>OX376360.1:18256787-18826787 GCA_947369235.1 Udea olivalis
CCTATGGTGGAAATGCGTAGTTGCATCACTACCGAATAGCTTGAAAGCCTTCTGCGTTCACCCTCCAAAGTATCGCTGTTTATGCCTCTTTTAGAGACACCCCACACTAGCGTTCTTTGAGCGTCAGCGTCTTGCCGGCGCCCGCGCAGCGCGGCGCGGCGCTTGGTCGGCGCCGACGCTGCGCTTGCGCTGGGCGTCCTCTGCAGTCAGTGATAAAATGGATTCCGACGATTTTTTCTAAAATCACTCATACAGTTTCTCTCACCAAAAGAAGAACTATTTTTTGGGCTCTAGTCTTGAGAAATGTTACCTTTATTATTTATTAGGGCATTGATAAAGTTTTACTCAGTTAAAAAAACCTTTGGGTAAAGATTAGGTACTTGTTTATATCATCATTATTTGAGAGTTTGAGATATTTTGGCGTCCGTGTTCTAAAATTTTTACATGATTTTAGATGTTAAGTTCAAAAAGTACGTAAAATGGTAAAATCGCACATTCGCACATAGGAGGCTAAAAAGGTCGTAAAATGTAGGCAACGGTAACGCCGACGTTCAAAGAACGCTAGTGTGGGGGCACACTTAGCTTAACAGCAGTGGTAATTGAGAAATAAAAGCGTTTGCTATGGTGTTATCCAATTTCCCACCAGGCACGGTATCAAACGACAAGGTGGAGTACATCGACGTGGCGGCGGAAGGCGACCGCATCCTCGGCGCGGAGCTGTGCGGCGCGGCGCCGCTCGTGTTCAGCAAGAAGCACGGCGTGCTGGCGCTCAGCGTGCGCTCGGCTCTCCTGCCTATGCCGTCAGTATTCACTGTTACTTATACCGGCTCATTATTTATACTGCGAGTAAAATAAAATGGCCCACTTGGTAAATTATAAAGAAACTATATTACTGATAAAGTTTATTTTTAATTAATAATGATATTTTCTTGGCCTATTGCATGGCCTATTTGGCTAAATTATTTACTTTTGGAAGCCTAATGAGTAATATACGAGGGTCATTCAATAAATACTTAGCCTACAAAAAGTAAACGAAAATTTTGGAATAGTGGCAATTTATTTTTCAACATAGTCTCCTTTTAGTTCGATACACTTAGCCCAGCGATGCTCCAACTTTTTTAACCCGTCCGAAAAATAGTTTTTGTCAAACTCTGCAAAATAGGCCTCCGTGGCGGCGATGACCTCCTCATTTGATCCACATCTATTCCCGGCGAGTGATTTTTTCAGATTAGGAAACAGAAAGAAGTCACAAGGGGCCAAATCTTGAGAATACGGTGGATGGGGCAGCAATTCGTAGCGTAATTCGACCAATTTGGCCATGGCAACGGCCGACGTGTGAACCGGTGCGTTGTCGTGGTGAAACAGCACTTTTTTCTTCGCCAGATGGGGTCGTTTTTTCTTTAATTCGGCGTCGAATCGGCCCAATAAATCGGCATAGTAAAGCCCTGTAATTGTTTTACCCTTCTCGGGGTAATCGATGTAGATCACACCTTGTGAATCCCAGAGAACGGTGGCCATAACTTTTCCGGCCGATTTTACAGTTTTCGCCTTCTTTGGAGCACGTTCCCCGGTCTGGATCCATTGTTTTGATTGCTCCTTGGTCTCTGGTGTGTACCAGTGGATCCAGGTTTCATCGACGGTCACAAAACGACGCAAAAACTCCGCTGGATTCCGCTTAAACAGCGCCAAACACGTCTCCGATGTGGTCTCACGGTTGCGCTTGTTTTCCGGTGTGAGTAAACGCGGCACCCATCGCGCCGACAGCTTTCTCATGCCGAGTTCCTCGTGAAGAATATGATGCACTGTTCCTTCTGAAATGGCTACAGTCTCAGCTAGCTCCCGAACCTTCAATCGGCGATCTGCCAATACGAGATCATGGATTTTTTTAATGTTTTCCTCCGTAGCAGCTGTTTTCGGTGCACCTGGACGTGGTTCATCAAAAACCGACGTACGGCCACGTGTAAACTCGTTGAACCAATTCTTGACGGTGGCCATCGATGGAGAAGAGTCACCGTACACAGCATCCAAGCGCTCTTTGATTTCGATGCCCGTTTTCCCTTCCAAAAATAGGAATCGAATCACCGAACGATATTGCTCTTTTTCCATTTTTGTAAAACCGATCGACACGTTCGCTTCCATAAGTTGTCAAATTAAAACAAATGAAGGGATTGGAATGAAAATTTGAAAAAAGAATTAAAAAAGAATGTGCTACACTGTGGTAAAACTCTGGCGATGAGGCTAGGTACTTATTGAATGCACCTCGTATATGGTATAACAACCAGCAAAATTATCGAGATAATAGTTATTTAGAAATAGTTCGTCCGGGGCATATGCCTTCCGACTTTATAAAAAAGTAATTTTAGGGAAGGTTTTGCAATGTAAAATAGGAATTATTTTTATTTCAGATCACTGTCCGATAGTCCACTGGGATCGCCCTGCCCTTCCGTTATGTACGATGGGAATCTTTCTTTGTATGAAATAGATCCACACGAGGTGAGTAAAATTTCACCAGTATACTCTCAACAAAATAAAATGCCCGTTTTGACAGTTCACGCCCATGAAGATTTTTTACCGATCGAAATGTTCTGAAGATGATTACATTTTTCATTGATGGGTACCGCTCACTCGGCTAAGTTTTCTTATTTTCCACAGACTATTAATAATCGGAAAAAAATAAATCGGTCAAGATATTTTTTTAGGCTGACTAGTGTTAGACCAAATATTGACTGAGTTTCACCAGCTGTGTAGAGATCTTTACTGAAAACTATGAGTTTGGAGCTCATAGCCGTAAATAATGGCAGCACTGATTTTTACAAAATGGCTTGTCTCTGACCAAATGGCATATGACTTAGCGCCCACGCGCACACAGCACAGTCTTTCATTCGCCATCTTGTGAAGTTGACTGTACGCCCGATAATATTTGATATTTTTTCTCGACTCGGCTTTGCTTTTGAACTATTACCGTTTACTATCACGTTGACCTCGACTTTCATATTTTGGACATTCATTTAAACGTAGTCATTTGGACTTGATTTTGGTGTTTGTTGTTATATCGTACGAACTCTGTTTCAACATCTCAATAAAAGTAAAATTAAAATTTTTAAAAACCCCCGACACAAAAAATAAACTCCAAAAACTAACAAATAATATTTTAAATTCACATGTATAGGGTAAGTTCAAATATTTATATTTTCCAAGCGTCGCGTCGCGTCTGGGGACCGCTCAAGTTTATGAAGTATTTTTCCAACATCAGCTTTTTAATTATTACGAATTACATGTAGTGTTACAAGCGATCTTAAGTGTCATGCATAGTCTTCTTCGTAATGCCGCGTGCGGCGAGCTCGGTGTGCGGTATGCGGCGCGGGGGTGGGCGCCACCAAGTGCGGCGACCCGAACGGGCAGACACGTGAGGGCAGACTACGTTGACGGTTGTGTCGATTTTGCGAATTTTTCGGAGTAAATTCTTTTCTTGCAATCTGCGACTACACCTGTTTTTCTGACTTAGCGGTCCCCCGACGCGACGCGACGCTTGGAAAATAAAAATATTTGAACTTACCTTATACATGTGAATTTAAAATATTATTTGTTAGTTTTTGTAGTTTATTTTTTGTGTCGGGGGTTTTTAAAAATTTTAATTTTACTTTTATTTTGTCCTTTTTCAAGTAGGTAAAATATTAGGAAGGTATTTAAAGTGATTAAATAGTTGAGTTTGAAGTAACACAGTAGCAAATTTCAAATCATTAGGACTTATGAAAGGTAGTCAGATGCCCTCATCAACTATTAAAGACCTGATGATCTTCAAACGGCTGATCAGGTCATGGTTACCTTACCATATACTTTCAATATCATCGGTACCAAATTTCGAATTGATCGGGCATAAGAAAGTTGGTCATATCCCCTCATCAACTAGAAAAGACCTGATGATCTTCAAACGGCTGAACAGATTTTCATGAAACATGACTAAGAACACTCGGGATAAAATTATCTATGACACAAAAAAAACTAAACGAAAATCGGTTCATCCGTTTGGAAGCTACGATACCACAGACAGATACACAGACACGTTAAACTTATAACACCCCTCTTTTTGCGTCGGGGGTTAAAAAGAGGACGTAAAATCAACGGCCAGTCACGCGACTTGGTTGTGAAGTTAACCGAATACTTCGAACGCGAATCAGTTAATGGTGGACCTTTATTGCCCATAACTCAAGTACAAGATCGCGTCGCAAAAGCAAGTGTAGCAAAAGTATGGACCTTCCGGTACTGAAGAAAATGTATTACGTACGCCTAAAAAGAGGAAGAAAAGTAAGCCTGTAACAGGTATTGACACATTTGACGCAGACGCTATTCAAGAGAAATGAATATCCAACTGTGAGTAAATTGTTGATAACATTATGAGAGGCTGGCCTATATAATAACAATAATGAAGAAAATAAATGGGGGAGGCCTATGCCCAGCAGTGGGCGTCGTTCGGCTGAAATGATGAAGAAAATTGGATTCAAATACAAGAAAACCGACAAGAGAAAAATTATGATGGAACTATATGATTTGATTTTGCTGAGAGTATCGTTCTTGAGGGAGATGAAAAAAGGCACAAATTGGGAAAAAGTCTTATTTTATCGATGAGACTCGGCTGAACTCGAATCATACCGTGCCGCAGTCGTGGACGATACCAAGGCATCTTGTTCAAAGGTGCCAATGGGAAAGGGTGGACGCTTAATAATCTGCTACGCCGGATCAGCTGATTGAGGTTTTGTGGCTGATGATGCCTTGCTCGCATTTAAGTCTAAAAGTACGAAAGAATATCACGAAGAAATGGACGCGAATAAATTCACAGAGTGGTTTACTAACTTGTTAACAAACCTCCCCGAACAGTGCATAATCATTATGGACAATGCATCTTACCATTCGGTTCAAATCGATAAAGCACCTACTCAAGCCAAAAAAAATGATGATATAGTGGCTTGGCTACAAAGACAAGGCTTTGAAGCTGACACAATATTGTTAAAAGCTGAATTGCTGCAACTGGTAACAGAAAATAAACCTGCGAATCTAAAATATAAAATTGATGAATTGGCACTTCAGCATGGACACAAAGTGTTCAGACCGCCGCCTCACCATTGTCAGTACAATGCTATGGAGTTGATCTGGGCTCAAGTGAAAGATACGCGGCACGCCACAATACAAAGCCACTAAGAAAATGATGATTTTATTTTGTGAGTTTAACGTTTGTTGCTTCTTTTGACGAGGTGGTTTATATTACTTAGAAAATGTTTAAGCAAACTATGAATCGAATAATGTATTAAATGTCAAACTGATGAAGTTTGATATTCAACATTAAATACAATCTCTGATTAGTTTAGCCAGGCACAGACCGACTAATAGTTCTAACATGTAGCTATTTACTCTACGCGACAGTCAGTGTAATTTAGTTGAAGTTGCATTCTGTAAAAATACATAAATTATAAATTCTGTAGGAAGGGACCAAGAGTCTAAATTCTAATAGTATATATTTTATATTGAGGGACTAAACGAAGCCTTAGTATACTAGAGTTGGTTTGACTCCCGGAGCGTGCGAGGGAGTCAATGAAACCGAGGGTATATTAAGTTGGCGTTTAGTTTCGAGGTGCAAACTGTACTTTTCACTTTGAGTGCGAGAAAAATAGTCAATTTAGTACAAAAACATTTAATAAATATAACTTAATAAAATAAAAATCACATAAGATTCAAAACACATGGCGCCACCTTCTTTGCGGACAAACCATGGAACCATAACTCTCAACATTTTCGCAATGAATATGGTGGCCACACTCCACAGATAGTAGTATATTTACTGGATGTTCTAGTTTGTCTATGTCACGTAAAGGAAATTAAAAAAACTAATTACTTTTTACTCCTTACTATAGTTATCACTTTAGTTCCGCTTCATAGGGCTATATTGGCGTTCTTTTAGAGCATAAGAAGTGAAAAACATTCCATTTATTTGCTCATATTATCTACCAGGTAAACATGGTAACAACAGACGCGTGCGGCAAGCTGAAGACCGCCTTCCTATTCCACCTGCGCCGCGACGCCGCCTCCAGCAAAGCCATCGTCGACGAACTGTTCCCGCCGCCCCCCGCGCCCCCCGCGCCCGCCGCGCCCCCCGCGCCCGCCTCGCCCTCCCGGCGGGGGGCGCCCGTAGAGGACGCGCCCGAGCAAAGTGACGTGGACGCGGTGTTGGATACGACGGTGATCAAGATTGCTACGGAGATGCTAGATGATATTCCCGCTGGAGATCCAAGGTCAGTTTTTCAGCGTTGCCGTGTGTAATGTTGTCTTTTCTGCTAGCTGAAATACAAGCTTTTGCCTTCACTTTATTTCCATTTGTCCTTGCGTCCGCATTACCGTTGAACAGAGGTATCAACTTAGAATAATAACACCTAGAAGGATAGTTCCATACAAAAAGACGCGCCAAACTTGAAGCCAAAACCGAATGTCAAAAGTGTGTCATGGCAGAAGTAACCAAATAATGTTGCAAGTCGACAGCTTTTTCCCTAAAAAGTGGGGAGATTAAAGTCATTTCTGAACTTAAATTTTGTGGATTTTTTGATGGTCATTATCTAGCGTGTTTCGTTAAAAATTGTAATTATATTAATAATATGAATATTTTTTCACAATAAACTGATTCATTCTAAGGCGACTTTTACGTTAATTATTTTGAATTTTATAATATTCATGCTCAATAATAATATGATATAATTAAATAAACACTACAATTTAATAAAATAAATTTTGTCTAATAGGTTGGGGAAAAAGTTTCTACGTATTTTTTAAGAAAATTCATAACATTTTTTAATATAGTTTATTTACATCCAAACTCACCTCCCAGCCAAACTATCTTAACTTTTGCTGGGTGGCTAAAGATGTGTCAGGTCTAGCGTTATCATGATGAAAAACCACACCCTTTCTGTTGATTAATTCCGGCCGCTTTCTCTCAACTTCTTGCTTCAATTTCATCAGTGGTTCCCAGTAGAGTTCTGAATCGATGGTCCTGCCTGGTGATAACAGCTCATAATGAATAATGCACTTCGAATCAAAACACACACAGCATCACCTTGTTGCGAGTTAACCCGGGTTTCGCCACAGTCTGTGAAGCCTGACCGGCCTTGACCACGACCTTTTTTGCACGTTCTTGTCGTACGTGATCCACTTTTCATCACCAGTTATCAGTTTCTTCAAAAATGGTTCGGTTTCATTACGTCTTAATAAAGAATCACAAATGAGTACACGGTTCATTAAGTTTCTTTCAGTGAGCTCGTGAGGTACCCAAATATCGAGCTTTTTTGTGTACCCAATTTTTATTCAACGGCGGCAAAACTGTTTTGTGGTCAATTCCCAGTTCTTCAGCTACGTCGTAACTACTGGTATACCAAACATGCTCCACTTTTTTTAAAAAATGGCATCCATTTTATCCCTAATAGGGATACCGACGTGAATCTTAAACATCAAAATTTCTTATTTCCTGAAATTTCCAAATCGAAAACGTTTAAACCAAATTTGTGCTACTCTCACTGCACTGGGTCCATTAACATCGCAAATATTTTTCGCGGTTTTCGTTGCATTTTTACCTTTTTTGTAGTAAAATTTTGAAATGTATTTAATTTCTTCATTAGATTCACTCATCTTGACAGTAAGAAAAACAAATGCACATCTCACATTTTCCTAATTTGAATTTGGAATTATCTTCTTTAAAATTTAAACTTTTAATGATACCAAAACCAGCCAGATACAAATAGTATAGTCAAAGAAATTTTATTACAAGTTCATACATACTATATGCGACAATACTTTTTCCCCAACCTAATATATTGTCTACTGGTGGTAAGTTATTTTTATATATTTTTTGTGTATTCCCGAATCATTGCGAAAACCATTTAACACAACAAACTGTCATTTTGATCACTGGTGGGACGTGGCGAAGCGTCGATCGGGTCCGGACATGGTATCCGGATTTCAGTGGCATCAGTAAGCATGCGTCGACTCCTTCTAGGCGTAATTATTCTGAGGGTATTAACTTGAAGAGTTGCATTAAAAGAGTGATCTCGTCGCGATGTTGAAAATAAGATAATTTAACCATCTGTCGCACTTCAATTGTAACGTCAAAGTCTTGAGCTGTATCTTTGCCCCCCGCGCAGCAGCGCGCACCTGCTTTCCTCTCAAAAACCGCCTGCTTTCCCCTTGCTCCCTCGCCGATGGAGAACCGCGCTTGTTCTCATAGATATCTGATGACATAGGGAAGCTACTTAAGCAGTTGGATACTTCTGCCTATAAAAGCAATGCAATGAAGACAAAACTGCACTATTTACGCTGGCTCCATCTTTCGACTTGTTCATTCCTCGTATTTCGTTCTAGATGGAAGAGTCGTGTAGGCGGCCTTCGCACTCGCGTATCCTTAGGCAGCTCAGCAGCTCTACAGCATCAGCACCAGCTGCGCGACAAGCAGCGAGCTCTCACGCTGTTCTGCGACTTCTTGCGCGCGCAGGGGCTCATGTCGAGGCTTCAGCTGCTCACTGCTGGTGAGTTGTTCAATCCGGCCACCGCACTCGTGTATCCTCAGCAGTTCAGCAGCTCTACAGCATCGGCACCAGCTGCGCGACAAGAAGCGCTCTTTCACGCTGTTCTGCAACTTCTTGCGCGCGCAGGGGCTCATGCCGAGGCTTCAGCTGCTTACTGCTGGTGATTTGTACAATTCGGTCACCGCACTCGTGTATCCTCAGGAGCTCTACAGCCTCAGTAGCACCATCAGCAATGCAGTGTAGGACGCGTTTGTATTTTTGAAAAAAGTCGCTGACTATAAGGTATGTCTGGTCTACATTTTCAACGGGTGGACCAATTGGACACCTTTACTACGACACCTTGATACAAAACTCTAATCTGACGTTGCCTTCATTAATTCAGCATTGCACTAAAGGTGGCTGTTATCGCCGCGACCAAGACAGGAAATACTGTTTGTCACTATGGCTTTGTATAGACGTTAGTTCGCGCGTGCTGTTGAGACAAAAAATCTTCGTGAATGTAACTTAGCGCGGCTAAGAGCGTTAGCTGGGGGTGGTTCAAAAACGTTGCATTTTTGATTATTTCATTGAATTGAAATAAAACTTAAATTTTTGCTCTATTATTGTGTGCATAATATTATTTAAAAACACATGTCTAAAATTAGGTAGACGCCAATTATATGCAAAAATATATATAAAACGTATTTTTTTAAATATGATAAAACTTTAAAAAAATCTGTGCACAGTTAAAGTAAAAATTATGAAATTAAAAGGTGCATTCAATAATAGAGAGATAATGTATACCTAATTTGAATTCAGCTAAATAATCACGAAAACCTAAAAAAAATGCGACGTTTACGATTTACCCCAAACGCAAAAAGCAAACCCTCTTAAGGTTAAGCGTTCTAAAATATCATTGTGTTGAATCCGTTCTTCATGTCATCTTGTTGTCAGAGTCTGGGTGTGGCGTAGTGAGCACGCTGTGGGCGCTGTGCGCGCGCGGCGAGCAGCTGGCGATGGCGCTGGCGCTGCGCCGCCTGCAGCACGGGCCCGACCAGCAGCTCATCGAGAGCGCTATTTACCAGGTAATGTGTAATGATATTACTTTGTTTAGTTTAGCATTGACTTTTCTTTAATCCTTTTGATTTTTATAATATTCATGCTCAAAAATAATATAATAATAATTAAATAAATACTTCAATTTAATAAAATCAACTTCGTCCAATTTACTAAAAGTTGGAAAAATATTTTCTACTGGTAACATTTTCAAATTTAAAAGCAAAAGTTTTTTCTGCTTATATAACAATATTTATTATAATATATGTTATATTATAACAATATAAATATATTCTACTTATCACTTTGTTTATTATAGCATTTTACAATGCTTGTTTTTCATATCTATAGATAGAAAAACTAAAAAAAATCGAATTTCGGACCTTACCTTAGCCATATACAATCTGGTAGCTACTGTATAGACCAATCTAAACCAAAAATGTCTAACAACTGGCGTCTTCTTTGATCTGTCAAAGGCCCTGACTATGTTGACCACAATATCCTGCTCTATAAATTAAAAACAGTTGGGATTAGAGGACCTGCGTTGAAATGGATAGCGTCCTATTTGAGTTCCCGACAGCAATGTGTTAGATTTAATGAACTTGTTAGTTGTGAAATAAGGTCCATTTCATCTAAATTTAGAATCAAATCCTTTGGAGTGCCCCTGGGAAGCGTATTGGGACCACTTTTATTTCTATTATATATCAATGACATAACTAAAATAAAAAATCACAAATGTACCTTATTTGCTGACGATATTTCAATAATTATATCAGCTAATGACAAAACTAATTTACGTAATCATGAAATAGACATTGAAAACACTATTGGCAAAATAATTGAATGGCTACAATTAAATAATTTGTAAATAAATCTTGACAAATCTAAATACGTACAATTTAATAAATCTAAGCACAAAGAATACAACTTTACACTGAACATAACAAAAATAAACGAAACAAATACTTTAAAATTTTTAGGCGTTACCATAGACGAAGATCTTAATTGGAAAGCACATTTAGATAGTGTGTGTAGTAGGATTAATAAGTTCGTATATGCATTACGAGAAATAAGGAAAGTCACTAATCTAAAAACAGCAATTATGTCCTATCATGCCTATATAGAATCCGTTTTACGCTACGGCATAATACTATGGGGCAATAGTACACTTAAGAATAGGGTATTTATTGCCCAAAAGAAATGCATTCGAGCTATCTGCGGAATCGCCCCCGATGAGTCATGTAGGCCATTGTTCAAAAAGCTCGGATTACTGCCACTCGCATCGCTTTATATCCAGGAGGTTTCTGTATTTGTCCACAAATATCCAGAACTCTTTAAAAGGTCTGGAAATCGGACACTTAGATGCCCCCAACGACTCATAATCCCAGATATACCACGGTCTAGTAAATACGGGAAGAGTAGCTTATGTATGTGTGTTCGTATTTATAATAAGCTACCCAATGAATTAAAAATGCTTGCTATTAATTCATTTAAAAGTAGGCTCCATAGATGGCTTAATGAGCAAAGTTTTTATGAGCTGAAAGATTTTTTCTCCCTTAAATTATAATGACATAATTTACTGATCTTTTTGACAGAGTTCTTATTACTGACATAGTACCTAATTCATAATTATAATTGATATTAATTCTGTAGCTTACTCAATGTTTGCATGCTACTTTTAGGTGGCAAAACATGAGAACATAAACATTATTGTAATAACCTTTTACCGTGTTTTTCAGCAAATAAATGATTTCTTTTTCTATTTCTATTTCTTAAAAAAATCATTCGGTAGCTCAATGGTAAGAGCAGCCACCCGGATTGTGGAAGACGCGGGTTCAGTTCATTCAAAGACTGAAATTCTAACTTTTCAAATTTTTCTATCTGTAGAAATGTAAAACAAATGTTTTTGTTGAATAATGAATAATCCATGAGATTTTTATAAATTAAGTTGATACTTTTTTGGTTATCTTTTTATTTGGCGATTCAAACGTACTTGCAACAAATCTATTTAAATAAAAAAAAAGTTTAGTTTGATTCTGATTCAAATCAGATTTTTTAAAAAGCGTGTGAAAATTGTTTTGGGTTGCTTTGCCAGCAGTTGTCCTTTAGTTAGTTCTTTGAATTTGGATCAAATATCAAAATAATGATATTTCAATATTTTCCTTATGCCGCATTTTTAAGATGACCAAAAAAGTACAAAGCACTTGACCTGCATTTTGTGCATGCAGCGCGGCCATTGACACGGGACTTCAGAGTTTTTGATATTAAGTTTCGTCGCAATCGAATAGAAAACTGAATTTTAACATTGTAAAAAGGTATAAATTTCGTTGTTAGGAAAATTTATTTTAGATTTTCCTAACAACGAAATAAATAATTTTTAATAACCTTTAAAATCGAATGTAATTAACATTATATCTCAATTATTAGGTGATCTGCGGAGACAGCAGCGGCGAAGTAGAAGAGGAACCGGAAGTAGAAGCGGCCATAGCGTCCGGCGCGCTTTCGCCCTCTGACGCGTGCTACCGGCGCGTGTCGTGCATCGCGCGCGTCGTGCGCGGGCTCGCGGCGCACGCGCACGCGCACGCGCACGCCGACGCCGCGCAGCACGCAAGACATGTGGCGAGCATCATCAGCATTATCAATGTGAGTCGTAATGTGTAACGTCGTAGAAAGTCATTCAGGTTGATAGACACGGTTAAATAGGTTAAAAACGCTAGGAAGGAAATCTATAACTCTTGTTCGATTTAAATAGATGTCGGAATCAAAATAAAAGATGAAATATTACGGGAAAAAAACGTCTCAAACTCCCAACCCACTTAGTAATTTATAACCTTATTGCTCAATTTTTTTTTTTTCTCCCATATAGACAGTAGTAGGCGAAGCCCACAAGTGGCGCACTCAATGGATGTCCGCGCTGTCCCCCGCGCCGCCCGCGCCGCCCGCGCCCGCGCTGGGGCCCAAAGCGCTGGTGCCGGCGCTGGTGCAGCTGCTGCGGCTGGCTCTCACGTGAGTTCCGATGGCAAACCACGAAACCATCCATTTACAATATTTCATTATATTTGCCACAGAAAATTCTTAGATTTTACCCGTTATTTCGCCACGAAATTACACACAAAAAAAAACAAAATAACTGACCAAAAAATAGATAATTAAGTAGCTACTTATTATAATGATCTTATTCAACGAAATAAACGTTGTACTTAAAAGGTGTTGCTAGTTTCAGGCTGGTTAAAATTCCCCGCTTCAGAGGGCAGATTCATTAGAAGCAGTCGACTAGCCCACTCAACGAAGACGAAAAACCAGACACCATTTCCTACATTTGTGCCAAAATTCGCTTTTACACTAATACTTTCCCCTTTTTTTCCTTCGTTGAGTGGGCTAGACGTGTATAATGAATGATGATAATTAAGCGACTGTTTATTTTTCTTCAGACAATCAGCACACAACTGCCCAGATGCAAACTTAAAATGGCGCGTATGTGAAGAGGCCGGTGCGCTGGCTGACCGCCTGCTAGCCGACGCTGAGCCACTGCGCCACAAGGCACACACGATACATGTGTATGAGAAGCGGAGGAGAGACATCATACGCCCGTTTGGTGAGTCCCTCACACAGCCAATCAGCGCACAACTGCCCCCTAGTGGATGTGAAGAGGCCGACGCGCTGGCCGACTGCCGGCTAGCCGACGCTGAGCCACTGCGCCACAAGGCACACACGATACATGTGTATGAGAAGCGGAGGAGAGACATCATACGCCCGTTTGGTGAGTCCCTCACACAGCCAATCAGCGCACAACTGCCCCCTAGTGGATGTGAAGAGGCCGACGCGCTGGCCGACTGCCGGCTAGCCGACGCTGAGCCACTGCGCCACAAGGCACACACGATACATGTGTATGAGAAGCGGAGGAGAGACATCATACGCCCGTTTGGTGAGTCCCTCACACAGCCAATCAGCGCACAACTGCCCCCTAGTGGATGTGAAGAGGCCGACGCGCTGGCCGACTGCCGGCTAGCCGACGCTGAGCCACTGCGCCACAAGGCACACACGATACATGTGTATGAGAAGCGGAGGAGAGACATCATACGCCCGTTTGGTGAGTCCCTAACACAGCCAATCAGCGCACAACTGCCCCCTAGTGGATGTGAAGAGGCCGACGCGCTGGCCGACTGCCGGCTAGCCGACGCTGAGCCACTGCGCCACAAGGCACACACGATACATGTGTATGAGAAGCGGAGGAGAGACATCATACGCCCGTTTGGTGAGTCCCTAACACAGCCAATCAGCGCACAACTGCCCCCTAGTGGATGTGAAGAGGCCGACGCGCTGGCCGACTGCCGGCTAGCCGACGCTGAGCCACTGCGCCACAAGGCACACACGATACATGTGTATGAGAAGCGGAGGAGAGACATCATACGCCCGTTTGGTGAGTCCCTCACACAGCCAATCAGCGCACAACTGCCCCCTAGTGGATGTGAAGAGGCCGACGCGCTGGCCGACTGCCGGCTAGCCGACGCTGAGCCACTGCGCCACAAGGCACACACGATACATGTGTATGAGAAGCGGAGGAGAGACATCATACGCCCGTTTGGTAAGTAATACCAAGCCTGTGTCACTTCAAAGTTTAATTGCGACTCTGGTGCACAGTGGAATAAGAACGCCCGTGCTATGCGATAAGTTTCGATTCTGCGTGCGAGCTACCTAAACATAGCCTTGATCGATAGCACGGACAAATTAAAAAGTACTAGTGTGACACGAACTTGTAAGATTAAAGAAGATTTTTTTACTTGTCCGCGTTTCTTGAGAGAACCTTCTGTACTGAGTACTATTACCTATTCAGTGGTAATACAGCGAATCTGGGTCAAAAATGATTTAACAGGGTCTACAACGCGCAAGTGATACCCCTGGTGTTGCACGCGTCCATAGGCTGCGGTAACCGCTTACCATCAGATGGTCCGCGTGCTTAATTGTCACCGAAGTTGTGAAAGAAAAAATATCTGCCCACTACAAGTGGCCTACTCTCTTACACAATGTCCATTATTTCGGGAAACTAACATGGACTGAGTTATTATGAAATAAATAAATAAATGTAAATAAATAGAAAATTGTAAAAACCATCATATAATTTTGTTCTCTTTAATAAAACGCTCACTATACACAAATAAATAGAAAAGAAATTCGCAATGTAGTTGCTTTATTTGACCGTTGTAAGAAATCAATAGTAGAAAAAAAGGTTTAGGTAGTTAAATAAAATAACCTTAACAAAGACAAAAAGAGACAAAGATCAGAAGAACTTTTAAATTCATGACATTTCAAATGGAGAAGTAAACAAGAAGGATATTTTCTTTCGAAATATGGTATAGCAAGTAGCAATAGATTGTATTCTCCGGTAGTGACTAATATGCATCGGGTTTGGTTCATATGTGATGTTCGTTCCAGTGGAGGAAGGCCTAGTAGAGCGCGCGGCCGTGCTCGCCGAGAAGTTCAAGGAGTTCGAGCTGCTCGTCGAAATGTGCGTCGACGTGCAAGACATAGAACGCATCTATGAACTCATCGAAAAGTACTCCAACGAGGTTAGTATGGTTGAGTTGAGTTGTAGCTTTAGGCTTTACAGCAGATAACGCCAAAGAACTATCTCTTGTGGACATGTTAATGTCTTGAAAAGAATGGACGATGCTAACAAAGTCTAGATGCAAAAGGATAGTAAAGTAAAGTAAAAGTAAAGTAAAGTAAAAAATCATTTATTCATTTAAGCTTGTATAAAGCACTTATGACATGTCAAAAAAAGTATACAGAAATAATAATAATAAACGTAAATAAAATAGTACAATATTAGTACACATCGTGAATATACATAATGTGAATCTACCACCGGTTCGGACGTTGCTTCTTATCGAGAAGACTCCGGCAAGAAACTCGATAGTTACTCTTTTCAACTTTGTTTGTTTTACAAAAAATAAATTCAGAGTACAGTCAATGCGAGTAGAAAAAAGAACACAATATTGAGCAGAGGAGCAGATTATTCCTACTATGACCACAAACTTTTGTCGTTCAAGTAATCCTCTACATTATAATAACCTTGTTTCATTAACTTTGCTTTAATTGCAGACTTAAACTTGTGAAGAGGTAGATCAACAAGACTTTGAGGTATTTTGTTAAAGTATTTTACAGATTGACCCACAAATGAGTTTCCCACCTTGTGTAGCCTAAGACTGGGAGTTTTCAATTTGTTTTTATTTCTGGTATTATGTTTATGAGTGTCACTGTTTTTTTTGAACAGATGCAAGTTTTTGCGCACATACATTATGTTATCTAAAATATACTGAGCATGCACAGTTAAAATATCGATCTTCTTAAATACTTCCCTAAGCGAGTCGCGTGGTCTAAGTTTGTAAATGGAGCGGATGGCTCTTTTTTGAAGTACAAAAATGGTGTTCAAGTCAGCAGCTGAACCCCACAACAGTAGACCATATAATAATAATAGGGATAAGAGCAAGGCTCCTAATTTGAATATAATGTAATGACATGATGATTTACAAAATAATTAATTAAAGTGTTTCGCGTAATAGGTTTGGTCTTATCAGTTCCTAAAAAGAATATCTCTCAGTATTGTAACAGAAAGCTTTATTTTTAAAAATGTTATAAATCTACACCTCCGACTGTGGTCAAAATCTATAAAAAATACCGGCCAAGTGCAAGTCGCACTCGCACACCGAGGCTTTCGCACAAACCTGTAGGTTTTTTTATTTATTAAAAATATTTGTAGTATATGATGTAACTAAAAGGGTTCTCTCTATTTTGTCTCATAAAATTTTTATCCATAATCTGACATGCCATAATGTTTTGTGACCTAATCATCATTTGTCCGAATGATAATTAGCCCTAACTCATGTCTCATAACATCACTTGCCCTAAAATCGAAATCCCTAAATATAATTTGTCCTAAATTTTTTTGCTATAAATATTACATCTATAATGTTTAAAAGAAATAAAAGGCTTTTCTATAACATTAATAAGTCCTAACGTAATGTGTCATAATTTAACTAACCCAAGAAGGCTAGAAACTAAGGAGAGATAACTCCCTGGAAAGGGTTGGACTAAATCCGTATCCCACAGTGACGCATGCGCATTACGCTTCTTTGCCGCGATCCTCGCGAAGTGTCAAAATTGGTCAACACAACCCACAAAAAACAACAACTGTCGCACGTGACACCGTTCAAAACAAAACCATGTGACCATGAAATGACAAATAGCTGCCGCTGCACATGCGCAATACAGCGTTTTGCCCGGCACAGAGTATACGACTTTCGGCCCTCGAAAGCTTACCCCCACTTCGGGAGTTATCTCTCCTTAGTCTCTAGCCTTCTTGAACTAACCCTAACATCTTAATACTGACACCCGACTGACACTTGAAGTATTTCCGGGTGGTCATAAAAAAAATAACCCTCAGCTACTGACACTCGCAGGATTTCCGGGTGGTCATAAAAAAAAATAACCCTAACCTACTGACACTCTCAGGATTTCCGGTTGGTCATAAAAAAAATAACCCTAACCTACCGAAATTCGGACTAACATACATTATACAATTTAACACTTAGGACATGTGACTTTATAGCAAGAAAAATTAAGATATCTAATTATTATAGCACCCGATATTATGACACAAAAGCATTAGAATTAAGGACAATTAGGCATAATAAAATTTCGTATATTCGAACATTATGGATAGTGATGATTATAGCAAACGCGTTAGGGATTTTGAATTTCGGACTAACAATTTTCGAAGAAGAAAGGGACTACCAACTAAAAGGTTACGGTTTTCGCAATTTTTCCTTTATCTGTGCTATAAGATGTTGCTTCGTACCAAATTTCAAGATTCTATGTTCACGGGAAGTACCATCAGTAGTAGAATAAGTGTAGGTTTTGATTCCTTTGCGAGTGTCGAAAATTTGCGGCATAAACGGCTGTATCCTTTGATTGCGTTGGCTTAGAAGTTTGATTTTCTCACAGCTCCAAGGGACAGTAGACCCGAGTATTGATATAAATTTCAGCTTGATACCTCTACGCGTTCCTGAGAAAAAGGGTCTTGACAGACAGACAGACAGACGGACAACAAATCATAAATCATAAAATGATAATCTTTATTGCATACATACAGATACAAATTATCTTAAAATTATAAACGTCCAGCCATATTTTGCCTTTCCACCAATCATGCAATAGTTTACATTTTCACAATATTCCGATCATTATAATTTATAAGGGTAGGTCAAAGGGTCTTAAGTCAACGTATTCCTGAATCGAATAAAAGGCTAATTTTCAACTAATAAGGCGTGTATTTTCTTCCTAAAGATCTGCAACAGCAAGATTTTTATAGATTCTGGCAGATGATTAAAAACCTTTATTGCCATACAATAAGGAATGCTTTTGTAAAGTTGTAGTCTGATATTTGGCAATACAAGTCGGTTGTGATTTGTGATGTCTACTTGGCTTACTTCTAAGATCGCCCCGTTTAACAAAATATTTTGGGTACTCTTTTACAAATATACATAGCTGCTTAATGTACGAACAGGGCCAAGGTAGTACTTGTAATTTTTTGAAAAGAGTTCTGCATGATTCCATAAAATTTACAGATAGCCCTAATGCACTTCTTCTGGGCTACAAAGGCCCTTTGTACATCTATCGAGTTTCCCCCTAACAATGTCCCGTAGCCGAGCACACACGATACATCATCATCCGTGCGGTCTATCCCGGTTGTGAACTCACACTGGTGTGTGCGGTCCCAGGGTCCGCCTTTCTTATTTTCTTGGCCCACTTCGCGCGGACTTGTGCATCCTCAGTGGTGAGTTTGTTGGCACGCATGTCACCCCTAACGACGTCGAGCCACCGCTTCTTGGGTCGACCTCTTCTACCGGTACCTGGCTGGGGCGGCATGGCCAGACATTTGATGCCCACGTAGTTTGCCGATCTCCTGAGACATGACCATACCAACGATGGCGGCACTCTTGCAGCTTGTCTGCGATGTCACGAACACAAAGGCTGCCTCGGATGTGGGTGTTCTTTGCGTGAGACTCCACAGATCCACCGCAGCATCTTCATTTCTGTGACGCGCAGCTCCTGCTTGTGTCGCTCTAGTAGCGACCATGTTTCACTCTCATATAAAAGGACAGGCCTAATGATGGTTTTATAAACCTGCCCCTTCAGCTTGATAGGCATTTTGGGGTCACAAATGACACCAGTCACCTCACGCCATTTAGCCTAAGCCGCGGAAATTCGGGCTCTGACGTCGCGGTCGATGTTCCCGGACGCGCTTAACACAGATCCCAGGTATTCGACACAGTCCGTGCGCTCGACCACGTCAACGCCTATGCGGACGGACTGGGGATTTGTGGTGTTGCAGGCCATACACTTCGTCTTCGCCACATTAAGTTACAGACCGCCGTTTTCAAGTGAATTTTTCCACTTATTCACCCGTTGTACCAGCCGTCCCCTCCGAGTCCTCCGTCCTGTCCGAGTCTGCTAGCGCAATATCATGAGCATACATGAGCAACCAGGGTGGTTGCTCGCGGTGGTCTCGTATGCTGTTTGACAGAACGTCTAATATTACGCTGAACAGAAACGGGCTAAGCTTTGGTGTACTCCAACGGTGATAGGAAAGGGAAGCGTGTCACCAACCGCAGTCCTAACTATGGAACTGGAATCTTGTTACATGTCCCGGATAATGTCAATAAAGACTTCGGGAACGGCCCTGGACTGCAGCGCCCAGCCGATCATCTCACGAGGGAGACAGTCGAAGGCCTTATGCATGTCTAAGAAAAGGAGATGCAGAGGTGTATTCTTCAGTCTGTATCCCTCCATGAGCATTCTCAAGGCAACTACGGGGTCCATGGTCCCGCAACCCGGTCGAAAACCATACTGACACTCCGAGATTGTACACTCCTGTCGAATGCGAGAGTCCACAATGCGCTTGAGGAGCTTCATGGTGTGGAACATTACCTTTATGCCGCTATAATTGCTGCACTCCTGCACCGAGCCCTTGCCCTTGAAGACCGGCGTGATAATACTCGGTCTCCATTGGTCGGGTATCTTCCCGGTGAGGAGAATGCGGTTGAAAAGGTGGGTAAGTATGCCTACACCACGAGAGCCCATCGATTTCCACGCTTCGATAGGGACTCCATCTGGTCCGACAGCTTTCCGGTTCTTCATGCGGCGAAAAGCCGACTGGACTTCATCAGGCGTCACCGAGGGCACTAGTCCCTGATTTGGAGGGAGTTCAGGTGGCTGCACCTCTTTGTGCTGCTTGTTGAGCAGCTCGTGGAAATAAGAGCGCCATCTCTCCTTCACCGCACGATACGTAACCGTGATATGCACTGAGCGCTGTTTCAGTCGTTGAAATGTTGCTACGTCGACGTACCGCATCTATGCTTTGTCTACAAAACGGTCAACTTTTTTACATACGTTCTCTACATGCGCTTTCAAAGTACAATGTTTATTCAGAGTAAAACCTATAAAATTGTCTCGCTAACCACTTTAACAAGATTACTCAAATACGAAACAGTAACATCAATTTCTCTTGCTTGACGAGTAGAGAACTGGACTAATTTACTTTTCTGAATGTTAACTTTTAAATTGTTATTATCTAACCACTGTACTAGGTTTTTTAATGTCAAATTGATTTCGTCACAAAATTTAGCCCTATTATCACATTTTATAACAATTGTAGTATCATCTGCAAACATAGAACATTTGTGCTTCGTTATTGTAGGCAAATTTATAAACAATAAGAACAGTAATGATCAGTATCAGTTATTTTTTTTATTATGTGTGACGTAATTTTTATGAAGACGTCTAATATAGTTCGTGAAAAATAGGATGATTAGAATGACGCATAATGTTTTAATCTGTCGTAGATCTAAAAAAGTGACGTGATAACTTTGTACCGTCGGCAAATGAGCAACTTCACTTGTTGCAATAATCAAACGTGAAGAATCATTCCAATTTGTCGTGTTTAGTTATTCTAAAAGGTGCTTTATTTTGAATAAGCGTATAACATTGCAGAAATCAATGTCTATGTATAATTGTAACGATCATATACGAAACAACATTTGAAAACCACTTTTTGTCCGTTTGTTTAATATGTTCTTCTTCATCATATGAAAATGAATTTAAATGAAATTTTCCACTTTAACTATAAAGCTGGCTAAAAATACAAATAACTTTATTTCTATAAATTTGTGCCCAGTACACCACCTTATGGCCTAAATACTTAACATTGTTAAACAAAGTCGTGGGTACGGTCAGCAGCACATTATGCCAAACAATAAGCGTGTCCCCACGCATTTTTACCAAATTGTACATCCTTAATGGAGTGTGAAAAATACAATCCACTTTAGATTCAAATAGGTAAAGAGTCTCAAGAGCTAAGTCCGCTCGGATGCAGTTATCGTTAACCAATAACAAACTATTCATCTAATAAACTACGACGTCCTTTGAGGGCAGGTGGTTCACAAAACACGTTTTTAGAAATCATTTTTGAAGTAGTAAACAGTGAAATTAAAATCTAATAAAATTTACTGATATTGTTTAGGGGATAATACAGGGAATTCATCCGGTGGAAACATGATTTTATAAAGTTGGCTAAATAGAATAAATTCACAAAGTTACCTCTTTTCGTGACATTTTGTCTTCTATTTTTGGATTTATTTCTAAAATAATTGATCTGATAATATGGGTCCTTTATCAGAACAAAGTTTAAAGATAACTGGAGGGATTTCATCCGACGATTTTTTTTAATACATCCATTATTTTTTTATCTATTATTTTAGTGATTTTCGGTCCGCGTGGCGCTCACCAGTTTCCTTCGGGAAATGTTGTGCAGCACCACCTCGCCTTAAGGGTTACTTCATGATGCTAATATTTAAGAGATGGGACGCATCGATAGTTGCTTATCGATGGAATAAAACTATAATTTCTATTCACTTTAGGTGCTATCACACTAATTAAAATTTATAATATAAAATAATAGTATAAAACGTTTAAAAAAGGTTCTGGACAATTATTTGACAAAATGAACTTTATTAACTTTTTTAGATTTGGTTGCAATTCGTAATAGGATTTTCAACACTTACACACTTTGGGGAAAATCATAGTGTTGTTGCTGTACTGTATAACACTATTACATTTCATCCCAATATATCCAGGCACACCATTGTCTCGTATAGGAGTTTTTCATTTAAATTATATTCTATTATGTAGTAGCTTTTCTGTAGGGCTTGAACGAACTTCATACGTATTCATAAAGTAAAGTGAGATCAAAAAATGTCAAAATATGATCGTAAAAATAGTATGCAGTTGATGTGTCAATATGATATCGATTTTTCAAAAATACTTTCCCAGCCCTAGCTACATCAATAAGACACCTGTCATTCTAATCAAGCTATATTTTACGGACTAAAGCAGTCAGTCAAAGTTAACCAATGTCTTTTCACAGGGCGTAGCTGAAATAGCGTTTGCGCAAATCGTGGACCGCGGCGGCCCTCTAGTATCCGCGCTCCTCCGCTGCACGCGACCGCAAGTGGCCGCACGTCTGACCGCGTGGCTGCAGGCGTCGCCAACCCGCGCGCCGCTGCTTGCACTGCAGCTTTTGGCGGCGCTTGAGACTTTTGGCGCGGCGGAGGCGCTGGCGCAGCTGGCTGCTCTGGAGAGGGACCGGGTCAGCAGGCTGAATGTGAGTGTCACAGTACAGCATGCGGAACTACTTCACTCCATAAAACGTCGAATTCTAGCTGAGAATTGCGGGCTATATGGATGCCATTGTCAATACGTAAAAAGTATAATTCCGGCGAGTCGGACTCGCGCACCGAGGGTTCCTTACAAACCTAGTAGATATATTTATTAAAAATGATTTTATTATGAAACTAAACATTTATGGTTTTTGCAATTTTTCCTTTATCTGTGCTAAACGGTGTAGTCGACGTTGCTTTGTACCAAATTTCAAGACTCTTGAGTTCACGGGAAGTACCCCGTAGGTTTTGATTCCCTTGCGAGTGTCGAAAATTTGCGGCATAAACGGCTGTATCTTTTGATTGCGTTGGCTTAAAAGTTTGATTTTCTCACAGCTCCAAGGGACAGTAGGCCTGAGTATTAATATGAATTTCAGCTTGATACCTCCACGCGTTCCTGAGAAAAAGGGTCTTGACAGACAGACATACCCTTAGAGGATAAAGATATATTTATTTACGTCAACATGTGGGCATAATACATATAGATGCATTTAGATGTTGTATGATTTTATGTAGCAACATGTTTTACCGTTAGTGGCGTGTAAAAATTGAGTAAAATATTAATTAGACAGTAAATTGAAATGACAAAATTATATTCTTATGGTGCATGCGCTAAAATTTACAAATCTTAGCGCATGCACTAGTGTCACAAGTATCTTTACTTAAAAAAGGTCAAATAAATAAATAAAAGTTAAAATTGTTCAATCAGGAATTAAGTAATATTATAGTAGCATTTTTCTATTAAAAATTTCTTAAATCTAATTCTAAACAAATAAATGTTGAGCAATTTAAATGTCTTAGGAATTTTATTATACATTTTCGGGGCTATACACACTACGTCTTTTTTTGCAATAAGGTGATCCTATAAGGGTTCCGTTTTTTCCTTTCGAGGTACGGAACCCTAAAAAAACTTAAAATAACGCATAGCGCGAAAACGCTTTAATGTTCGTAAGCTTTAATTTTAAAAGGGGAGTATGATTTTACTATTTCTAAGCGAGAGCGATTAAATTACAAAAAAAAAACTATTCCGAAACAAAGCACTAAAAAGTAAAGAAATAATTGCGTATTCTTCTAAAACTTATACGATAATAAAATGTAGGTACAATTATTGTTATTGTTGGAGTCGGTGTCAGCCAAGGAAACGCTACAAGATACCTAGCAATATACCTATTTCTTACATATTTGACGACCGACTTGGTGTAATGGTTAAGAAGTTGGCTACTACACCAGAGGTCGCGGGTTCGATCCCCGCACAGTACAAACATTTGTGTGCATGAACATGTCTGTTTGTACTGGTCTGGGTGTCTCCTATGTATAATAAGTATGTATTTACAAAAGAAAATGTATTTAAGTATGTTTATCCGTTGTCTAGTATCCCATAACACAAGCTTTAATTAGCTTACTTTGGGGCTAGATGGCGCTGTGTGAAATAATGTCCAGGGATATTTATTTATTTATTTATATCACGTTTACGTATGTATGTAGGTAGTTACAAACCTACATTGGCTTACTTGCTTTGTTTCGGAATGTTTTTTTTAAGTTGGTTTTTTTTTTGTTAAATTTTTTGTTTATTTCTTGATTTTCAGTGAATAGTTCTCATTTATTTTATACATCGAAAAAGTATCGTCCAATTGCTCATAAGAGTTGAAGAGTTTCGTTACTTTGTCATGGATCCCATAGTCAGAACCTAACACTCATCAAACTACCCTTGAAGTATATCCTTTCCAATAAAAATAGAAGCATCGAAATCGGTTGGCGTGTTAATGAGTTATTCGTCCATTTGTCGCGCTTAAAGTTTATCTAGATTCAAGACTTATATGGATTTTCCATGGATGCCACTGTCAGAACTGGACCAAATTAAAATGGGACCACACAGGCAGCATCAGCTTTCTAATAAAAAAAGAATTATCAAAATCAATTGGCGTACTATTGAGTTACCCGTACATTTGTCGCGCATTTTGTCTATCTAGATTTAAGACTTATATGGTTTTCTCATGGATGCCACTGTCAGAACTAGACCAAATCAAAATGGGACCATTCCGGAAGCACCAGCTTTCAAATAAAAAAAGAATGATCAAAATCGGTCCACCCAGTCGAAAGTTATGAGGTAACAAACATAAAAAAAAAACATACAGTCGAATTAAGAACCTCCTCCTTTTTTTGAAGTCGGTTGAAAAATGGGCTTGTGCAGCGAAAACGACGATAATATTTAAAATAATGGAGGGCCGTTACTGATTTGTACTTGTTTCTAATTTCCCGGGGTTGCCAGGCGAGAGGCGACTTAATTAGGTTTCGTTCGGAAATTGACTGTCCGAAAAAGCTATGATTTGAGTGTTTTCATCACAAATCAACGGTTCGTTGAAATGCGTTGCGAGAAATGTGTTTGTTAAGAACCAATAGAATCGCGAAGCTAGGTAAATGAAAGCGATTTTATTGGTGCTTTACAAACATGAAGTGATTCCATTGGTTATTAACAAACACATCCCTCGCAACGCATCCTCGCACATCTCTGGTGGAAACGCAGCCTTAAGCTTGTAAATTGTTTTGAAAGATTTTAAATTCTGTTGATTCACCACTTGTGACATTGAAATATAACGATGATGAGTGGTAAATCTCGTTCCAGACCATGGCGTCCCTCGCCAAGCTGTGCCTGATCGTGTCGGACGAGCCGGAATCCGTGCTCTCCGACGCTCGGCGCAAGGTCGAGAGTTGCCTGGCACTTGCCTCGCAGCACAAGAGGCTGCCGCAATCACTGAAGCTGCACTACGGGGTGAATGAGGAAAGCTCGAGGGTTCTATCGCCTGAAGAGCTGATTCAGGTGAGGCATTATGTCTATTAATGTTTGAGCTATCATTTATTCGGCAAAATAAATAAGTAAACCTGGTGATTATTGACTGGCCTGTTGGCGCAATGGCAGCGATCCTGCCTTTATCGCCGGAGGTCGTGGGGTCGATCCCCACCTATGACAAATATTAGTGTGATGAACATTTGTATTTGTTGTGTGCCTGGGTGTTATAAGATAATTTAAATAAAAATTTCTAAATAAATATTTCTAAATACATACTTAAATAGATATTTAAGTATGTATTTAGATATATTTAAGTATGTTTATCAGTCTCTGACGCCCATAGTACAAGCTATGCTTAGTTTGGGGTCAGGTGATCTTGGTGTGAATTGTCCCAGATATTTCTTTATTTATTTATTAATACCGTGCAGGAATTGACGTAGTATATTAGTAAGTGTTGTTAAAACAATTTAAGCGAACATCAGAATTTTTTGATCAACTTTTTTTTGAGGTTCTAAATCTCATATCAAAACGGTAAGACATTTTGTGTCCATACCGAAACGGATATCGTCGGTGATTTTGACCAGTGCAGTCGCCGTACTATGACCAGGACGGAAACCGGATTGCAAGGGATTAAGAAGAAGGTTTTTGGTCAAAAAACGGTTGAGCTGTTGATGCACAACCCGCTCAAGGATTTCCGATAGGAATGGTAAAATGGAAATGGGGCGATAGTCAGAGAATGATAAAGGATTTGGCTTCTTTGGGAGAGGAGTAATTTGGGCATCCTTCCACGCTGCAGGAAAGGTACCAGAAGAGAAGAGAGTGGTTGAGGATGCGGGTGATGATTGGTGAAAGGATATCAAGGAAAAAAAACTAATGCTATCACTGCCGACCGCATTAGTAGCAATTGAGCGAACGTTTCTTTTAACATCACAATTAGAAATTCGATCAAAGACAAAAGGAAGCGTAGTCAGGAGTTGGCAGAGATGAAAGTTGGTTGAGAGTTTCAGCTTTAACTGTGCCATTAATTTCAGCAGACGAGGAGAAATGCTTGTTTAAAAGATCTATATTAATATTATTTTGGACAGTATTACTACGAGTTTTTCCAACTTCAATTGACTTAAGAAACTTCCAGACTTTAACTGGGTTATTGACGGATTCATCGTCATCGTCTCTGCACAGCCTATTGCAGCGATTCCGAAGAGATTTATATTTGTCTCGATTCTGATCAGACGGGTCCAATTTAAATTTTGATTTGGCAGTGTTTTTCTTATCACTGAGAGCCTTGAGCTCGTCACTAAGCCAGGGCGCAGGAAAATGCTTGATCTTGACTGGACGTACAGGAGCGTGCTTGTCGTAAAGCTGGATAACTAGTCGGACCAGTCAACCTTCAGAGCATCATGTCGTAGAAGTCCAGTGTTCATGCCACCAAAATTGCGTTGCAGGAGAAAAACCTTGGGTTGGGGTGGACGGACTTTATAGGATAGATAAACAAGATCATGGTAAGAAAAGGCATCAGCGTTATACTGACCATGTTTTGCTACATGGTCAGTGGAAGAAGCAATTATTAAATGTAGAAGAGTTGGAGTGCAATTAGGAAAGAAGTGAGTGGCATTTAAAGTCAGAATATGTGATAGGACTGTGAGAATTACTCAACGTTCCATGTCATTTACCGTTTTTATCAATTTCCGTGGCAACTTAAAGTAACTTAACTTTTTGTATATGGGCTGTAAACCTGAAAGAAATGACAATTTTATTAAATTTCAATCGTTTGAGATCATTCTTAAATTGATTTAAATAATACTATTTCTTTACTCATCATTTCTATGATATCTTCTTACAAACAAATGCTTATTCCCCGTAGATGTACATCGAGTCGGACAGCAAAACGCTGACGGAATACGACTTCAAGAGGGCGCTGGACCTCACTGACTACATCACGGACATGGAGCGACGCGACGACTTGCGCTTGAAGGTAAGGTTCCATTAAAGTGGGTGCCGCGCGGTTGCCAACAGGACTTGGCGGTCCAGCTGACCTTGGTCTTGCCAACGGCTGTCCAAACGGCCGTCCCGTCCAAGGTCACCCCTGTTGGTGCTCTTGTTGCCGACCGTGTAGCAGACGCTTAAGGACACAGATATGAGACGTCTCAGAACAGGGGGTGAAGGAATTTCGTTTTGTATCGATTGGTATTATTCCGGGATAATACCAATCTGCAAAAAAATTCATGTAGGTAAGAAGAGAACTCGAGAGTGTGGTAGTTGGTAGAGTGGTCTGCAAACTACATTAATTTTGCTAATATAGATTATAGCGCGTAAAAGAAGGTGGAATACCATTTCTGTTGGCGAACATCTGGACGCACTTGTCAGTAAAACTGCACAGAAGGCGAGTCCCGCATCGAGCGATAAGTCTCCAAATGTTGTGCGGAAGGTTGCATAAATCTAAGGTAGAGCTCATCTAATTTGAAATGACGCCACTACTTTATTAGTTGATTTAGATGTGCCGATCATACTAGCGAACAAACGGCGCTTGTTCCTAGGTTCGAGTCTAACCGGCTACTTGACAACCAATTACAGTGGCATGGTTGTTTATTGTACCTATTGCGTCAAAATTTAAAGAAGAAGAAAGAATATCATTTATTTCAGGAGACTAATTACATTTAAAGATCTTAACTAAACATAATCCGCCCATAGATAAATTCTTTAAAAACTAACATACATATTACATAATATAATAAACTTATTTACTAACACATGTAAGGTCCAGCGGCGACGTGCGACGCATCATGGTGGTGGTTAAAGGGCTATGAACCTTAGTGGCATAGGCCATTTTGTTTTTTCTTGATCTTTCCGCGCACGATGAATGAGGCATATCATATATGATAAGAGGACATAAAAACACACAAAAAAAATCGAAAATGTAGTACCCAAGAGTCCGAGTTATTTGAAGGTAAAGATCGATTTAAAAAACCGATTTTGGGACATTTGATAACTTCATCCGCAATCTCCCGACCTTCCAAAATCGTCCAGACATCCCAAAGTCGTCTAGAAGAAATCGCTCAAAGCAATAAGGTCACTATTTGCCTATCCTATGCTGTCACAAATAAAATTGTGTTTCTTCTATAAAATAAAGTATATTTGACGATTATTTGAAATATTTTTGTTGATTTTTTCTGAAAAATCTGGTGAAAATCGCATCAGGTTCATTATTTTGAGCTCTGGCAAATGCGCACTCCATTAAAATGCGTCAATGCGCACAACCAACCGTTGAAATGTCCTGAAATCGGTTATTGGTTGACAAATGAAATGAAAATGAAAATGAAAAATGAAAATAACACCAAAAGCCACTTATTTAGTAGATTTTTAATTAAAATTCACCCCTTCCAAATCGATCTTCACCTTCAAATAAAACGTTACCATTTAGGGTACCATATAACCAGATTTTTTTTATTTGTTCAAACTCAAACTCAAATAACTTTATTCAAATAGACTGTATCAGTACTTTCAACTATACTTCTACTACAACTATGTATCTTATTTGTTATGTCTCCTCTACAATTATAAATAAATAAATATCACTGGATTCCCAGTCACAAGTGTACAATATCCCCAGCTGTGGTGCGCAGCCATCCGGCGCGACCGCGACGCCTGGGCGGCCGTGCGCGTGGAGGCGCCGGCCGACGAGATGCAGGAGAAGGTCTTCTTCAAACTTATAGACCTCGTACATATCACGGGTGAGTGGCTAATACCGATACCCTTTGGCGTTAAAGGCAAGAATTCCATCATTGCTCAACAGGCCAGATCAGATCAGATCAGATTCCTATATTCGGATGAAACATGGTAGTACAGGTTACAATAAAGATACAGTATTAGAGCTCACGTTTTGGCAAACGAGGTGACATGCAAAATTGTAATCAATTAATTATACAGTAGGCATTCAACATCACAACAATAGAAAAAAAAAACTTTATTTTGTTCCCAAACTAGGCTAGGTCTGTATCTTGGGAAACCGATTTACATCTGAATTTCACAGTTGAGGCTTAAATAAAAAAACTAACCTATTATTCAAAAATAAGTTTATGTGTTTTTGTGTGTGTGAGAGAGAATTTATGTGTTTATCTATTTGAAATAAGTGATTCTGTTTCATCGTAGTTAAAAGATAGAAGCAGTTTTTCGTACGTAAACTTTACCTCCTTATGGGATTTATGGCTTAAATTAGATCGTGCAGAGAAGGCATTGTATGTATGTATGTAGATAGGTGACAGTAACGGGGAAATCTTTTTGAAAAACTAGTCTTTACAGTGGGCAATGGTAACTTATAGATTCGTATTCCTGCTATTTTTGAATAATTTGCGGATTTAATTCTTCAAACAGATATAACCACATTTAAATATACAAAGCATGCTTTCATCACAAAATTAAATTAAACAAACTTAAGTCAAAATAACTAAAGTCGTATTTTTAATAAAACGACGTTTACTGAGTTTTCAGGTTTTGTTAGAAAAAAATAGTGCCGCGGCAAAGTGAATGAATGGAACAATCATAAAAATATTATTTGTCATACTCGTATAGTACTTATAAATAACCTTTTTAGATACTTTCGGTAGTCAGGTGAGTGGTAAGAACACCGGACTGCCTATATCGGTTTCCGGGTTATGGCAGAATTATTGCATAACTAGCTGTCCGTCAGCGGGTTCGCCCGCGTAGGCTATCTCAAATATGCAACGTGTAAAAAATAACAAGATAGTTTCAAGGGTATGCACGATCGACGGTGTTTGGTTGGGTCAGTTAGGTGGTTGCTGTTCCCTGCCGTTAGGGGAAGAGAATACTACAGAGGTATCCCTGCCTGTCGTAAGAGGCGACTAAAAGGGCCCTTGGGGTCGCGAAGCGCACGCGGGGGGGCCTGCGTGTGTTTCGGTTTGCGATCCCGAGGAAGACGGTAACGCGTGTCTTCGGACACAGTGGTCTTTGTTATCGTGCACTGGAGTTGAGCTTGCTCATCCCGAGGTTGGCTGTCAGGCGGCCTTGCGCGCCGAAGGGTCCTGCGAGGAGTCTCTCCCTCGTTGGGGATCCCGGGTCCCTTCCATTCTGCGCCGAAGATGACTAATACCTGAGTATTAGTGGGTAGGGGTCTCTGTTTCCCAGGAGTTCCGAGTCCCACATATCCCAGGTGTCCCGAACCCAGGGCCTTGGGAATGCCTAAATGCATTTCCGGACGCAAAAAAAAAAGTTAGGTGGTTGCTATCATTATAATTTGCCACAAACAATGTTAAACTTGCTCAGGTACCATTTTGACTTCTCACGACCAACTTCAAAGATCAATAAAAACTACTGTGACCTGTCCGATTAACATCTGACAACCTTTTAGCCACATCTTACAGCGTTTATATCATTCCTTCTTTTTATTTTTAATCTTATTGCTTTGCACAAAACAACACATATACAATCCTTCATTCTTGGATTATGAAGATCCCATGTTGTCAGCCTTTGCCGAAAGATAATGTTAAAAGCTGCGGCACTGATAACCAGCGGATTAAACTTGTGTAGAGCGATCGGAAAGGTATTAACTCTTCCGACAAAAACTGAAGCAAATCCTATTGATCGATCAATTAGGCTTATCTTGTCAACGCAGTCGTTACTCATGACCAATGACTAGTTTTGTTGAGTTTTGTTTAAGAGCGTTAGCCAATTTTTATTCTATGTTTTGTTTATAATGTACTTGTACCTTAAGAGCGTTAGCTGGGGGTGGATCGAAAACGTTGCATTTTTGTAAGATTTTCGTGATTATTTCATTGAATTAAAATAAAACTTAATTTTTTGCTCTATCATTGTATGCATAATACTATTTAAAAACACACTGAATTGTCTAAAATTAGTTAGTCGCCAATTGTTTGCTAAATTAAAAAAAACGTTTTTTTTTTAAATGATACTACACCTAAAAATTTACTGTACACAGTTAAAGTTATAATTATGAAATTAAAAGGTGCATTCAATAATAGAGAGATAGTTTTTACTTAATTTGAAATCAGCTAAATAATCATGAAAACCTTTAAAAAATGCGACGTTTACGATTTACCCCAAACGCGAAAAGCAAACCCTCTTAAACAACATTCCTTTTTTAGGGTTTCGTTCGACGCTGGTGAAAATAATAGTCTTGTGGATAAGTCTGTTCGTCTGACAAAAATTACCTGTCCCCGAACTAAGAAGAGTAGTTGTAATGTGGGGTCAGATGGACAAAATCTGAAATGACGCCCAAAGTTAAGCAACTCTTACATGTCCATCTAGCCTTGCCGACAACATAAATATGTTGCCATTGACAGGGCGGCATCAATTTAGGCTGCTCATATTTGACTGTCGTTTCTGATTTCGAGGGGATACTTTTAAACATTAGGCCTTAAAATGTTTATTTAGCTGCTGCGAGTAGCTGGCATGCCAGTAACTGTCACGTGACAGCATAAATAAATAAATAATAATAAATATCCCTGGACATTATTCCACACAGCGCCATCTAGCCCCAAAGTAAGCTAATTAAAGCTTGTGTTATGGGATACTAGACAACGGATAAACATACTTAAATACATTTTCTTTTGTAAATACATACTTATTATACATAGGAGACACCCAGACCAGTACAAACAGACATGTTCATGCACACAAATGTTTGTACTGTGCGGGGATCGAACCCGCGACCTCTGGTGTAGTAGCATAAGCTAATCAAATGGTGTTAAATGTTACACGTAAGTGAATGCTACAGGTGTATTTCGGGCATTATAGATCTCCCCAACCAGATTCAAAACAAACACGAATGCTAGATCACATAAATGATCTTCATTATCACCATTGCACCAACTAGCCTATCTAATTTTTTGTTACTGCAAATTATACTCGTAGTTATTGACTGAGCCAAAGCTGTTGTCTTTTGACGAGTTCCGTTTTACATCTCCAAGGCCTGAAAGCCATACTCATATCCATCCAATTTATGTCATTGAAATAAAACGACTTCACGGTAGCAGAATAGCATTTTCGAACTATAGCGCAGTCATTATAGTCGAAAATATTTTCTAAAGACGTTTTTTACTGTAAACAACCTATATCTTTTAAAAGGGTGTACCTACCTATATTTAAACAAGTAAGTAATACAGGGAAATACAGAGATATCGCTACTGCGCCCCCGCTATTGCTCACACTGATTTTGAACAATATTTACATTTGATTTACAACAACTGATTTTAGGGTTTCCTTTTATTAATACACTAAAGAAAATATGAGCAAATTCTGCCTTTTACAGTTGGTTTTCGATCTGATATTAATTATACCGTATAGGTTTCTTTTAAAAATACATTTTCGATTGAAGTCGCTGTAGTACTATACTGCGAACAGTTGTTTTAGTTCGAATAAAGTTTATTTATGTATAAACTAGCTAAGTCCATCAAGGATAAAACGAAAACGGATTAGTATTTTCACAATTTCGCCCTTGAGTCATACCGACCGATGAGTTTTATCTTTGTCGGGACGGCACATTAACCGACTTAACTATATCCACTGGGTTAATAATCAATAGACTAAGCTATTTTGATCGATTACTATTCACAATCATCGCATCAATAACAAAAAAACAAGCCTAAAGAACGAATATGAAGCTCTAAATAAAAATCTTTGTAAGGGAACTTCCCTTACAAAGATTACCAAACTCTGTTTTCAATTAGAATTGATAGTTCATGATGTATATAAATTATTACTACTAGTTGTGGGCTCAGAATTTATCCTAGAATTATCCAGACCCAATGGGCTTCATCTCAGTGCCAGTTACCGATACTTTGAGACCTCAATTAGTCGTTTGTATTTTAGTGTTTCGTTAAAACCTCTATTCAAAATGTTCGTTAACATTTCGACACGGCGTCCCTTAGCCCTCGTGGAGAAGCCTGTGTACGTACCAAAGCCTGGCTCTCGCCATGTTGAACGAAACAGCTAAAAAGCGTGCTTCAAACAGAACTAGCCATTTACTATACCTACTGACGCCCTTTCTTGACTGTATTTTTTATAATTTAGGTGGAGACTTGGAGCTAATTCTGCCGGCTATCGAAGACATCCTCACTGCGCCTTCGCTCTCCGACCTGGTGTCGGACGCGCGAATCCACTACATCCTGAAGTATGGCTACGAATGCCTGCACACCGGCCAGCGTGATGACGCGCCTATGTCGGCCTAGGGTGAACAAAGCAATCATTATTTCAAGACCATTTAGCTACTTCCGTGAAATTGCGATATTCCATCTTAAATATTTGTACAACCTTTGTTTTTGCAAGTTAATGTGTTTGTCTTTGGCGTTGCTTGTGTGTTCTGAATCAACTCTAACCGATAAGCCTTCTTGCTAACGAGAACGAATAGGGAGCGCCAAAAGCAGAAATATGTTTTGGTTGGCTTTTACTAGGTTTGCCGAAATGACGAATACGGAAATGAATAAAAATCAGACTGTCGTAGATTTGATCAGTAATCGCTGAATTCTAAAAACTGAAATAATGTTAAAAATTACAGCTTTGATTCTGCGGGCTGCTTACCTTTGAGTGGCATTTTGAAAACATGGAGGTGAATCTAGTAGATGCTGCATTCAGATCTAGCTGTAAGAAAAGTCGTTGAGCAACGCCGACTGGGTTGCCCGACGCTCGTGGGTGTGGGAGCTATTCTGATCTCGCTCGACACTAGAACAAGATATAAAATGTATTGTAGAGTCAAAAACTTACACCAATAAAATTATTAAATGCATGTCAGTGTCAAGAGGTTTAAAATGATCGTCACTTCTTCTCGCGTACAAAATTTAAAACAACTGGGTGAATTCCCGAATACATGTCATGAATTACTAACGAGCGACTTGGAATTACACTCAATATCCTCACCCTTTTGAACTCACCATTCGATGAATTCAGTCAGACTGACCTAGTTGTAATTAGTAATAAGTCAACTTCTGTTATGGCTTCTTAAGTAGGCGACGAACGAGACATTATGAAAGCTGATCGTATGAAAGTCTTAGAGTCCCATAATAGCAAATTTATAAGACTTGAACAGCATTTTGTATTAATATTACCATTTTCATCATCATCTTCATCATTATCACCCATATTATTTTTACAATCATCATAATTTCCATATTTTTGTAATATTGCTAACAGATGCTGCTCATCGGCTTTGTCATTAAATCAAGTAAATAAAAATAAACCTGCCAACGTCAAATATACTGTACTCGTATTACTGGAAACTAAGTTATTTTGAATCTCCAATTTTGTATCCTGAATGCATTACAAGACTGGTTCTACAGGTTATAATTGGTATGGGATGTATGTTTGGTATGTATAGTGCTGAATACATTTTATGAAAGGATGGCTGAACGAGATGTATGGGAGTTTGGTATTATTTTCATAGATAAGTTATATTTTTAAGAAATTCTTAATTTCAGCTTTGCGTGTCTTTATAATAAAGTATAGTTTGCGAATTTAGTTTTTTTTGAGGAATTTGTTAAGTAAGTAATCCATTTCTTTGTTAAGTGTAATCGTAATATGTGTAATACTTAGTAGTTAGGAAAGTTTCTGATTTGTGATTCGCCCAGAAATAACATATTATTTTCTGACTGATGTACTGATATTGTGATTTATTGTTGTAAAACTTTGTTTTTGTAATGATATTTTATAATTTTGTTATTGTGAAGCAGGTCTAAAAATATTCAAAACCAGTGTTATAATTTTGTTGTATTGAATTGTATTAATAGATTTTGTAATAAAATGATAAAAAATCCAAAGGCGCTCTTTGATTTCCCGCCCAAGCCCTGATAAGCAAAAGCCCGTCCCGGCGCTACCGCGAGCGCGCGAAGGCTCAGCTCGGACAGTAGCCGATCGGAAGCGGCGCAGGACGCATGCGTGCATGCGGCTTGCCTTGTTCCGCACTCACGAGCCGACACGCACGTCGCAACGGACGGACGTTTCGTTGTTCGCAGAAGAAATACAAAAACTATACAGTGGAAGATTGATAGCTTTTGAATATTATTGGTGAGCAAGACGGATTTCCGTGGGGTGCAAGGGTTGCGATCGCAGCGCCCTGCGATCTGATCGACCGCCGTAGCCGGCTGCTTTGTGAGTATTTTGATTTGTTATTGCAGCAGAAATAAAAGCGTAACTTGTTTATTTTTAAGATGACAAACTCAAGTTTCTAACATCATATTCACTTGAAAAAAACAACTTCACATTCATCGTTTTTGAATTTTTCAGATAATTTATATTATTTACATAATCTCTGGTTTCGTTTTGAATAAAGAACTATTTGAGTATAATTGTGGCAAGTTTAATTGATAACTTGCCTCAAAATTATACTCTAATAGTTTAACAAGTTAGTAAAATACGTCGCTATCAAGTAAATGCTGAAGAAATCTGTTGCGTGGTTACAGCTGATGAAAAGTAGATTCAGTATTTCTGTCTCGTGGGATCAATTATGTTCTAAGTAGGTAATAAATCAAAGGAAAATAATTGTACAGCTGATCTATAATTATTACAATAGCAACTAGAGCCAATAAAACTACTTCTGACAATGAAGGTAAATATTGCAGGGCTTAAAGAAGATAATTAACTATCCACTCAATTGAATCGGCCAGCAATTTTTTCTGATATACAACAGGATAATGGCTGTATAATAAAGATTTTCTGTTCTGTAAATAGTATTTAAAAAGGGCACTGCATTTTAGTCAGCATGAAAGGTCTTTATTTCATTAAACTGACCGTTAGAAGTTAGTACCAAGCGCATTTATCTAAAATTATTCGGTTTTACGCACGCTAGACAATACGCATAAGTACCTAAAATTACCTTGTGAACGATACGCTTATTGTAACACAAATTGCCTTGATATCTTATATTTTCAGCTCTAAGTCAAACTGCGTTTTTACCCCAAGAGTCTCAAAAACAGTAGTAGGTATTATTAGCTTTAGAGGTAAACAAATCGATTGGCGCGGCAATAGCGAGCTAACAGCGCTGATTGTCGGCACGCTCTGGCGGACACAGAGGACAGGACAGTCCTACTGCGCCCGTTGCTGCAACAATTACATTTAAGGGTTATATTTTTATGTCTGCCTAGGAAAATGTAAGAGTTAAGCTAAAAATAATGAGAGGTTAACATGATCCTTACGTTAAAACTTGTAAATACTAAGGAGTAAAGAGTGAAATTAAAGAAGCAATGTTCAGTGAGTACAGGTAACAGCAAAAATAAGTAGGTACGCTAACATACATAAATAGGCTTAAAAAATCGCAACACCTATACGAGAGTTCGTTCAGACTCCATTGACTTGTAGGTATAAAATATTTGTGGCTAATGAGTTGCTCAGATATTTTTTAAGCCTTTGAAACGTACAGATATTTTATGTTTTTCACTGTACTACCCTAAAAATTCAATGATGTAGTTGGCCAGTCCGTGTTTCATGTTTATTCTTTTTTTAATAAGTCATGGTCCTACGTTTAGCTTTTTTATCCGTAGATTCGATTTCTTCGAACTTCTGTGAATTAGCATTAATCATCAACTTTAATTGATTTCGTAATATATTGTCTTATTAAGACTATCGAGATTGAGAGCATAACCACCTCAATAATGAACTGACAGCCTCGCGAGTTTGTATTGTTATAACGGCTTTCCGCTAGTGCAGTAGGTACACGCGACGGTTTTACTTTCAAGAAGGGGTCTGCTGTGCAATTAGTTTGTATACATGCAGATTGAAGATTATAAACAGATACCTTAATTAAATAAGTTAATATTTGCTACCACATACCTACTCTACACCACGATTATCTGACCCATACTGATACGCAGATAATTTTGAGCAAATAAGTACTAAGGTAACACACATATTACCTATACAAAAAACAAACAGAATTCGATCCACAGTCAACAAGCTAGGTCTCTTTCCCAATGTGATGGGTCCTTTATCCACGTCCTATCAAATAAAACGAGAATGGGCCGCCGCCCCGCACCCGCATCTCTCGCAATTCGGCCTCCTCCGGCGGAACAAAGATAAGTCAAAGATCCGGATGGCGATGTGGTGATAGGATTCCATCGTTAGTCGTGTTAAGAAAGCTCTTCTTTTCAATCACGAGTGATGTGGAACTGCTCGGCAAAGATTCCAAGTTTTGTGTAACACGTCGTTTTAAGCTTCACAATTCATAAGTTCCGCGGATTCTAAGCCCTACCACTTAATCAATCTTTATCAGCAAGCCCACACGGTTGGCATAGTTGTTGGTAGGGTCGTCAATTTAAGTTCAACGTCTCAAATTCCCAATCGCTAAATCTAAAAGGCGGCCATCTGTTGTGATGTGTCACTGTCCTGCGGGAACAGCGTAAACAGCAATTTGTCTAATTGAGAGGCCGCGAAGATAGGCGCCCGAATTGATGGCAGCATGCGAACAGCACCAACTTTAAGACATCTATCCTTGCTTTAGAATAATGAGTTATTATTTTGGGTATTCAAACCAATTTCGTAAAAAAAAATGCTGATAATGCAAAGCAATATTAGGATCACTTCGCCTGATGCTTACCTCGGATCATGATGTTATCTAAATTCAATGTTTGGAGCTATTTCCACAATGATGACTTTTTATATGCACGCAGTCCGTGCGTTCTGAATCCTCTTCCTGTTTATGTGAAAATTGTGTTAGCTAATCACGCAGAGTAGTAATTTTTCTTTTTGGTAAAGCCAAAGCACCGCCTTGAAGGTCAATATTTTTCAGTTTTCTCGTCCGGATGCCTACAGTCGGGCTTGGCGAATCATGACTCATGCCAATAACGATCAAAGTTCCACGGGGGCTGATCGTATCGAGCCAAAACGTTCTCGGGGCAACCTGCGATGACCGGGCTGATTGCTGACACGAACGTCTCCCAAGCTAGGTGCTGCTCATTTGGGCGCTTGATTACTTCAGTGGCCGTGATTTGTTCCTGGTAATAGCTGCTTAATGCCTTAATGGATAGCTGACGGTTATCTGGACGGTCCGTTACTGCAAGACCTCTATTCTATAAGGACAAATTATGAATTTTAAGTAAGTGGTTGGGAGGTTTCACGTGAGTAGGATCAACTGTATCCATTTCTATTAATAGACGTTTCTTCCTTGGATAGACACGCGTGTGCTTAATTAACACAACATTTGACGTGGTTATAACGTAATAATCAGCACAAATACGTCACTTCCATTGACAATTATAATGTTTTTGCAAGTTCAAGCCGATTGTGGTTGTGAGAAAGTCTGCCAGTCGACGACACGCACCTAATTCGTATTGCTTCACCGCTCGTTTTTCCGACCTCATTGTGTGCAAATCATTTGACGCCACGATACTTGAGTCTAAGAAACGATAATAGTCGCTACTAACCGATATTGGTAGAATAATAAGTACTTACGAAGCGACTCAAGTCCACTTTTATGGCTTGGCCAGTTGAAATCGACAGACTGCAATGTGCACTGCAGTGTTTGACCGTTTCCTCAAGCACATTCCAAGACTTGGCTGATTGGCTTGTGCTGTTGAGGGAACAAGATATGATTTAAACAAACTCAAAATATATACTGGCTATAGGTATACTAATCTATACTGTAGCCTCTGAGTGGCACACACATGACTGTACATGACATGACATATACTTACAGGTCCTGTAAACAAAATATTACCCTACACTTACCCAATTCTGCAAGAAATGAAACTAATAATCCTAAATGGGATCATTCACGTAATGTAGGAATTCTAGCGTTGCCGAAACCGCCAAATGGTCCCGGAAATCCTATTTAGGTGGCAAATAAGCGGGCTACCTTCGCGTCTTAAGCAGTCGCAATTTCTGGATTTATGTGTCGTTATTATTCAGGTCAGGGCTACCAATCGTAAACTTGATAATTGACAAAGTTTGTGTTGTTGGTTGGTTGGTGGTTGAGTTGGCACAGACATCATGTTCTGCAACGGATGTGGTTTCAGATTTTTCTGGTGTATATGTTTTTGATTCTATTTCACTGTGGTTCTTTTAGGATCAAGGTACCTGGCACAAAGGTACCTGGCCTGGGCACGAGCCAGAGGGGCCCTGCGCGCACTCAACCTCTCGGCGTTGCCTGAATCTCTTATTAAAGAGTCACAACTAATAAAATTGTTTGCTACACACGTTGTTATTACCGTGCTTGCCATGTTTAATGAGCGTCATGTTTATTCCTCGACACTGATGAATTTTGTGCAATGCAATATTATTCCAAATACTTACGCGAATTTGCAGGTTCAGAGAACTGTTATTAATACAAATACGAGCACTGGCGCACTCTTTCTTATGGGCGCCCATTTTTATATATCTTGTCGATGGAAAACTAGCCCTTTGAAATGCTATGAGTGATAGATCAGTTCAAAGCTTGTCTTGTCTAGCGCACTGCGTATGCACATTCTCGTGCATAATTCATCGCTTTGTCTGCGCCCGCGCCGCGCCCACTTCCGCGCGGTTACGAGGGTTTCGCGATTAGTTGCGTTTACGGCTTATTTGCACCGAATTGATTGCTTGCACTCGTTATTAAGCTCGATGAAAGTGACAGCGACGATCAAGCGACTGAATAGTTAAGCAACTTTTACCTGTCTAAGTAGACGTAGGTCATTGCTGCGTCACGCATGACACTTGCTGAGGGGATACCTTTTTGGTACTACGAGTATTGTGAATATTGTGATAGATATAAAGTACGTATTAGATTAGTTCCTTTCATGTTGTAAAAACCAAATAAACCGTTTTCGTTCATTAATTCATTCATTCAATGGTTGAACGAATCGAAGTTTACGAGGCCAAATATCGAAAAGCCAATAATCCAAAAGCAGTGGTGTTCGAATGCCTGACGCAATGGTTGCCCTTACGCTGTATTCTAAACTTAATGGAACTGTTTCCTGCCACCTGTCGTGAGTCATCGTTTCACCTGGCCAGAAGTCGACCTACATGTGGTCGGTGGCCATTGTGAATTTTATTTGAGATATAACCTTCCTTCAAGAACAAGTATACTTCATCCGCTACCGGTTTCAAGGCATAAATTTGCCAGCTCAGCACTCCTTGGGGTTGTTAATTCTGAAGGCTCTGTAGATTATCTTAGTTATTAAATAAGCTCAAAGCGGATTCTTTCACAAAAACTCCGAGCTCTTTCTATAGCTGCCCCATTCCCCATTCAGCATTGTTTATTCTAAGTGAATTCTTATTTCTAGCATTTACCAATGCTTTCTTTTCTACACAAAGATAAAAAACAGAAAAATTTGACCTGATCCTAGGTATTCCGCTTGAGTCACTAGGATTAGGTCGATTTTTTACAGTTTCTATCATTGTTCATTCTTTTATACCAATGGCTTTTAGTTTTTACTAAGAAAACTATAAATACTGCCCACATTACAAGTAATCAAATTAAAAGAAGTTCACTTTGAATTAAGGGCTGATTAAGGAACACGCGAGGAATCTGGAAAAGAGTTATATGATGAGGGTGGGTAGAGTCAGGCATGGCTGCATAAGCATAACACACCGTCAAGTACTCGTAGCGGCAGTAAAAGCTATAATCTTCCTTCGTATAATTTAATGGCACTCCCAACTACCAAACGTCTAGTCATCAAATGTGGAGTAGGCCATGATATTGAGTGCGGAGGTATAATATTAACATAATAATATCTGCCGAGCACAGTATTATGTAAAGGTTCTTTTGTGGAGGCTTGTATTGTGTATGCTCGCTATGCCATCGTATCGCCGGACGCGAAGTCGGAGCCAGCCTTTATCATGTTGTGTAGGTGCGGCGGACTTCATTGTGGTCTGTATAGGACTCTCCAGGTTGTACCTATGTACGGGGGGGTGCGACTATACATACAAGCTTATATAGTGCCATTCTTTACTCTCTGAATGCACCTGTCAGTGGTTTTGCTCGTTTTTTTCAAAGGCACTTATTTTCTTTAGTTAGGACTGCGGATGGTGACACGCTTTCCTTCATAGGGAGTAGGAGTACACCAAGGCTCCGTGCTTAGCCCATTTCTGTTCCGCGTAATATAAGAAGTTCTGTCAAACAGCATCCTAGACCACCATGAGCAACCACAATGGTTGCTTATGTATGCTGATGATATAGCGCTAGCAGATTCGGACAGGGGACGGCTGGTACAACGGGTGAATAAGTGGAAAAATTGAAAACGGCGGTCTGAAACTTAATGTGGCGAAGACGGAGTACATGGCCTGCAACACCACAGATAACCAGTCCGTCCGCATAGGCGTTGACGTGGTCGAGCGCACGGACCGTGTTAATTAAATATCCCTGGACATTATTCCACACAGCGCCATCTAGCCCCAAAGTAAGCTAATTAAAGCTTGTGTTATGGGATACTAGACAACGGATAAACATACTTAAATACATTTTCTTTTGTAAATACATACTTATTATACATAGGAGACACCCAGACCAGTACAAACAGACATGTTCATGCACACAAATGTTTGTACTGTGCGGGGATCGAACCCGCGACCTCTGGTGTAGTAGCCAACTTCTTAACCATTACACCAAGTCGGTCGTCAAATTACCTGGGATCTGTGTTAAGCGCGTCCGGGGACATCGACCGCGACGTCAGAGCCCGAATTTCCGCGGCTTGGGCCAAATGGCGTGAGGTGGTCATTTGTGACCCTAAAATGCCAATCAAGCTGAAGGGGCAGGTCTATAAACCATCATTAGGCCTGTCATTTTATATGGCAGTGAAACATGGCCGTTACTAGAGTGACACAAGCAGGAGCTGCGCGTCACGGAAATGAAGATGCTGCGGTGGATGTGTGGAATCTCACGCAAAGATCGCGTGCGTAACACCCACATCCGCGGCAGCCTTCGTGTTCGTGACATCGCAGACAAGCTGCTGGAGTGCCGCCTTCGTTGGTTTGGTCATGTCTCACGGAGATCGGCAAACTACGTGGGCAACAAATGTCTGGCCATGCCGCCCCCACCAGGTACCGGTAGAAGAGGTCGACCCAAGAAGCGGTGGCACGACGTCGTTAAGGGTGACATGCGTGCCAACGGACTCACCACTGAGGATGCACAAGACCGAGCGAAGTGGGCCAAGAAAATAAGAAAGGTGGACCCTGGGACCCCACACACCAGTGTGGGTTCACAACCGGAATAGACGGCACGGATGATGATGATGATATTTTCTTTATTCTATTTCCTTCTCCTTGCCTTTCAGCCAACTATGACTGTAGGTGTTTATTTGATTTCTTATTTTATTTGTAATCCATCGGACATATTAACGTGATCAGTTCAAACAACCGTATGTGTAACATCATTATCTATCACCAACCCTTATTTAGCAGGTGTGATTTACGACACTAATATGGTCATTTCTTGGCCCAGCAGATTGACAGTAAAGTTTATAGGCGCATTCGTTATTTTTACTTAGGTATATTTAAATTTGAACAACACTTCATTTGAATAATGCTAATTTGAACACGCTTTAGAGTATACGCATAGTACTTAGCTTACTTGGGTTAATATTAAGTTATTGAATTGTTTCTTTTTGCATCTTACAATGCTGGACTTCTATCTATAGATAGAAAGACAGAATATTTTTTTAATTTGATTGTTCAAGTTGATTTCTTTTTATTTCTAATCATGAGCAACTTTGAATGGATGGTTCAGTTCAGTAGTCAAGGCGAAGTCCTCTCTTTCTGCTTCTTCAGCTTGTGTTCTTCGTAGCTTTCAGAATTTCAGATAGTAATAGGGGGGACACACACGGACGGCACATTAAATAAATTATTTCGCTTATCGTTTCGCTTAGTTAAGGGGGTCTGACAGTCCTTGCCTCTTGACCTACTTTCACGCAAAAGCAAGGGGCCCACACCTGCCTCAACTCGCACCCTCAGCAAGGGTGGCCGGGGTCGCCGACCTCGCTCCTCGCGTCTGAAGGTCAATGAACGATACGGGTGTAGTCTCCGGCGAATTCGATGCTAGCAGCTTTAAACAAATTGTGATAAAATTTTCATTTGGTTTTCTTAAAATAATACATTATATGTTTAATTCATTATAGTGTGTTCCCATAACGAGCTTACGTCAAAAAAAGGATTAATTAATGATTCTGACCGAGTGAAAGATTGGCTTCACCAGTTTGTAGTGCAAATTGATATTGACAATATTAATGAGTAAGAGAGAGACAGGATAGTGTAGAGTTGTTATGCAAAATCGATCTATTTTTGTAAATAATAATAATTGTACGCTCTACATTCATGAGTGAGTTGTTACTAAAGCAATTACATTGACAGCACGCATGAATGAAGAAGGCGCGTCAGTGAGGTCCACTCCACACTACACTTGGCGCCACTGGACCAAATCCAGTGCGTTATCGTTAGACGAAAATATTTTTCTTCAAAACGACTTTTTTAACTTCACAAAGTTGAAACTCAAATACCTATATTACAATAACTATATCAAAGTATACTTAAACATAATGTGAATATATCACCGCTTCGTTCTTTCTTACTGATAAGACCCGGTGAGGAACTCAGTTGTTGCTCTTTTCAAAATTAAATCCGTTGTTACAATTTTTCGTTTTGCATTAGTTAGCAACCATTCCAGATAGTAAGTAAAGCTACCGTGAAGAGGATAACTTGCTAGCTATCTTAACAGTTTTTTTACTGTGAAAACAATGATAATAAAAATCAGCCTTGCTTTCGTTTTCATTTAAAAGTAAAAGGATATTACGTTATGAAACCCGATGATTACAACTGACACGTAATCGAACCTGAGTACTCGTAGGTACAAACTAAGTGATTCATCATAGAATCCATTGTAAGGCACAACCCGGTGGAGCGCAGCGTTATGTTCCACTGTGTGCCCGATAGCTGTACATTGTGTTTAATTGATGTATTATCGCAACTAATTATTTCTTTAAAGTAACCCGCTGTTTTATAATCGCGCTTGATTCCCATTCCTTTAAATTTATGATGAAGAAAGTACTAGGTAGGTATGCGACGGCCGGAAGGGTGATGTTTTAAAGCTGTGGAGCTTAAAATTGCCGGCATTACATAAGGTTTAGTATAGATAAAAATAATAATAAGACTTCTATAAAATATATAAGTGAATAGATATAGAAAATAAAATAAGATATAAATATGCGCCAGACAACACACCTCTTGTAATGGTCTCGACGTAGGGATTAATATCACTCTGTTACGAGGTACCACACAAGGAAATAAGCTGGGGGCGTCTCCCAGCACACCCAGAGTCAATTCAGAAAAGATCGTTTCCTGGATTGACCAGACCGGGAATTGAACCGGGGACAATAAGTAAATCGAGGCGAGAAACCGTGCTACAGCGCACTACGCCAATCGTGTCGCCAAAATATACAATTATTGCCATGCTCTCGAAATTAGGATAAATATCCTTCGGATCCGAGGCATCAGTCAGGGATTTAGGCTTGGGGCATCTCTTAGCACACCAAGATCCGATTCAGAAAAGTTAGCTTGGCTAGGTTATTAGCTTGCTGCGATTACCACAGTAACCTACCTAGGTATTGCGTGTTCTCAGGTTTCTGTTTACTTTTTGGAAGGGAAGTAAACACAGTACGTTCTCTCATGAGTGGCAAATCGAACAAGTCCTTACTAGTTTCTGAAATAGTGATGAAGATGAACCAACGGTACTGTTTAAATATTGCATCTAAAAGCAGTTAGAATTCTGACAAAAACTGACCGTGACAGATTGACCTGAATAATATTTATGCGTTTTTGTCAGTTTTTATATCCAGCAGTTCTTTGTGTAATGAATGTTAACTGACTACTCCGCTTCTGACACGCTCGATGCTTACAAATACCGAAGCCAAAGTATTAAATACTTTTAATGCATTTTAAATTAATTGTAAAAACCCAAGACTATAGCTAGAAAAAATATGGGGCACATTGAGCCATGAAGAACACAGAATAACGTATTAGTATGTTCCTTCTTAGCATTCGTGATAGTTGTTAAGTTTGCTAGTAATTTATCAAATGTCTGCTTGCATTCCAAAAGGAATCAATTCATCCGTCAGCTATTACAAAACAGTTATCTTGAACTGTATCTGATACGAAGCCCAAGCCGACAGTGGGTTCACTTAAAGGAGGAGTCCTACTTACCCGCCGCTCCCGCCTGAGCAAACTTGTAAGTTTACTGAGCGATAACAAAGTGAGGTAGATACTCATAAGGATGCTTAGATAAGTTGGCCTCAGTTATCACCCTTTAAGGTTTTAGGTAATATTGCTTTTCCAATTGTTATTGTCGTTGTTATACCTTAAATGACATTCAGCTAGCATACCTAACGTAATACTTGTCTTTTGCAAACAAAAAAAAAACACAGTTTTACAGAACTTCATATCCTATGAAAAAGAAAGAGTACCTATCATTCACAAGAGATACAAGTTTAGTCTGCTTTACCTCTTGTGATTGAGAGCAATGTATTACGCAAAAGTTTTATTTAGGTGCATGTAGGTAGGTACTGCAGTACAATTATAATCTCCATCTGTTATTTTTCTCTTTCTGTCCTTAACAACAGAATTCTTTCACTATACTCGTAACAACTAACATTTAAACCAATGTATGATAAAAATTCATAGTTATTCTTTGAAAATAGAGCGAAAATATCGCTAACCAAGTATGCAGTTGGAGCTTCTTATCTTAAAATGAGCACTTCACGTTCCACAGATTGCAACCGCTTTCAAATATGCGGAAGGTAAGTATCCCACACCCGTACACCAAAGCAAACAATCTGATTACAATGTGTCTATAACCTGAGTTGCGGCTAGGTACTTGGGGTTACTAATGTTTCTTATTATGTCATCTAGTTAAGCCACAAATAGGATAGCACTATTGTGTCAAGACAGCGGTTGAACTTAGTGGAAAGTCTTTAGTATGGGTACATCCAAAATGTCTGTCCCAGCAACACCTAATCGGGTAGGGCGCTGTTTAAGCACGTCATGTTAAAAGCTTCTAGGCTCACCATAAAGTCCGTCAACAATGTCCAAGCCAGCTGGGGCTAATCAACAGAATTAATTTAGAAAAAGAACACTGATGATGACATTATATAAGAGCCGGATCATTTACGTAATATTACGAATTCAGATAAGTACTTTGAATTTATTTATTGTTGATTGTAAGTTCGCGTTTGCATCCTGTGGCAGCCTATATCCTTTAAGGAAACTAATACGTTTCTGGTATTGTATTAGGTATTAGTTTTTATCTTGTTGGTTGTCCTATTTATATTTTTTTTTCATTAATTATATATATAACTTGTCGATTATTTCTGAGTCACGACACCTCCGCAGTCTCTTAGCATGTTCCAAAGCAAACCTAAACAAAACGAACGCAACTAATCATCTCAGCAGATCTAACGAAGCCGTTTGCGGCGGAAGAGGAACCGCAGGAGTCCGGTTACAGGCGCGCGCGCATCGCGTAGGCGGCCGGGCGGCCTTTACATTCGCTACATCTGAAATACATGTTCACAACATTAATCAGTTAATAAATAAATAAATTCCTAAGAAAGAAAAACAACAACCTAACTAGCTTCATTAATTTTTTGTTAAAAGTAAGAGTAGGTAGAGGTACTCAAAATATGAGTTTCGACTACACACAACTACTTATACCTTCAGCTTAAGCTTAAGCTCGTGAAGTTGTATTTCAGCGGGTTCAACCCCTTAGCAGTTACCCGCATATGGCGATTAAGCCAATAGCCATCAATTGAAGCGATCACTTAATTTCAATGATGAAGGTCTTCCCCTGTAGTGGGGTACGTACCTATTATAAGCTAACTTCTCGATAGTACTTAGCTCATAAAACGTACGCAGGTAATGTCGATACCTTATTACTATTTATATTACATAGAAAAAGAACTTAACTGTCAGAATATCTCAAAGCAATAAAATTACGTCTTCTGTTAATTAAAAAAAGATATTTTGAGTATACTTTGACAAGCTTGTCGTTAAGAATAGCGAGGATATGTCACAACCGACGTGGCAAGGACGAGTATGTTTGGAAGAGTTAACAGAAGTGTGACAGTCACGATTCGACTTTGGCCTTGTCGGAGGGTCTAAGTGGCTGAAATTATTTATTTCAACAACAAATTACTGATTGAATACACACATCGTGACTGCTCAATTCAGAAAGCAGGTGAATATTTGCATAATACGCTAACAAATTCAGGTAATGCCATTCGGAATTATCATGAGAATGTAAATAAATTGAAATAAAATTAAAGTCCAGGTTGAAAGTAACGTTTTTTTGTTGACCTAAAGCGCATGCCCATTTACGAGTAAAACAATAAATAAATGTAGTACTGGTACCTCGGTAGCGGCTCCAAATCTAATGGTTTAAACTCCCGGGATTGACTAGTAACTTATCGGCTTTTTGAGGAATATAGGTAGGCTAATTAGCGACACCTTCCACTGTATTATATGGAATGCTTAACCAAATTCAATTACCACCTTGTAGTCACCTAAACTAAACATTTTAAAGCGACAGCGTTGTTCACTTTCATAAGTATCGATGGCTAACTAGTTTATTAGTTGGCGTTAGGTATTCAACAAGAACAATTGATAAGGTTTCAATAAAAGCTTATCAAATAAAACTGAAACAGTTGTTGATTTGTTGACATTTATCATTAGTTAAAAATCCTATATTCTCTTGTGAAATTTAATAGATGCCTAAAACTGACGGTATCTTCTTAGACAATGCACCAATCACCATTTGATTTCGATTTAAAACCTCTTTGTAACTAACAAGAAAATTAAATAAAGTTTTAACTTATACTTACATTAACGACAAATCACTCATGACTGACACCCGGCCAAACATCTGGCGAGAGAGATGTCCTACGGCCTCGCTCTTTCCACCTTCGAAGGAACTTCTTCTGGTCACAACCTTCATTGGCTGACATGGAAATGTTTAAATAGACCCCGGATCCAAGTCGGCCGTAGCAAGGAGAACAGCCCAGGTTGGTTTTCAGCTCTAACAACTCATGCCCGTGTGGAGCTTCTCTACACACAATGGGACACTTATAGTGTCCTGCGTGCGCTACCACCTGCACACTGGAGGACCTCTACAACGCCACAGGCAATGCAGACATTTGGCTTGCCGGAAACGATTTGATAAGAAGAAGTTATTACTAGGATGCCTGCACCACCGACATCATTTATTTATCTATTATATTTATTTATTTATTCTGCATTGCACAAAATTAATGATACAATTGGCGGACTTAATGCCAAAGGGCATTCTATACCAGTCAACAATACAGATAAATTAAACACGGTGCACGAGATTAAACTAAATAAATTACTTTTGAAAACAACAACAGATGCTAATTATCATAAAATAACAAAACAACAAAATAAACTTCAACATAAATCGATAAAAATAAACATACATAAATAGAAGTTATAATATAAATAGAACCAACCAAACCAAGAATTGCTTGCCACAAAAAAAAAACTTAATAATAGCCATATGAGTGTATTTAAGTATGTTTATCCGTTGTCTAGTATCCTATAACACAAGCTTTAATTAGCTTACTTTGGGGCTAGATGGCGCTGTGTGGAATAATGTCCAGGGATATTTATTTATTTAATTTAATATTTTATATGAACCCCTCAGTATTAACCCTTGAACCACATTCACCTCACAGTGACTCAAGGACCCATCCCTAATGCGTGACCACCGATTCGTAATGCTTTCGAACAGCCACTTTAAACCTGTATTTACTGATAGATTTTCTTATTGGAACAGGAAGTTTGTTCCAAAGACGAATCGCAGATACAGCGAAAGAACTAGACATGAAACCGGAAGAATGAGAGGGCGTAAGAAGGGAAAGAGTATCTTCAGAACGCAACTGACGATAATGTGAAGAATGAAGAAATTGAAATTTACTTTTTAAATAAGATGGAGAATTAGGATCAAAAATAATAGAAAAGAGAACATTTAAAATTCGAATGGACCTACGCTGCCGGATAGGCATCCAGTTAAGTTTAGAGCGGAAAATGGAGACGTGGTCAAATTTGCGCAGTCCGAAAATGAAACGTATACAGCTATTTAGAAGTCGATCCATTTTGTTCAAAAGCTCCTGTGAAACGTTACTGAGACAGACATCACCATAATCAATCAACGGCAAGATAAGGGCTTGCACTAGCAGTGTCTTTGTTGATGACGGCAGAAAGTTCTTCAGGCGACAGAGGCGCGAAGAGTCCCAGTTCCTTTCCTGCTCACTTCACTAATATGCTTGGTCCAGCTGAGAGAGCAGTCCATATGAATGCCAAGATTTTTCACACAAGGGGAGTAAGGAACAACCACACCGTCCATTACAACAGGTGAAACTGCACTCATATCAAACTTTGCCAGTTGTCGTGAGCCACCGATGATTATGGCTTGTTTATTTATTGTTTTGCTGCTAACTTTGATTGTTGTTTTCTGACATCAACCTTGAGACATTTCTTACTGTAAAAATATTTTGTGTAGTCATAAATTATAAATAGAGCCACTAAGTACTTCACTGTAAGGGTTCCTAATCCCCTGTCCTTGGCAGTCCATTATCTTCCAGCACTTCGGCAGTCCGTTAACACGCCGTAAATCCAATCCGCATAAAAACAACGAATGGCTATAAAATCAAAATAACTGAAGCACTAGATTTACACTGACGATGACGTCCAAAATCATTAACTATGAAGTATCTTGCCGGAGTGTTATCGACAGAAACGGCCAAACATAGTGTTCGATCAAGTGGTGGAGTCACGTTAAATTTTGTTTATTTAATTCATTATTTTGCTGTTATGCTCTAAAATGTATGGGCATAACTAATTATACTTATTTTACGGTTTTATGATTTGCCGAGAATAACATTCGCGTTATTTGCTTATTGCCATTTTAATTAACTAAACCACTACGACTTGTGACTTGGGACGACTTGAGTGTGAGTTCAATTAAATTCTTTTACGGAATGGAATAAACAAAATAATTAATAATTGTGAGCCATAAAACATAATCATTCGCATCGATATATATCGAAAAGTGCTGGTATCGAATTAAATCAAACTCATCAAATTCTAGCGCGTCCTTTTTAACGGGTCGCCGATGTAAATGTGCGCGCGCGCAGCGACGGGCCCTTCGTGGACCCACTGACCTATAAACGGGGCCTATTCAATTAGTCGCTGTCTTTGTCACTTCTTTTGAGCAGTACCTAATCGCTGAGGGCACGCCTTTGCGAACATGGCTACGTTTTGGCCTGTAGTCATCAGAGAAGATGGTTCTGTTACTTGTCCGATACATGTATCTTTTTGTTTGGTTGATGAAAGTTGAGGTATTTTTATCAGTAGTTAGGTGACAGTTTATGGTTGTAATTTCATACAATTTTATCTTGAAATCTTCTACAAATTTGTTCTACAAATCTTTTACAATATGTCTTAAAGTGATTGGGAACTAGCGGTGTAGGTACTAGCAGATGCCTAGTGTTGGAATACACTAATACCTTCTTACTTTGGAATAATTTTATCCTATTTGCGTATTGATCAGATATAATGTAGTCCAATGAATCTTCACTGTCTGAACTTTGTGATTGGCCAATTTGAATAACCACGCTATAATAAAAGGAAGCATTTTAGAATGTTTTTAAATAAATGATAACTTTTCGACAACAGTAACGACAATTCCGAGTGAGCTATCGGCAAAGTCGTTTACGTCCAATCGCTTTTTCCCCTGTTCGCTCCGCTGTCGTAAATCCAAGACCGTTTGATGTCCAGCTCCACGTACGTTGCTAACAATATGGCATACGTCTTATATTTTATGTATCGCTAACAAAATAGTACAATGTGGAGTTAAATGCTTTCAACAAGGTATTTTTGTCCATGCGTGTCCTTGGCATGATTTGAAAGCTTACAATGGCGAATGAGATTTGTTTTGTTTGGTATTCAAAGTAAAAAATTACAACATTCGTAGCACCAGGCCAGTAAGGAATACTACACAAAAAATAACATAGAAAGGGGCCATTATTTTTATAATTACCCTAATTTACCTTCTGCTGACGAGTCACCCAGCCGGGTATAAAGTGTCGGTTGGTGCTCCATTGGGCTCCTCCGATCACTGTCTGGTTGGCGCTACAGTGCCTTGTGCAGCTCCCCTACAGCCTGTGGAGGTGACGCGGCGGTTATGGCACTACTCTTCGGCAGATTGGGACGGATTGCGAGAGTATTTTGCCTCCGTCCCTTGGCGGCAGTGCTGCTTTGGAGAAAGGGATGCTTCAGAGAGTGCATCTGCTATCGCTGACGAGATCAGTACCGGAATGGAATACTACATTCCTTTTACTGATGTCGTCAGTGCTAGCAAAACTGGTCCCTGGTTCAATCGCGAGTGTGCCGCAGCTGTTGAACAAAAACAGGCGGCGTACCGTGCTTGGTCTAGGGCCCAGGCACTCAATGATCATTCAAACCTTGCCTCCCTGAAAGCAGCCTTTAATAAAGCCACCAAGGCCACGAAGAGGGCTTACATTAGAGCAGACGCCCAGCGAATTGCACGTGTTGGCCAAGAACTCATCACGCACCCTACGGGTAACCGCTCCTACTGGCGACTGGCTAAACACGTGCAATCTAACTTCTGCGTGCCTTCGCTGCCCCCACTGAGATTCCCTGATGGATCGTTGGCTCATCAGCCGCAAGAGAAAGCCGATTTACTGGCTAACCTCTTTGCCGCAAACTCTTGCATCGATGACTGCGGTGCTGCGCCGCCTGAAATTCCACATTGCGGCTCCACAATGCCTGATATTCGTATCAGGCAGTGTGATGTTCGTGCCGAACTGCAGTCACTCGATGTCAGGAAAGCCAGTGGCCCTGATGGAATTCCAGCTGTGGTGCTGAAGAAATGTGCAGCGGAGTTGTCTCCAGTGTTCACTAGCCTGTATCGCCTCTCCTACAATTCGGGTCTTGTGCCGCTGTCTTGGAGGGAGGCAAACGTTCAACCAGTTCCCAAAAAAGGGGACCGGTCTTACCCTGCCAATTACCGTCCAATAGCCGTAACCTCAGTTTTAGCTAAAGTGTTTGAGCGGATCATAAACACGCAGCTCATCCGCTACCTAGAGGATCACTCTCTCATTCACGACCGTCAGTACGGCTTCCGACCAAAACGGTCTACGGGTGATCTTCTAGCGTACGTAACACACATCTGGGGGGAGGCTATGGACAAGCATGGGGAATCTTTGGCCGTCAGCCTTGACATTGCCAAAGCTTTCGACCGTGTATGGCATCGTTCGCTTCTTTCCAAGCTTCCGGCATATGGTCTGCCACCTCGCCTATGCGACTGGGTCGCCGGATTTCTGGAGGGACGTAGAATTCGTGTCCTTTGCGATGGTCAAGAATCACGCCTTCTCCAGATTAATGCCGGAGTGCCGCAGGGCTCCGTCTTGTCGCCGACGTTGTTTCTTCTGCATATCAATGACATGTTATCTCTTGGTAATATTCATTGCTATGCGGATGATAGCACGGTCCACGCGCGTTATTTCGAGCGCCCTGGGGCAAAGCAGACTGACATCGAGGAGAAGAGGCGAAGTCTTGTTGTTGAGCTTGACGGAGTGTTGGACCGCATTTCAGAATGGGGTGCATGCAATCTTGTCGAGTTCAATGCCAAGAAAACGCAGGTGTGTGCATTCACAGCAAAGGCGTCGCCGTTCCTTTCCCATCCCACTCTTCAGAGCACCCCGCTACCGATTAAGGATAGCCTAAACATCCTTGGCATGGATGTTCGTAGCAACCTAAACCAGCGGGGCTACATTGAGAGCGTCATTAGAACTGCATCCCGTAAACTCGGAGTCCTGAACCGAGTGAGACGATTCTTCACGCCTGAGCAGCTCTGTCTCTTGTATAAGACACAAGTTCGCTCGTGTGTGGAATACTGCTCTCATCTCTGGGACGGTTCCGCTAAGTACCTACTCGAAGCTCTTGACAGGTTGCAGCGGCGTGCTATCCGTATTATTGGAAACCCAGAGGCAACTTTGACCATTGAGCCTCTCCAATTGCGTAGAGACATTGCCAGGCTAAGTGTTCTCTATCGCTTCTACAATGGGGAATGCTCTGACGAGTTATTCCAGCTTATCCCACCCTCACCTTTCCACTCCCGTACCACGCGTGCTGGACTACGGCGTCACCCACACACAATTCAACATTTGTTGGCCCAAACTAAAAGGTTCGGTGACTCGTTTCTTTTTCGTACCATCCAGACGTGGAACGCTCTTCCAGCACATGTGTTTCCTTGCTCTTATAGTACCGGGTTCTTCAAGCGGGGCGTGAAAAGGCATTTCTGCAGGCCTTCAAGGTGAGGATGGCCAGCCCAGTGATTCGTTTGAATGACTGGGCTTGTCAACCTCATATCTGGACCTCACGACCGCTTTCCATCAGGTGGAGTGAGGTCATCTTGACGGGCAATATAAAAAATAAATAAATAATAATACTTAAATGTTACCTCATCGTTTGTAAAAATGCTAGGACAAACACAAACACTCAAAATAAGTAGAAGTATTTTTACACCATTATTCTCGTCAACGGGCACAGTTTTTACCAACTGAAAACCTTATCAACACACAAAAGCTGGCTCCTATTAAACGGTTTTAATCTCCAGTCATGGATAGTGTTTTTTTGAAGTCACCCAGTATGTTAGCTGACTCATTATTTGGTCGATGTCGATAGACGACCATTAAGCCCTACTATTTGTTGTAAGCGCCGTGATTTGCATACTGATAGTACCTATTCAACTTTGTGACTTCACTACTAAATTTTGCCCTAGAAAATTAACAATGTGAAGATTTTGAATAAGTTCAGTAATCATATAATTGTTCATGTAGGAATCAAATTATTAAGGATGTGACTGCAGTGCTGGATGAGCTATTCTTTTAATATAAATTGTTCAGGACCACCATTATGTGCACGAGTATGAAGTGTGAGACTTATATGCAACGCCTAAGTAGTTAGCTTTACCGCAGATCATTGGTTTTCCCTCCCGGAACTGATTGTTACGACAACCACTGTTCCGACTCAGACCTGTAATTGAATACATCACGCGTCCCCGCAAGGGCTCTTGACCTACCACTGATACTAAATATTGTCCACAACGGCAGTCACGGGTGCCGTGTCCTTGTCACGTAACGCGTTCTGAGAAGCCTGCACTCGACGCTGCACCGGGAATGCAAACTGCCATTGAAGCAGTTTGCATTTGCGTTGACAATTAGATGGACGTGCTGTAGTGTCGGTGACGCATCAGCTTGGTATTTAGGTCCGAAACACCCGGGAAATCGGCGGCGAGCAATGAAATCGTTCTTAAAAGAAATAATTTATACCATAAAACCAAACGCGTAAAATGGCGGGCCAGTTGAGCCTATTGCCAAATAATAAATGCTAAATCATTAATTGTACCTGATTAACTAAATAAGGCGCAAAACATATTTTACTGTCTAAAATACATACAATAGTTCTCAATATTATTTCGAAACACGAGAAAATCTAGACAAAAGGAATGGATTGCAGCATTTGTTGAGAGTAATTCCCGGGTAGCACTGGTTTTCAGCTCCTCCCTAAGCTGCTACTATCTACGATATAATTCGAGAGTAACCCGAATCGGAAGGCTGGCAGCATACCTATAATTTCTTTAAAAAAATATTTTATTTAAGTAACATATTCATGAGTATTTTTAAGATATTTTATACCGGTTCCGGCAGCCTATGAAGGCTAGCAACACCAGATTCTCCATAAGTCGAATTTTAAACGCACACCAGCACGCAACTTATAGCACACCAGTGTAGAGTCAATTTGGGCAAAGTTTGTTACTTGAAAAGACCCGACCTGACGACTTCACGAGTGAAGGCGAAAAAACTGTGAAACATTGCACTTGCCAATTCTGCGCTTCTCAAAGGCTCTTCTTCAAATCCTCAAAGCGGTTCTGTCTTTGTTACTATGCGTCACGCGCGGGTTACTATTACTACTCCAAAAGCTGATTAAGTTTTTTTCTTCCAGTGTGAGGAGTCAGGAGCTTGGAGTGCGATGGTATGGTGGCGGAGCGGGGGCTGCGCACGTGGGCCGGCCTGCTGCTCTACGCGGCGGCCGCGGTCGCGGGTGATGTTATCTTCAGGGTCCCCGAAGTGCTGGTATGTGCTAGCAGTACATTGGATCATTTTTGTCGTGATATAAACTTGCACTGTGCATTATAAATAGTATGCGGAAATAAATTCGTCGCCTCTTGCGAGGAACGCTTCGAAAGCATTATCTTTCAGTTGAGAGAAATCTCAACTCAAAAGCAGATCATTGCTGTGTGCCTATCATTTTTAACTCTAACCAATTCCAAAATTGATAAAGTCTTAGTATATCGAGAAAATCATCGACATTGCAAATTCTGATCGTGAACATACATTATTACTAACAGTGAAATGCAGGCGAGTATAATCTTTCCAATATCCTCGAGGCAATATGAGAGCTGAAAAAGTAGTTAAAACAAGGTCCAAGATCTTTCAGTGTTCTTTCAGTACACATATTTTTTCTCGTTCGTCATTCATACCGATAAATATTAGTCAGTGCCTAAATTGTTGTAGGTGCGTCACGCGGCAGCGTCCAAGCCCGTGGGCACTGGCCGCGTCAACCTCACCGCCATCAACAAGTCGGAGCACTGGCGAGAAGAAGACGGTCTGCTAGAGGTGCGCTATGAGGAGTACTTCGTGGAACATGACATCTCCACTTCAGACGCGCGAACAGCCGCCGCCAGGCTGAACCTGGAAGATGGTGAGTGGAACAAGTCATATTATTAGTCATTATTTTAAATGAAGTTCAAATCTGGCCAGAACCATCTTTGTTTTTATTGTTTTTCCAACTTACCTACTCTCCGGTGCAAACAAAGAAGAAGGAAATGAGAATCATTTATTGACCCAGACAATATAATTTCAGCTTATGAGGGTTTGCTTTTTACGTTTGGGGTAGATCGTAAACGTCGCATTTTTTTAAGGTTTTCGTGATTATTTAGCTGAATTCAAATTAGGTATAAATTATTTCATAATTATAACTTTAACTGTGTAGAGTAAATTTTTAGGTGTCTTATCAATTTTTTAAACTAAAACGGTTGTTTATTTAATTTGGCAAATAATTGACGACTACCTAATTTTAGACAATTCAATGTGTCTTTTAAATAATATTATGCACACAACAAAAGAGCAAAAATTTAAGTTTTATTTTAATTTAATGAAATAATCACTAAAATCTTACAAAAATGTAACGTTTTCGATCCACCCCCAGCTAACGCTCTTAAGGTACAAGTACATTATAAACAAAACATAGATTAAAAATTAACAAAAAAAATATTGGGCCAACCAGGACCCTGCCTTAGCATGTGCCACTGCCGTGACAGCAGATAAGCTCATGTTCTGGCAGGGCCTGCTGAATTAGTCGCCCGTCATAAAAATATGCGCTTCAGTATTTAACATCACAAAGAGCGCTTTTTTGCATTTATTGCGTGATCGATCCCTTTGACACGCGACAAACACGACACATTTGCTGAAAATAATCAAATATAGTGAGATTATCAGTGGATACTAGCTTACATACTAGGTTCTAGAATAGGCATTGTGGGTACTACTATTTGCATGAGTAATTTGTAGCGCAACTGTTGTGATGCAGTTACCACCTCGTATTCACTAAGACAGCAGGTATGTACCTCTAGACCTCTACTAAAGCCTCTAGCTTCTAGTGAAGTTAATCCACCAATCATACTTATAAAAAAAATCTAAAATCTGCGGGCTCAGCAAAAAAAATTATTATTGTCACCTTGATCCTCGTCTGTTTGAATTTCCTCATTACAGTTTTACAAGCTCTACAAGGACTCTATTAGATTTGAAGTCGTTCCGCTAATAGCTGGTTTAAAAAAGAAGTAGGCAGCGCATATTGCTGCCGCCGGTGACTTGATCGTTCTGGATTCAGTGCAGTTTACGATGTTCAGAGGTGCAGTTCATACAAATAGCACAGTAGAGTTGGACATTTGAAGTCCTACATAATATACTAGGTTATAGATAATTGAGAGCTTTTAGCAGTCCTTCTTCATATTTTTGAATTGATTTTAAAAGTAGTAGGTAAGGAGTGTCAACCAGTGTCTCGTCAGTCGTGCAGTCGGTTTACATTTTCTGTTGCTTTTAGCAAATTCTTCCAAGCGCACTACTATAGCTTGTTAGAGAAATAAATTTATCTTTTTGTTACTGGTTGCATTGCTGACATAAGCAAAACAGCTATTTTCAGGTTGAAATGGTTGTGAAAATATATTTATGAAGATTTGCCAGTCCTGTCATATGATGCAATATCAAGTCATTGAGAATCCGCACTTTATATGATCAATCATTTTTGGCGTTCAAATAATCGCGAAATCGATCAAACTTATCGATGAGGTTGCCTCGGTTCGTTTGCCATATACAAATCCTACTGAGATTGTGTAGTTTTTACACTTTTACTTTTTTAGAAGTAATTTTCATGTAGTTTGAACTGATTTTGAGCCTAGTGGCTGGCGACAAAAACAACATACAATTCCCTTACAATTCCCCTGCGTAACGTGACAGTTTTGGTTAAAACTACTTGCACTACTTGCTTTTGTTAAACTAGGTACTTAGTTTACCTAGTTTAACAAAATGAGGTCCCCAAATATCTAAAGTTGATGCTACTTCAGGCCTTGATAACCGTATTGTCTTTTCAACATTAAAATTTACGTTGATCTGCTGTCTAATTCCCAAACTCCCTGGAACTCCACTATAAGTCAGGTCCCGGCTCGTATGACGCAACCTCAATTACTGTGGCATTCCCCTAATTGGTCATAGTGGGACGAGGATTAAGAGGTGACAGATTCAGATTACTTGCGGTAATTGGGTTACCTTGAAAAAGAGTATGAAGGATCCTAACGCTAAGGAACCACTAATTGAGCCATAGCCAAGATGGCTTGTACAGTCGTACATAATACATAAAAAAAATCTGGGACACCTCAAACTAAACAGAGCTTGCTCTTCCCATACCAGATACTGATTAAAGTAATATTTATAAATACCCATTCAAATATTATATTTACTTATAGCCAATACCCATCAGTTGCAGTAAGTAAAGACATGATTTCAATGATGGAGGGCTTTGCCCAGCATTGGGACAGTTACTAGACTAATTAATTCATTTAAATAGACAATCGAACCCAAACAAAAAAAAACATAGGATGACTGTGATCCTACTCATGACCTTGCACCAACAGGCTGGTTAGTTCATCGTTGGTTTATGTTATCTGTTATGTAGGCCATGGGTTTCAAGAGTAAACGGTTGTAGGCATGCTGAATCCACGGAAACCTTACGACCTCAAGTAGGTCATCTGTCTACTTTGCGATTCCTACATTGAGTTTGCTATCAAATAGTGTTCATCCTAGAACTTTTACAGATGAGCACTGTAAGCCTGGTTTGTGAACTAGCTGGTAAAGAATTTCTGAATTGGTAAAACGAAGTAACTCCAGTAAACTATGAGACGGTCAATGTTTTATTTATAGCGGTGACTTTTCTTTAATTGATCTTAACGAAGTACCCACTGTGTTACCAGCGTTAGAGGATTGTCTGAATCATAGTAGCAAATTAATTAGGCGTCTGAAACAATGTAGAGTGCAAGCATTTGTAAAATGGTGCTTCTAAAATAACTTAAGCTTACGACCCTTCATTGTTTCTGGTTTCATAACACAAGTTCGAACCTTATTTTGTGACCAGGACAATGTATGTGATGTTATACTCAATTACTCAATTTATTCATTTGTATCCCAAATAGGATAGTCAGAGGCCAGTTGTCTATTGCGGACCTGATGAACAAAACACTAAGAAGCCTAGAAGCTTCTGGCTAGCGTCACGTTGTTATTTGCTTTAGTTTTTTATCAGTGTTTTCTATCGTCATAGTTGATCTTACAATTGTGAAGGTAGATCAGAAAAACTGCCTCAGTTGGAATTAAAGTTTTATTTATCACGTACAATTATTCACATGGTCACTTTTATCACGTACAATTTTAAAAGTAGTAAGGAGTGTCAACCAGTGTCTCGCCAGTCGTGTAGTCGGTTTACATTAATTACTTAGGCGCTATTCACTTGAGCATAGATTTTACATTGCGTCCGCCTATGTCAACTGCCAGTGAAGAGATGAATGAGTCAAAACTCGAGGCGTCCACTGCCCCAACGAGCGGTAGCTTGGTGGGGCATTGGAGGGGGCAAAGTTGCCAGTACAAAATAACGATAGCTGTTATCAAATAGGACTACGGGATTATAGCAGTATTATAATAATACTTAATTAACGTCCGACAATGTTAACTTATGGTTAATAATAATATTCGGTAACACAATGAAGAAAAAAGATCTGGCCAGATTTGAACTCCATAAGCTCAAATGTTGGAGTGTTTAAAGAGGTCCGTAGAGACGGTTGGAGTTTCTAGGTTCCTGAAAGTGTATTACTTGAATGCAAGAGTCGCTTATTTATACATAAGTTGATCATACCAGTTCTTACACCTTTCCAGGTAATATAATAGCATCTAGTCAAGTGCCTAGTTAGAACAATCATACCAAATGACTCCTCCACGTGTCCTCGTAGGCGTCAACACGCCAATTAGTTAAGGAAGGCCTATTACTGCTCATCTGATACCGTGCAATCACTTGGGGACATGAGCTTTGTAATTGTCACCTTGATGATGACGCAAAATCCTATGAAAAATTCTTTTGCTTCCTGCGAATCACTGTTTTTAATTTTGCTATGAGATTTACAGGTACCTCAATAAAAAGCATGTACCAAGATTCAAATGTCTCCTGTGACTTCGATAGATCAGATAATTCTCGCGACGCAGGTGAAAAAATTATGACTGAATGCATTAGTCTAACTCGACAATAAATAGATCAAGTGGAGTAATTTGTGTATGTACTTGTAATTTTTAATTGGTTGTCAAGAGATGTAAAGCGTGAAAATGATTTTGAACGATGAATGAATGTGAGAAACAGTGAACGGTGATCTGCAAGTGCCGATCACTGATCTTATGCTGGTTAAGGAAATATTTAGCGTGACAGCAAAAACATGAAAGTATAACAATAATTTTACTTTACTATACTATAATTATTATAACTAATATGAATTGAGAGGCCAACGGTGGCGTCGAAAGTAGGAGGCCGATTTAGCTTATAAACGACGTTCTATAAGAAAAAAGATGGAATGAAACGGTCATAAGTACTATAAATCGTAAAAAATGTTTTATTAGATTAAATCAGATCATTATTTCTTATTGCAAAAATTCTCTACATTGGATGGTCATTTAAAGCATTTTCACAAAGAGTATGAAGTTGGTAATGTGAATATCGGAAGCGACAGGTGTGTATAAGGATCGAAGTGCAAAGTCAAAGAAGCATAAAATATCTTAAAGCCTAGGTACACTAAAAATACAAATTGTCCTTAGATAATTATTTTGATAATGCATTTTTATAAGCCGAAGAGCAACCTTCAAACTAGGTAGGTAAATAGACAGAGAGCCCAAGACTCGCTTTATCTTTGTCGTTTGGGTAACAGTTACATCACAAATAATACAAAGCATCACCATAACAGACAGTCCTAATAACAGATGATGACTTAATTTACACTTTGTGAACCGTGAAAATAACAAAGTTTAAAATGTGTTCTTAGCATTGTTTGCGAATGAATACAGTTTAGGATATTATTTCGTTGAGCTAACCATCACTTACAGTGGTTCCTGTATCTTCCTTTTTGTTTCCGTAATGAAAATTGTCAACTATACTTAGCTAGAATATTCTTTAAACGAGCTCTAATCACGGCGAGTCTAACTACACGATTATTAATTAGGTACTCGACGAGCCGTTTCTTTGCAGGGTTGCTACTACTTTTGAGTGGCTTTTTGAAACTGAATCTGTTACTAACTAATTGGGGAGAGTAATTCAGCATAACCAACCCTTCATCACTAACTAAACTATCCTCTTTATCATGGTTCCTTAGCAAAAACTAGCAGTCACCTGCTAGTTTTTGCTAAGGAACCATAGAGCCTAACGGTAAGTTAAAATATTTGCTGACTGTACCAGAAAAACGAAGAGCGTAATTAGAAGCTATAGTGGACGTATCTAAGTATAATGATTATCGACTGTTATCAGCCATGTACCTATCTATTTTGAACAAATAGATTTTACAGATTGTTTATACCTTGACAACCCTACATGATTAACAGCCAGTTAGCCTGTGTCCAAGGCTGGCAGATTTTACCACGGAGCGCCATTGTCACTGCTTGAAAATAAGCCAATTTTTCTCCTGTAGCTTAGCTAGCGCGAGCAACCACTGTGATAGGCTCAGAAAACTCCAAAACATTCCTGAGCTATGAATTGTCACAAAATAATATCACATTTCCTATAGTGTTATTATAGAGACCCTGTTGCGTCCAATCAAAGATAATCTAAAATGCCCCCGGGATAGCCGCGTAACTCCAGTGTTATTATTATAACGCCTGAATCCAGAAACGTCAATCAAAACTGAGCAGTCCTTACATGTATAGCTGTCCCTTTCATTTCTATTGACATGTGACAGAGCAGCATCAGTTTGAGGTGTGCTCAAATTTTGATTAGCGTTTGTGGACAGTCGCCCTCAGATCAAGCGTAACGTTGTTCACATTCCATGCTCTATGGCATACAAACTGCACTTCGATACCTTTGTACGAGCGTTACTATATTTAATGGTTAAACTTTCCATTAGGTGTTAAGTGGGTCAATAGGGGTGAAGGTTTTAGATGACGTCATATTTGGGATGTGGTATGACTCACTGCACCACTCATTCTTTATAGGTTGCATGCCATATTGCGCAGAAAACCCTCAACAAGAAAGAAAGAACCTACTGAATTATTTATATTGTTACCGATAAAGTTAAAGTTTCCATTTCATAAGTCCGGACTGCCTTGAAAGTCCAGAAGAAGATAGTTTCGAGGTGAGCTGACTGAAATGCGGTTTTAATGAATATCATCAGGACATGCAATTTAAATAATAAGTAATAGCATTATAGCATTCAAAAATAATTTGCGAAACCTAAAACGAATACTAGATTGCAAAAAAACCTGTAGGTATTGTTAAAACATATACTTAGCTGGTAAGTAGGTAGCAAACATACAATCACAGAATTGGTCACAGCCTATTGTCAACTTCAGAGCCAGTCATCACGGCCGAAGGCCTGTAGGAGGGGCTGCACACACAAATGACATGTTGCATTTACAAACATGTGCTCAAGGTCGGGGCAAGGCCTTTTGTTATCTACAAGCTTGAGAACTAAAGCTATGTATCGAAAACGAGTGAGATACAAAATTAACGAAATTCAGGAAACATTACTAGAATAAAACAAAAGAAAGAGAATCATAAGTTTTACTTGCGGCATCAAGGAACTGGACCCACGAGAAACTGTCTCTGCGGTGATAGTTTAATATTGTATTGGGGAACTCCCCAATACAATTTTGAGTTTTAGTGGCTCTACATTACATATAGACCCGTAGCGCTGGGTTTTGAGGTTTCGAAAATAGTAAAGTTCTTTCTTTTTGGCATGTAGTTTTGGAATCCTTTGTCCAACCTAATACATTAATTCGTGTCATCTTAGGTAGTCGCATAGGTAGAAATTTAGGTGTTTGTCTTTTCGGTCAGTATTGGACGAAAAAAAAATTAGAGATGAAAATTTTACTTTCATGATGATAACGAAGTAGTAACTGATGTATGTACAGAGGAATTTTGTGTCAGCTCTGTCCACAGGAACCCTGACATTTACTATTACCTAAAATGTCGCTCAACTAGCTCTAAAAGAATATTACAGTTGGTTAAATAGGTGTTATGCGTTTCAGAATGCTAATATCTGTTGTACAACGTATTTTGTGTCGAATTTATCCACGACATTGGTATAATATATTTACATTTTTATTACAACTCTCTGTACAAGCTACAAAAGAAAATGCAAGTTATTAAAATGTACGTATTTTTATTTATTATGTCGTAATAGAACACTTAATTCTTAATTTGTATCATTTTTATCTACGAAATCTTTTTATTTGAAAAAGTCATCTTTGTTCGAACGAAACGGTGCGAGAGTTGTGACTGTTGTTACATACTGATCTTATGACAGTTTGCGCTGGACGAAGATGACACAAATCAGGTTTGCACACTCCGCAGGCTATACTAGATCATCATCAACATCATTATCCGTGCGGTCTATCCCGGTTGTGAACCCACACTGGTGTGTGGGGTCCCAGGGTCCGCCTTTCTTATTTTCTTGGCCCACTTCGCGCGGTGTTGTGCATCCTCAGTGGTGAGTGTGTTGGCACGCATGTCACCTCTAACGACGTCGAGCCACCGCTTCTTGGGTCTACCTCTTCTACCGGTACCTGGCGGGGGCGGCATGGCCAGACATTTGTTGCCCACGTAGTTAGCCAATCTCCGTGAGACATGACCATACCAACGAAGACGGCACTCCTGCAGCTTGTCTGCGATGTCACGAACACGAAGGCTGCCGCGGATGCGGGTGTTACGCACGCGATCTTTGCGTGAGACTCCACACATTCCTCCACACATCTACCGCAGCATTTTCATTTCCGTGACGCGCAGCTCCTGCTTGTGTCGCTCTAGCAGGCTATACTAGATATGATACTTTAAAGATTTTTAACCTTAAATTAATTTTGGCAGTTTTAATTTGAATAAAAAGTATGGCATACAAATAGTCAAATAGCTGATTGTGCGACAGTCAGAGGTGACACAAAACGCAATAATGAGCTTCTTAGGTACGATTTTATCTACAGGCAGGAAATAAGCAACTTTAGAATTTTTGGAACCTATGACCTCAAATTAGTCTAGCGCTATGGGTCTAATAGGGATACATAAAGATTAACGTACATTCGGAACACTATCACCTAAATTCTGTTGTGTTGTATTGTGGTGTGTGTACTCAGGTTTGTCCGACGATGTGTGTGGTGTGTGTACTCAAGTTTGTCAGAGTACAGGCGTATAGCATAGCTTTTCCTTTAGGGCGTGTCATACCTAGTCAATGTGTTTCCTCGTATTTCATCAACCTAGTCAAATAGGGCGCAATCAGTCTTCTCCTCTCTTAAAATACTGACTGGACTGTGATGACAAGTAATACAACTCTAAAGATAGGACATTTGATCTAAGAAGTATATATACCTAAGGAACAATAGTTTAACATCATAGGATTCTGCTGTTGTGTTGGTATCAGTGATTTCTATATTTTTGCACCAAGTTCCCTAGGAAATCGGAAATTGCGTTTCAACTTTATGTGTCCTTTATGGTATTTTCTTATATGGGTAAATATTGTAAAAATTGACACTGCTTTGTCGCACCGTTTGTTGTGTATTCAGTCGTGCGTGACACTCGGTACCTCTGGAGCAGCCTTCGATTTGTCACCGTTGTGGTAGCTTTTTTATCTCAAATCTCTTAAGCTGTTTGATACAGTTGATCGGTTTCGCCTTTCGTATTTTGTGAAAGCAACGTCAGCTTCTTAGCAACAAAATAATCTGACTTGCAATTTATCCAAATAGGAAGAGTTTGTGTAACCAATTTGTTTGTTTAACTTGGAACCTCGCATTTGCAGAGGTACATCAATACACATGCACAAGCGTAATGACTGCGATCCATTTATACAGGTTCATCAGTACTCTATCATGTGTATCATGCATTGATTAAGCTTGCATATACTTTATGTAACTACAATATGACAACTTCTGACGACCTAGCGTCGCCGTTGGTGTACGAGGAATTGTCGATCAATTTGTCAAGTTGTGTTTTTTCATTCATCTTTGAAGTAGTAACTATTGTCAGCTGTTAAATTTGTAGATTTAGGGGATGTTCAATCATGAGTATTTTAGTTCTTCATTCATTTAGCAGTCAGCCTTACCTACTTTCTACGTTGTTTCTTACTTTCTTAATTCACGTACTATTAGCGTAAATGTACCAAGTTGCTTTTAATTTACAGAAACTGGGCAAAAAATGTTGTCGAGACGAAATTAGACAGCCATCAAATCCATAGGAATAGGCTACGAAATTAGGTTTTTAGTTGATATCCGCTTTGAATACACAAACAAAACATGTTTAGGACATCTCTATGCCATAAAATTATGGTGATGGTGATGAGACGACCTGGGGCCTGACTTTTGAATCGAATTTTACCGGCTAGTTATTCGATTACCGTCATTCCAATATTTTTTGACTCTTAATTGCTTTCAAATAATGTGACAGCAAAAGTCCTGCTAATGATGATTCAAAGATTCAAAGTATACGATGATAATGGTTAGAACGACCTCACAAAAGTGTACGCAAGTTATAGGTATAGTGTAGCATCATCGCCATGGCACATAATGTCAGCAAGTGCCTTTGTTCGCGTGTCACGTGGACGCTCGGTATGAGGCGAGTCCACCGTAGACCGTTGACTTTGGAATGAACATTTAAAACATTGTGTCAATTTACCGCATTTAATGGTAAAGAGGATTTTTTGAATGCTTGAGTGAGAGTGTGCAAAAATTGGCAAAGCTTTCCTAGTCCAATAGGCTGTAATGAGAGCATCTAATAATTAATTTATGTGGACACTTGTCTCGTTACAAAGGATTGGAATGCACTTTCCGCACACTACGTTGGCTTTGATCCAATGTATAATGTATTTGTACTGGTAGATTTATACTGCCATTTAGAATCCTTCTTTACAATGTTCAAGACGTCGTAGTCGGCCCTTCGTTATGTTATGATAAAATATTTTAAAGACAATTCGAAATCTATTCTTAGCAAGACTTACTTTTTTTGATCTTAGTAATCTTATGAGTTTCTCTCCACGTTCCAGTGCCAACGACCCGAGTAGGCTGCGGCACGTGCAGCCGAAGCGAGATGGAGTACTGCGAGACACGGGTGCTGGCCGACCACTGCTGCTGCGAGCGGCGCTTTCTGCCGGAGCCCTTCCCCTGGTTGCCACACACCTGCTACATGGGCCCTAGACGCTGCCGGCCACTGGCACATGATTGCGTACGATATGCTAGGCTACGGGATTGTTGCTGCTATAGGAAGCTGGCTGAACGATGTGAGTAGTCTTCAGCTCCAGACATAAAACAATTGCTCCTTCTTCCGCTGTAGCACATAGCTTCTTGGCCCTAAAGGACCATGGTCCAAGAGACTGCTGCTACTATAGGAAGCTGGTTGAACGATGTGAGTATCCATTAGCCACCAACTCGAAATATAGTTATTCTAGAAGACACTGATGCAGTGAGCGATACTATACGTATTATTTTTTTCCAAAGCGCTGCCAGCTTTTCACGTGGTAAGCCAGTTTCACGGGCTGTTGTTGCTACAGACATGGACCAAGCCAGTGCTAATGAACATATGTTGGTGCTATTAGAGAATCCTTGCTCAAGTCGCGCTACACGGTCCCATTTGGATGGTTGGCCTGGCGATTTTGCTGCCGATCCTCCAAGCACATAACTGCGTGCTGCTGCTAGAGAAACAAGTTACTGCTTCAGACAACTTTTGCATTTATTTTGGATATTTAATCCACAGTTTATTTATGTTAAATTTTTCTACCTGATCTTTTTTGGAACTCTTACCAATCCACCATTATCTCGTTCCAGGGAAGAGTATCCTGTCTAAGTCTACCCGCTTGGGCGTAAGCGGCGCGTCGCTGCTGCTGCTGTCCATGCTGCTGCTGGTGGCGCACCTGTGACACGCGCCGCGCGCCCCGGACCACCCCATCCACGTGTAGCTCAGATGTGACCGGCAGGAACATAATAGTTCCCATCACGTAAAAAGTCCACAGCGAAAGACCAGTAACACACTGAGCAAATTTGATTGGTGATTTGAAGCCTCTTTTCACAATTCATAGGAAACTAACTGTCTGATGGGTGCTTGAGACATTCAGAATCTTAAAATAACGACTGCCGCAAACGCTAAATTGACTTGTCATTAGTGTGGAGGTACTCAAAGCATACTTTGTCTTGCAATTTCTTTGCAATGTCTTCGATCGACTTTTCCTACGAATATTTGAATTTATACTCTATTTGGTACTAAGATCTACTACCAACATTAGATAATATCACTTGAAGAAGTTATACGTTCACTTCCGATTCTGAAACGACACTGTTAACCTCAAAGTGGCACTTTTTCAGTAGGACGGAAATTGACAGCTTTATTTGCAAGAGCTGCTCAACTTTGCGTGCCATTTAAGAATTTGAAGCCGACTCTCATCACATTATTACATCACACAATATGACAGCTTACATAACGTAGGCGTATAACGACCATACGTGGAATTTTTGGACACTTTCATCCAGGATTAAAAGCGTTGCATAGTATTAATAGCTTTAAAATACTTCTACTATTTCTGTGAATAAGCACTGCTTCTTATATTATTCATTATTTTTTATTTATTATTCTTAACTGACGAGTTTGGAAACTATTTCTAACTGAAATTTATTAATGATTTATTTATTCGTTATAACTTTTTTTTCATGCGCTAAGTGAAAAAATCTTTGTGATTTGATCCTTAGGATGGCAACAGTCAACCTACCCCATTTGGGTCACAGTCGTGTGCTTTTCTATGTTGTCGACTTTTGGAAATTTTCTACCTACTGGACTGGAGGATAATGATCCTATGATTTTCGTGTAAGCAAAATTGGCTAATTCATTATTCCTGAAGCCCCATTGAGGCTGTGCATTTTTCTGCACATCATTTTGAAACTATTCAATATACTTACTAATATTAAAGTCACACCACTAAGCTTGCGTAGACTAGATAATTTTAAGTAAATTACCTAACCATTGTGTGTTTCCACAAAGGCTTCAAGTAGGCTTCTACTGCCAGTTTCATGACGCGACGTCATGGAAACCGTGGAACGGTTTTAATAGAATAGAAGTAGGACAAATTGTTACCTTATCTACTTCCTGTGTATTTGTTTATTTATTTGACTTATTGGTGCTCGCTTCTTTTCTTTTCCGAACTATTTATTTTAAATTTGTTGTTTAGTGTATGTATAAGAGCTATGTAATAGCATTCTGTCAATCTGATCAAAGTTTATTGTCGCATCTGCTAAGTTCCATTGAACTTTCGCCAGCTGTTGATTTTTAATCATCCGAAAAGAATATTTAATCTAGATGTTTATACCACCCAGTGCGAAGTGAAAGATAATTCAGTTTGTTTTTTTCAGCGTACAAAAAGTGTTGACAGAAAATTATTATATTTGACAGTAAAGAAAATTTTATTATTTAAGATAAAAGGTATAAACCAATGATTTTAGTTACATTTATTAGTTTTAAGTTTAGACCGTTTTTTTTTTGATAAAGTGTTAATTTATTTATTGTTGTTAAGTTCGGTATGACGCCAAAGGTGTAAATAAGTTTAGGGTTAAGTACTGTCATCAAATGATGGTATGTGTGATCAGTGGAGAAGCATGGTTATATAATAGTTGATGATTACTTTTCATTGCTTCGACAAAATATAGATTCAATACAATTCATGGGAAAAACAAGATTTTTGAAGCAGCATGGATAATCCATGCCGTTGGGATTTTTAAACCCTCTAGACTGACTTACTTTTAAACACTTAATCTCTGTAGTCTGTATTTTATATGATCTTTATCCACACTAAAAGTGCCTCTCTTAATGAAGTATTTCATCAACTAATTATTAGTATGAGTGGTTGTAGTGCAACCTGCAAGTGTGTGTGAAATCACTTGGCCTGATCCTAGCCCAGAAGTGATAAAGAGATTGGACAATATTTTTTCGCTATTCTTTAAATAAAATATCGGATCTATAATATACCTTGCGCATACTTCCATTTAATGAAACAATGGCTAGCCATTATTGAATACTCGTTGTATCTCCGTTGATGTCATTAAATTTGAAAAAAGGTTATTGAATTATTAAAAAAAAAATTAAATACGATTACTCATCAGAAATTCAATATGTGAATGGCCTATAAATACTTGGATATAGTTTAGCAAATAAGTATATGTCTATTTTAATAAAATCAAGAAACCAAAGTATGTTTGTATAAAAATCTGTAAGTCTTAGTAAAATGCACAAGATTTTCATCATTTATCTGAATATTCAGAAAGTACCTATCTATAATACGTACGTGATTTTTTATGTAAAGTACCTAATAATTATTTACACAAAATCAAAGATTCTATTGCTATTAAGATTTAAATCATGTATTTCTTTAAAATAAATATATTTGTCTTAAATGTTTACAAATGAAATAAAGAGTTACCGCATTATCTCAGCTGTTCTACTATTTGATGTTTTGGGTCGTTCCTTGCTTTCCTGCTACATTCCTTGTCACTCTTCAATTCAATTCAATTCAATTCGTTTATTTGCTTTCATGAATGTTACAATTTGATGAAAGTGGTGGTGGTTTCCAGTAGGTACATCATGTTACCCATTTGGGCGTAACAACAAAAACGTGTAGAAATATAAGACAAAATAATAAAAATGAAAATATGAGCGTGAGATGGATAACAATTTTAAAGAGTGAGGTTAGAATCTGAAGAAAAATTCGTTGAGGGTATAATAGCATTTTGAGATAAGCAGTCGTTTCAATTTATTTGGAAATATTTTTGTACACCTCCACACTGAACAAGGTGTCCCTCATAATAAGTCAGACTGGTAAAACTTTAGCCAACTGTCCAACTACTGGACCCAAAATTCAAATGATATGAATGTTTCCATACGCTGGTGCAATTTTAATAGTCAAAATGTTTATTGAGAGTAATTATTGGGAAAGTGAAGATTTGGTTATAATCACTCTAGGAGCTTTTCAGTCTAAAAGTTGCTTCTACTTGTATTTTATTTTTTGAATTAATGTTTTCTCTAGAATAGAACAGGCCATAAAACGTCGCCTAGCTATTTTTTTTAAATCGGCCTACATTTTAAGCAGCGCAGTTGTACTTAAATTATTAATTTTCATAAATCCTGCTTCCCGAAAAACAAGAAGCAGGAAGTGAATTTTTGATACATTTGTATGTATCAGTGATGAAGTTGATGAACGAGACATTCCTCTTTGCAGAGTCCTACAGTAGAATGCCTGATGTTAACTTTTTAGCAATGCCGCACAGTAGCGTTTGTGCGTACATTCTTTACCAGAAACCAGGGGCCCTGGCCAAGAGCAACACGCTACTTTCGTGTCGGTATGTCAAATGTAAAAAATGTACGGGAATGACATTATTTATTTTGTTTATTTATTTATTCACTTCTTATATCTAAAATTTACATACATACATACCATCACGACATTATCCCAAACGGGGTAGTCAGAGGCAAGTGACTGTGTCGTCATGGTGAACGACACACTCAAAAGCCCAGTTTTCACCAATAGTATTAGAACCCAACGTGATAGGTGGTGAGCCTACCGCCGTTATGCGGGTTGATTTGGTTTTTTATCGATGTTTGCCATCACCGGAGAGTAAGTCGGATATTTAACAATGGACACAAAGATTTTGGTTCTGGCCAGATTTGAACTCGGGACCACATGACCCACGATCTGAGTTCGGGTGCTAATAAACCACTAGGCCACGACGCTCTCCCACTTTTATTAAAATTAAAAATTTACATAAATATCTATACTATATTAGCACTCGTCTAATGAAATTTAATGTCAGTTCCATATATTTTTAAATTTGACATGTCGAAACAAAAGTGTTGCGTGTTGCTCTTGGCTAGCCCCCCTGTACAGGATTACAGAATATAATATTTTTATTTAGTCTATAAGTAGTTATCAATAAAAAAAACCATTTGACCTTTTGAATTATTCATTTACCTACGACAATTAAACTGATACGATCTAGCATACCTCACGCGATTACTAATCGGATCGACGGTACACCTGTGATTTCACGTTTATTCATTAAAAATACCGTGCAATAGAATCATCACCTTTCTCTTCAGAATAATCTGATAGCCATTTTGTGTAACGATGCGGACGGTAGACCCTGCCAAGTGGTCTAAAAACCAGCACAGATATGCTAAGGCTTCAAGTTTGCCGAAGATAGGGCTCAAGGTAAATGGCTTGGAAAGTCGGTTACGGAGTAGTCTTAGAGATTCCATGAGAGAGTACTTGAAAGAATGTACATTGGGACACATCAGGTATGCCTTTGACATGAAGACTATTAGGCCTTTGAGGTGAGTAAGACAAGGAAATATTTTTTTAAGTCAAAAATCGTACTTTAATTTATGATGGATAAAACATTATTTATTTATTTATTTTATTATTATTATGGCACATGTTTATGCAAACCCCTCAGTGGACAATTTAATAAAAGTGGCAGGAATACCTACAGTGTATGCTGGCTGCCTGCAAACTGCTCCAGTTACTGGGTTCGCCCGGATTTTACAATACTTATAATAAGTCGATTTCCACCTTCATTCATGACTGTTGGATGATACCCTCATATATTTGCATTACATAGGTTCGATTATGTTATTGTTGCTATCGTATTTGCAAAGTACTGATAAGCCGTACTGATAGCATTCGGTATTTCAACAACTTCCAGAAAATTTTACGCCTTCCTAATGTTTGGGCTGGTTCTGTGGGGTTCCTGCGTTGTGGTGTACTTTTCGTATGGGTACGGTACAAGGCCGCTGCTTCAGGTCAACTTGTTGAAAGGGCTGCCGGGGAGACTGTTGGACTTCCCAGCTGTGGGCATCTGCAGTAACAGCGTCGTCAGCGAGAAGTCGATGCACGAGTACGCGATATATCTGTAAGTATGTAAAATACATTTTATTACTGGATTCGAGCTCACCCACGTAAGAATTGTTAAAAAAACGACAGAAATGAACGGTTTTTGTTTATCATTTATCCAATTAATTCGCAGTACTTACTGATCTGTACGTCTACCACGAGTTGCCACTTTAAGTTATCGTTCGCGTAAAAATATTGTATTGGGATGACACATTATGATATGACATGACAATGTCAAATTCCAAGTACTTTTATCTTCTTTTAGCAAAGAAAAAAACCACAACGAGACGCACACTCTGCAGAGCATCAAGGAGAACCTGAAGAGATTCGGCGCGCTGATCACGCTGCGCTCCGCCGACGTGGGCTCGCTGTCTTTCATGCGCTTCCTCTACAACCACGACCCGAGTTTCAACGTTACCGACCTCATGTACACGGTAATTAGTGCTGTGATACAGGGTCTAGAATCCACAACGTGTCGCACACTTTGCAGAGCAGCATGGAGAGCCTGAAGAGATGAAGCGCGCTGATCACGCTGCGCTCCGCCAACGTAGGCTCGCTGTCCTTTATGCGCTTCCTCTACAACAACGACCCGAGCTTTAACGTCACCGACCTCATGTACACGGTAATCAGTGCTGTGATACAGGGTCTAGAAGCCACAACGAGATGGACACTCTGCAGAGCATCAAGGATTTAGGTTCCTAAAGAGATTTTGCACGCTAGCAACTAGTCACCGCTAGCTCGTTTTGCTAATTTTGTACATCACTTGGACGCAAGGTAAGAAGACAAAAAATCTGTCAAAAAATATACAAGCCTATTTACCTAGTATAGTTTAGGGCTTTATAGTTGTTGATTTTTTCCGAGGATGCAATTACTAGCATGCTATTAGCTACTAAACCACACAATATAACACATTCACTGCCAAAAAAGTTCACTAAGTCGGTTGCCGGTTCGGTTACTAGTCTTCCGGCCATGAGGTCGTTTGTCTAATATTGCTAAAATACTCAGTAACTATATTTTTTTTATCACTTGCAGCTGTCGCCGAAGTGCTCATCGATGCTGAGTAGATGCCGGTGGCGCGGGCGCAGCCTGCCCTGCGAGCAGCTGTTCGCGACCAGGCTCACGCAGCTTGGCTTCTGCTGCCTCTTCAACTCAAGATACCAGTTAGTTGGTTTTGACGAACTTGCTCAATAGCTGACCCCCAAAATTGTGAACAGCTGGCACCACCTTGGCGTGTATAGCTAGTAGCGGCAATTATTCAAGCTGAGTTTTGGTCTTCTTGTTCCAATCCCATTATTTTATAAAAACCTATGACGCAATACAGCTTAATGTGAATGTTCACTAAGCAATAATAGATTGTGAGTGATTTGCTATTTTTATTTTAAGGAGTTCCGCTCTACATCTACATATTCAGAGAAGAACATTTACCATTTTCAAATGAAACAAGAGTATATTAACTAGGCCTGGTAGGGTTCATCAAATAAAAAAAGCAAACATTACTAACGTAGATTTTATATTCTTACATAAATAATGTGAAGAGCCAATATTCGTGATATTTTAGAATGAAGGGTAGTCTCTGGCTCATGTAGACCTTGTTTCTCTGTAGACCGGAAGACATCCACAACCAGCCAAAGGTTCTGGACCTGACGGGGCAAAACTACGGTCTGTCGTTGGCGGTGGTGCAGAACAGCGACGACTTCGCCGTCGTACGGCAGCCGGCCACTCTAGGATATGTGGTGAGGTTAAACAAAATGCAAATAAATAAATATTTGGGACTACCATATATGTGACCCCAAGGTTAGCAGAACTTGTACATTGTGTGTCAGAGACTGTTACACGTAGTTTGAATGTTTCTAAATACATACTTAAATAGATATTAACACCAAGACACATATCAAGTAAAATGTTAGCCATGTGAATGTCTGTCATGGGTTGGTTTCTAATGAACCCACGACATTTTGGCGCTAATAAAGGCAGCATGGTAGCGGCCATTGCACCAACAAGCTAGTCAGAGTAAGTCAAATGTTTCAATTTTTGAATATAGAAATTTTTTTCCTCATATAAAGCTTGACGTGCCGTTGTGTGCTCCTCGAGATTCTTTAACTGGCTTAGGATTGTACTTGATTATAAATGGAAACAAGTTCATTTTACTTTGTGCAGTGCTGGTAGCGCGATATCGAGTGATATAACAATAGGACGTCATCTATTGTCATCTGGTTTTCTGGCAGTGAAGGTGTTAAGTGGTTTGTCTGGCACGAGACATAGCCCATGATTGTCGACCCCTTAAATAAGTTCAGGTTTTCTCAGCACGCTATGGTAAGGACTTATTATAGCTATTCAAATAGTGGCTTAAGTGGCAACTTGCAAGCCACATCGGTTGCAGAGTTTTATTGACAACTGATAAGGCGACCACCACCAGGGAGACGCAACATGGGCCGGTGCACCACCTGGTTAAACGTTTGCCTAATGCAGGTTCTGGGACGCCATCAGTAACAAATGGTGGACTTCAAAGGCTGTCGATAATGATGAATTAGCTTGCAAACTCAAACTCAAATAACTTTATTCAAATAGACTTTACCAGTACTTTCAAAATATACAGCAAAATATACTAAATAATAGACATAAATACCATAATAATATGGATATGTAAATAAACAGTATACAGACATAATGCGACTCTACCACCGCGTCGGAGTTGTTTCTTGCTGAGAAGACCCGGCGAGAAACACAGCAGTTACTCTTTGAAACTTGTTTTGGGTTTACAACAGGCGTTAGTAAAGTACAAGCAGTGTGTCATATTGATACAAATAAACCTAAAAGAATATAAAACAAAGAGAAAAAACCAACCATAAAAGAATATAATAACAAAAATTCATTTAAACAATTCAAAAAGAAAAATTGTTAGTCAGTACATACTAGGTACCTATTAACTATTACAATAAAACATCTGTTACAATAGAGCTATTTAATCCCGCATCGAGCAGAGCGCTTACACCCAGGCATTTTTATCTATAAGGTAGTCTTTTGTCGTATAATAGCCCTTTTTTAATAAAGCTGTTTTGATGTGATTTTTGAATCTATGTAAAGGTATCTCACAAATGGTTTTTGGAATTTTGTTGTAATAATGTATACCTTGCCCTATAAAGGATCCTAAAACTTTTTGTAACCTAAAGAGTGGAAGTGCAATTTTATCCTTATTCCTAGTATTTCTGCAATTGCTCTACAATAATAAGATCATGTTACCCAGGTGTTACTATTCGACGGCCGTGACTATCCACTGCTGGAAGGCGGCGCCGTCCGCGCATACAACGTGGGCACCAACGTGTCGGTGTACTTCCAGCTTACCACGCATGCGCAGTACGCTGCAAGCGAACTGAACAGATTCAGCGACCAACAGGTAAGTAAGGCAAGTCAGGCAAAATCCGATTGATTATTTTAAAAACTCCAATCTATTTCTATGCTTTATCAAAATTGTTGCAGCGATTGATTCTGACTTAATAGACTTATTAGTTAACTAGCTCTTACTCGCGACTTCGTACGCCCATACCCCCGTTGTTTCCCTTAGGAATTTCGATAAATCCTGTTGGTGAGCAGGAAGAAGTGCTCCCCAGGAGGATTTCCGTGTACTAAATTTCAGCTTTTTTCGCCAACTATCTTTATTTTTTTTATATTTTTTCTTATATTGCCCGTCAAGATGACCTCACTCCACCTGATGAAAAGCGGTCGTGAGGTCCAGATATGAGGTTGACAAGCCCAGTCATTCAAACGAATCACTGGGCTGGCCATCCTCACCTTATTTATTTATTTATTTATTGCAAACCATAATGTAGGTTTTGGCTCTGCGTTATCAGTCAGTCACTCAGTCAGTAACGGAAAATGAAATATTGATTGTTTATCGTTAGATAATCGCCTATTATTAATGCCAGTAAGTATCTTGTAAGTTTGGTCGAACAGACACAACATATCCTCAATGTTTGAGCAGCTTTCCCTCATTCTCATATCATTAGCGCCATTGCCACATTCAGCAGTGGCACGGCCCGCGCTCAGCGCAGAGCAGCTACTCGTGGTGCCTCACCCAATGCCGCCGGAATACCACCGAAGCCATCTGCAACTGCCAGCCTTTCTGGAACCGCCCGGCAGCTGGCGATACTGTCTGCACCACAGAGCATCTTTACTGCTTGAATAAACACAGAGGTAATAGCATCTTTGGATTATCTTTCTTTACCAAGTCTTCTTCTTTCAGCTGGCGACGATCCTGTATTAGATAAGACTAAATTACAACAGCTCAGTGTTCTACCAATGCCATACAGAGCCAGGAGCCTTCATAGAGATCTTGCAGTAAGCCGCTAGGGGAAGAACATGAAATGCTGCATGGATTGATACGGGGCACCACACTCATATAATAAGGTCACTTCTGCAATGGCCCTCTTGGGTCCAGAGTCGGTTGAGTGACTTTCATGTTTGCCGCAGCACTTACGTAAACTTACGATTACGAGTATCATGGGTATTTTCACTAAATGAGAAATGTACTATTAACCAGTGTCACCAAATTATTTTATACACGTCAATTTATTTTGATGATGGACCACAAGTTTGTGGCTAGAAATGGCCGTGATGCCATGTAGATGACCTACACACTTGATTCACATCAAATTACTACTTAATACTCGTACATACATATAAACGAAATTAAGAGAAGCACGATATAATGTTCTGATGCCCAAATTTTGGCGATAGTTTCCAATGATGCGGTCGATAGTCTTAGCAATATTTGTGCAGAGAAGTTCATCTACTACTACCCGGGCGACGTGGCAGACTCCGGCCTGGACGAGGAGCTGCAGGACTCGCTGTTCTGCCCGCAGTGCTACCCGGACTGCGCGCGCGTCCTGCACATGGCTAAGGTCTTCCATCCCACCTATTACTACCCGAGGAAGCTGCTTCGGAATGCTGTTACGTGAGTACCATTTACTCTGACGAAGATAAGGTGGTGTAACTCCTATTATATTCTTTTAGAAGAAGATTTTGAGATAACTAAAATTGGTCCCATAAGGGTAACTACTCGTAAAAAAAGTAAAGTAAGGTAATTAGCCTATATACTGTCCCACTGCTGGGCAAAGGCCTCCATCATTGAAATCAAGTCATCGCTACAGGATGGGTATTGGCTTAATCACCACGCTTGCCAAATGCGGGTTGGTGATCACAAACCCGGGCTATGTTTCGAAAAATCCGGAAACACACTTTGCCTGACCTGTGAATTGAACCCGGGACCTCCGGGATTTGGGCTGAGCTCTGGAACCTCTCGGCCACGGAGGCAAAACTACTCGATGCTTTTTAAAAACTAAAGAATTAATTTTTTTAAACTGGTTTTATAATTATGTTACCCATGAAAAGCTTCATTATCAGCGAAATACGAATTATAGCGAATAGGACGTATTTTATTTGAAAAAACATTCTAGTCCAATATTTAAAAAAATATAGCCATAGGAAAAATCCTGTCTGAACCCAGTGTGGGTCACTAGTCTTCTATAAATTAGCAATAGTCAAACTTTTGCCTAAATATAAATAAAATGTATAAATATAAATATGCGCCAAAGATCTACTTGTCATGGTAATTTGTGATTGTCAAGTCGCCGCAGTTGACGACACGATTGGCGTAGTGTTTTATTTTATTCTGTGGTAGTGCGTTGTAGCACGGCTTCCCGCCTAAACTTGCATAGTGTCTGCACTAGGTTCGATTCCCAGATGGGTCAATTCAGGAAACGATCTTTTCAAAATTAGCTCGGGTCCGGGTGTGCTGGGAGAAGCCCCTGGCTTAATTCCTTGTCTGGCACCTCGTACGTCACACAGGTATATTTATCACTACTTCGAGACCATGACAAGTGATGTGTTGTTTGGCGCATATTGATTTATATTTTATTTAAGTACGGATAAATATCCCTGTGATACGAGTTACTAGACAAGGAAATTAAGGCAGTGGCGTCGTCCAGCATATTAAGACCCGAGCCCATTTAGAGAAGATCGTTACCCGAATTGATCTGACTAAGAAATTAACCCGGGATACCAGGCATGCGTGTCGTCAATGCATCGCCCTCCATCAAAAGATTTATATTTAGTCAAATGAGGAAAAATTAACATTTTTGTGGTCTTATGGGGGAGACCTTATTAAACTTTTCTATTATCTTTTTTTAGCAGCGGAACATCTTTTGTAAACATGACGTTTCTCCGATTCTACTACGCATCGATGAACCATCAGGTCTACCGAGTGGAGCTCAACTCATACTGGTTTGAAATATTCGGTGCGTATATATATATTTTTATTTATTAAGAATATCGGCGTGTATCATACTTAAAGCAGCCCGATGTTAGTAGGTTAGTTGAATATTTCAATCAAATGTTGATGTCATACGAAAAAATCTAAGATCAATTTTATTTGGTACATAATGTCCCAATTTAATAGTTGTGTCCAACCCGAGACAACAATGTTTCATCAGACCTTCGGAACAATTGGCGAAGTGCTATGTAAAACCGGTTGTATTAGTAACACACGACGGGTTGATATCTTCTTCAAAACAATGTTGATAGACCCGATCTTATTGCTATCCTCCGAAGAATCAAATAAAAGTCATAATATTTCGTAGATAAAGTCGTCGTAACCAAGACTGGAGAACAATAAGTGCCCAATGATTTATCAATGACGAGCTCTTTTTTCAGGCCCTAATACTGAGCGGCGACCATTTCGGTACCTATTGCTCTTTTAGAAGTAGTTTTAAGCTGTTTTTATAAGTAAGTGGTGTTATATTTTTATTCCTACTGTCAAATTGTTTTTTTGTTCTGATTTTGTGTATACTGGTACCAAATAAAGTTTTATTCTATTCTGATATCGCATTTGGAGGTAGGCTCATGTCTAGCAATAGATGTCCATCTGCGATTGATGATGATGTTAAGATTAGTATTGTATGTATTTATTCAAAGTATTGTATGATCACTGATGCATTTTCAGCGGCAATAAGCTGCCAGTCCTTAATCTTAGTCGGCGCGTCCTTAGTCAGCCTGGCCGAGCTGGTCTTCCACCTAACCCTTAGGTGGGGCCACCACTTCATGCGTAGAACCCGTCAGGTAACGAAACAAAAACATGAAAATACTTATCACTGAATAAAGAAAGTTGCAACAAAGGCATGCCTTTTCTTAAGTTCAACCACAGCGCAAGTACTCGTAAGTTCAACCAGGGATACGCATTTGCTATTTAGGTATAACTTCACTGGTTTTGGCTTTGGTGGAGTTTTACTTTTCCGGTACGCGCTACTGCAATTTAAGATCATGAAGGATGAAGTTTTTGGATGGATGGTCAATTTCATAATGTACAAATACTGCTCTTAGCTCACGCTCCTTCAAGTGTTTAGATTGACATCCAGCAGTAGTAATTAAGAAAAATATTACATAATTTACCTATTGAAAAGATTCATCAATTTGACCTACAAAACCAAATAATTTATAAACAGAATTACTTAATGAACAAGTTTTGTACCAAAAACACTGCTGAACCCACATAGATAGATATAGATAGCCTGTGCCTCATAATTTTGCAGTATTTCAAACGTATTATACAATTAATGATGTTTTGGGCGTTGACGTTAATTGTATTATTATCTTTCCTCACCAAAGGTCACGCCTTTGTGAATGCACGAGGTCAAAAAGATCTACACATTTGTATATTTTAAGATGAACTTGCCTTAGGAGTCTTGAAGGCCTAATTTTTGAATCGTTTTCATATAAAATACTTGGAGCTGCAGTAATAAATAAAAAAACTGGTAGAATTATGGGTTAAAACAAACTGATTGACTTATTCTCATGGCAGAACCTAGCTTAGATTAGAATCATGAAATTAGTAAAGCAGGGAATTACGTTTAAAGCAAAATTATTCCTTAGAAGAGGACCGTTGAAAATCATTTGATAAGTAAGTAGGTTAAGTGGGATAAAATGTCAACAAACATAGTGACTAGTACATACATACCTTTTTTTTGCAACAGAAAATGCATTTAGGCATTCCCTGGGCCCTGGGTTCGGGACACCTGGGATGGGAACTCCTGGGAAAACAGGTACCTACCCTACCTGCCCTTTGATTAAATCAAAATGGAAGATAGGTGACTCGCCTCTAGCGCGTGGACCGCTAAAACAGGCCCCCGTCGCTTTTTCACTCAGCCGCAATATACGATTGACAGGACTTTACTCTGACGCACGCCTGTCTCGCCTACGCTAGGGTCAGAACAAATAAGTTTGTCTCTGTCCTTCAACAGCGCACAACGATAAATAGGGTCACAGCGGTGTGAGTGTGCGTGTATGTAGTTGTGCATCATCCCCGTTTTCAGTTAAAAATTTTAAGGACGTGCCGTAGCTTCCGCTATTTGATTTATTCTAAGCCCCTACCCACTAAAACCTGACGGTGGTCGTCTTCGGCGCAGAATGGAAGGGACCCGGGTTTTCCAAAAAAGAGACTCCTCTCGGGAGACTAGTCCATACCTAAATTAACATTAAGGTTAAATGTCAGAAGAATTGTGTGATGAGAGTATCCGGAAGAGCTTTACTAGTGCAGCAAACAAACCTAACCTTCCCTGGGCCGTGAAACTGTGCTGCAGAGGCGCTCTCGACGAACCAGGCCAAGGGCGGCCCAATCAGAGTTGAACAAACTCGACCTATACAACTAATATGTAGCTATTGTACGTGATATTATATTACCATAAAAATTTGACCTTTACGACTTACGTCACTAACAGAACAGCGTCTGTGAAATAATACTATTTTGCGTTGATTGATTTAGTTATACTTCTCGGCGCCTGTCTGAGCTGGTTTTTTTAACATAATAGTTCCTGAATTGACGTCAACCCATTAAATCTAAAGCCATTTTTTAATATCAAGCATTAATAATAAAAGGCCTATATTTGGACGACCAGTCAGAAGCGACTGTTGTTGGTTGGAATGTAGTCATTTACGGTAAACAGGATGTTTAAATCAAAAGAAAGTCTGCTCAATAACATTTATTTAATGTCTAACAAAAATAAAGGTCGCTAAATAACATCTTAATTATTATTCAAACCCGTGTTCCAGTCTTACCTACTTAAAGTTAAAAGTCCAGATACAATTAATAGGCTAGGTTTTAACAAAAATGTTTTATTTCAGGATAAAAACAAAATCTACGGTTTTTCGTTTTAGATCCCCGATATTTTTCTCATTGTTAATAAAATTCTCCCTATTACCTACCATCGTGACATGATTCATTGAAATTACTTGGAAGTTAACGTATTTATCGGTGAAGTATGTTTTCTGTCTATAACAGTTATGTTACTGACTTAAATATGTAAGTACACATCTAAAAAGAGATTCCTGATTTACCTGTTGTTTGTGAATAATTATAGATATAAGTATTCCCACTCGGAGACGTCAACAGTAGCCACAAAAAAGATACTTTAGGATGTTATACGAAATTGTAATGTTATCATAATCTTATCACAGAGCAGATCAAAACTTTGTTCCGTTGTTTTTATAAATGCATGACGTAGAACGAAACGCTCGTGTGATCCTAGCTCTGTTGAGCAAGTTTGGTTATAATATACTCATTGAGAATTAAAGAGATGCGCCGTTTGCGCAAATATAATGTTTGTTTTGTACTCTGTGTGGTCACAGTAAATTATTGCACGTGTGTTGCTTCATAGTCCAAAATGCTACTGCCTCGGAGTCATGGCATAAAGATAGCTGTTTTTAAATATGTATTATTGTATTATTATTATTCTCTTTATTTAGCATAAAACTTAGGTATAAAATTTGTACAGTATTCTTACAAAAACAAAGATTTACAACAATAAAACAACTTAAGAATTATAATTATAAAAACAAAATACATTAGTAATCACAATTATAAAACCCAAGCCTAAATTAAAGTTATAAAACAATGATTTACAAAAATACTATAAAAACCTTAACCTAGGGTGCCGCCGGCAGCGGAGTAGGTAAGGCCCAGACTACCGGTGGTTAGGGCTGCAGAGAGAGGAACCTCCTGACAATGCGAGCCGTGTCCAGGAGCACCGCCTTCTGCATCTGACCCTTGACCCAACCGCTGAGCGAGAGCCTCTCGAGGTGTTGGTCAAGGCTCTATTATTATTATTATTATTATTATCTCTGAAGTGTTCAAGCTTCTTGACTAATAGGTGCGTTGTTTAGATTTTTACGTATCGGAAGCAGCTTATGTGGACTGTTTCAGCAACCTATTCATCAAAGATTAATGCCTATTATTGATAGACTATAATAACTTTTTCTGCTATCATATTTACATTCCTTTATCTATGGATTTACTGCTCATTCGTCTACTCCTAGACAGAGCTATCTTTTGAGGAATCTCGCATGAATTTTAGTAAAATTGTAGTTGGAATCTAAATTTAAATCAATATGAATTTAGTGAGCCATGTGTTGTTCATTTACACCATCTCCTTTCAGTTATTTGTAATCCAGACTATTCATTAGTTTTACCTCCATATCCACAAACGCCAATCAAAAGTTGAGGACACTTCAAATTGATGCTGCCCTGTCACATGTCAATAGAAATGAAAGGGACAGCTATACATGTAAGGAATGCTCAGCTTTGATTGACATTTGTGGATTCGGGCGTTCAATATATCTGTAAGTGGTTCTTACAGTTATTATGGGCTGTTGACTGAGTCGTTAGGCACGTCTACCACTGTAGGCTCGCAGTTGCTGGTTTGAGCCGAAAGGGGCTCTCCAATGATTGTTGGAATTATCTGCAAACGATTGATAGAGTTAATGTTCTGGCTATCCGATTTAATATCGTTTTCAAAAATATTGTTATCACAACCTGCACAATGAAAGATTTTAGTAATGGGCCTTCGTTCAGCAGTGGTTCAGGAAATGGGCTAATAACTACTTGCTATCGGCTTACAATAAAACAAATGCCATAAAACTCAATCTAAAATTCCGAATCAGCTATCTCCAAGAACAGCTAAGGACTAATAAATAAATATGCACCAGACAACACACCTCTTGTCATGGTCTCGAAGTAGGGATAAATATCCCTGTGTGATGACGTACCAGACAAAGAATTAAGCCAGCGGCGTCTCCCAGCACACCCAGACCCACGCCAATTTAGAAAAGATCTTTTCCTGAATTGACCTGACCGGAGATCGAGAAAGCGTGCTACAGCGCACTACGCCGATCGTGTCGTCACTAATGTATAAGATTGTATTGTCAAACAGAAAATAAGTACCTACTTACATAAAAACTATCCCAGTACCTGTTCGCCGAGCATGATGAGGACCTGCGCGACCTTCTTGACGGCCTCCAGGTCCTGAGGAGTGGGCAGCGGCAGGCGGGCGTCCTCGCGCTGCGCGTGCGCCATCAGCTGAGACCTCAAATCGGATAGGTGGGAGTCTGGCTCGTGCAACTAAGTAAGAAGGTGGATCTTAAGCATGCTTTACAGCAAGGTTTTGTGAAGCGGTAAGCCAATAGACTACAAGATGCTAAATACGTGGCTTTTCATTCCGTTTCTCTGCTTTGTCCTGTACGTCTACCACAAGTTGCCACTTTAAATGTACGTTATCGTTCGCGTAAAAAATTGTATTGGGATTCGACATAACATGACATGACAATGAAACAGGTAGAAACTAAGCTTTGAGTATTTTTTACTTCATTTGAGAGAACAGCTATTTCTGTCATGTCGACGGCAGATATTGACGGCAGAGGTCGTTTGCCATCCCGTATGTAAGAGCTCATTTAAACCAATGTCTAAAAAATAAAGGAGATTCGCGATCTGGTTGCATTACTCCTAAAACAATTTTACTATAAAGAACGATATCTCCAAATAGTCTTTTGCTGAGGTTGGTTTTTTTATATCCTAGAACTTACAATGGGGCTGCTCCAGACGGCGCCCACCACCAACACGCACAACAACAGACACTGAATCTGTGACACCATTATGAGAACTACTTCAACTGGTCTCTTACATGCCATATAAAGGCTACATAATAGCCCGGGATTGTCTGAAATTGTCTTTCAGTACGATAAGTGCGCTATTGGAGAAAATTGCTTATTTTGCTCTGGAAGGTTTTTCAAATGGTTGAAAAAATGTGAGTGGAAAGTTACCAAGACACTAAATAGGTGAACATAACACGAGTAACTGGCTTGTTAGCGCAATATCGCCAAAGAACGTGAGTTCGAAAATTTTGTCGTGAATCTACAATCCGAACTATCTATAGGTTGGTTTTCGCAAAACGAAAATCTTAAACTCGTTCATCATACAGCCTTGAGAGCCGGGTACGGACCGGGTACGGATTAAAAGCCCCTTGTGGACTCACTTGCCACCAGCCTAGCTTCAGCGAAATAAACCGGCTATATCCTACCACAAAATCCTATAAGGTTTAATTAAACAAAACACAAACACTATGCCATGTTTATCAGGCACTGTGTTAATGATATTGAAATCATATTATGTACCACAGACGAAAAATCCAACGAAAGACGTAACCTTAAGGTTTTTTGATAAACGACACGCAAGAAGCGATTTAAAGCTGTAATGTACTTAATTTAAAGGTAATGTCTGTATAGCTATTTAAATGTTTAAATAATAACGTTAATATACACGTTCAGACATTGGCCGTCAAATAGTCAAGGCGAGACGGAGCTAACTCCGAGTTCCGTGAGGGCCCGCTATCGTGCTATCGCGAAGATCGTTAACTAAATTTGTCTAGTTTATTAACACTGGTTAGCCTTAGTGCAAAGTTGGAACACACTAAAATGGTTTTGTACGGAACCTTTTATTTTATAGATCCTTCAATGTAGATACTTCAATCGTAATACCGTTCGCCTTTACTACGTTGTAGAGAATCTAGTTTATACTCAAAGCCATGGTCCAATTTTATTTAAAAACTTTATTATTCACCTCTTCAGCCATAGAATTGCGGTAGGTGAGGGTTCGATGCCATCTGGGGAACTTCAAATTCTTGATGTAGAAACAGAGGAATGGCAATAAAATAAAGTGAACGATAAATTATTCATGCGTGAAAAATGCGCAGTAGGTAAATTTCAAATAATAGTCACAAACGATAACGTTTAGTTGAACCATTTTTTTACGGCTCCCAGTTGATTAGTGGTCGGCTATACTATTCAATTTCCAACAGATTTAAAATGGCATATTAAAAGCTTTTTTTAGTCCTCGTTGCAGGCCAGCAATACAGGAGCCGGAGCGCCGGGATTCGTCACACAATATATAGGAGTAGATGTAGTTGTGGAATAGTTAATAAAAGATCAGCCAATCCAGTGACTTATTTATTATTTAGGGTAAAAATATAGGTAGGAAAGAAGAACCCGATACACGGGTTCCTGTTAATTATAACTGTTTCACCTGTTTACAATAATTGGTTATTTAAAGTATTTAAAAATACACCATCACGTAAGTTATACTTAAACTGGTAATCTGGAAAAAGGCTCGCAAACTGTTCAGTACGATGGTTTTGGTAGGACTGAATCAAAAAAGCTGCGCATGCAATGCGAAACAAAAATCGAATTGAATCAAATTTTGAAAAACAAGTACAAAATACTTTTAATGGCCAGCAGTTAAACCATGAAGTTTCCAGCGATCGTGGAGGTTCTAACGTCCACGAGACTGAAGGGAAACGGCATCGTTACAAAACTATAATCGGTGTCGACAGATTATAGTTTTAATAAGTAACTAAGTAGGTACAATAAGCCGGCTTAAATCCTTAAAGATGATGTAAGGTTTTACTAAAATAATTAAACAATGTTTTGATTAAGGCCTTATTCATGTCGGTAAGCTAAAAATAAACGAGGCTGCAGTATCGGCTCGCGCACTATTTCGTAAACTATTGACATTGGTATTGACAACCTCCGAACCAGTGGTAGAGTCACATTATGTTTATGCATATATTTATTGTTATTGTATTATTATGTTACCGTTTATTGTTATTATTATTTGCTTCATGACCTATCATAAGTGCTCGTAAAAGCTTACATGAATATAGTACATTATGGTACAAGTGTGTAATGTTGGTGATTACCGCTGAGGCGCCATTAAGACCCGAGGACGGTAATCATCAATACACACGTGTATCATACGACGTTTTTCAACACACTTGTGAAGAAAATAATACTAAAAAATCATTTTATTTAGTACATAAAATAAATATTTGTAATATTGAACACGATCTTTTTTGTATCGAAACTTTTTTAAGAACAAAGCAACTCAACCAATAAATTAAAAAACTCTATAACTCACTTGTGAATAATAGCAATGAAAAAGTCACAGTTTGATTACAGGTGTCATTATGTACCTAATTGCGGTCAAATAAGAGCCACTTTATAAGCAAGTGTGTTGAAAAATATAATATTTAGATGCGCTTCGTCACATGGTTTTGTAAACTTATTATAATATGATAAACAAACCTTTATTCTGCAGATGGCATGCTAAACTAAAAACTACTTCATTTAAAGCAACCCCTTTTTACTACTACTAAATTGAATAAAAACAAAGTTTATTAACTCAATTACAAAGTACCTTCACGAATAAGATCAGCTAAGATATTCTTTGTTGCACAAATATAACAATTGCAAAAATAAAGTTTACCTTACTTAAGAGTACAATTTAGGCGGTCTTTTTTTTTTTTTTTGGGACAATTCACACCATGATCATCTGACGCCAAACTAAGCAGAGCTTGTAATATGGGCGTCAGAGACTGATAAACATACTTATATATTTCTAAATACATACTTAAATAGATAATAACACCCAGACACACAACAAATATAAATGTTCGTCACACAAATATTTGTCATGGGTGGGGATCGAACCCACGACCTCCGGCGCTAAAAGCAGGATCGCTGCCAATGCGCCAACAGGCCAGTCAAATAGCTAAAATATAATAGGTCTTATAGCCAGAAGCGATCGGGTAGAGAAACTAAAAAGATTCGACGGCATTCGTATTTTACTAGGCATCATTGTAGCATCCATCTATTGTAGCGATGACTTGATTCCAATGATGGAGGCCTTTGCCCAGCAGTGAGACAATATAGGCTAATTACTTTACTTTACCATACATAATGCTTCTAGGTTTCCATCAAAGCCAACTTGATTTGGACCAATAAGACCATGCTCGGCAGTGAACACCATTAAACATGGTCCCCTTAAGAAGGCGTTAGTCAATGCTCATTGTTCTCTTCAGGCCTGCGTTCACTGAAATACAGCTAAGCGTCTGTTTTAATTATATGTAAAGTAAAGTAAAAGTAAAAGTAAAAAATATCTTTATTCATATAGACTTATAAAAAGTACTTATGACATGTCATGTACAAAAAAAAAAATGTAGCAAAAATATACTGAATAAGAATAAACTTACATAAAATAATACTATGATATTTCATATCATAATTAAATATAATGTGACTCTACCACCGGTTCGGAGGTTGTTTCCGATCGAGAAGACTCCGGCAAGAAACTCGATGGTTACTCTTTTCAATCTTGTTTTTATACACAAAAATGGAATTGACAGAGTAAAGTCATAACAAAAATGTGTGCAGAGGAGCAGATTATACCTAAGATGACCACAAATTCTTATAATTTAAGAAATCCTCAACACTTTAATAACCCCGCTTCATTAACTTAGCTTTAATTTGTGACTTAAACTGGTGAAGAGGCAGTTCAACAAGAGTTTGCGGAATCTTATTAAAATATTTTACACATTGACCAACAAATGATTTCCCGTGTGAGTGTTTAACAATAATGTTTTTCGAACGCCGCTTTCTAGGTGTGTATTCATGTATTAAATATCATTAGTTTTAATGACATGTTAATATCAGACTAAAATGGTTTATTTTGTATTGTTCTAATTTCCCAACTTCGCCGCGAGACGTGAACGTGCTCGGGGACATAAACAGAGACAAAGAGGAGACTAGTCACGATTATTTCAATGGTCGTAGCGCAAGTTCAAGATCAGTTATTTTATAAATTCACTAATCTTAAAATGGCTAAGTTTCTTAGAGATACAGTCAAGTTACCACTACGTATGAATGCGGAACTATTCTAGAAATTTCACTCGCGGTTTTTAAACAGCTACCTAAATATGAGCCCTAAGTACACGCAAAATGACAGCTATGCCTATAAAGGCTACTTCACTTTGAGAGACGGTCCAAAGGTTACACATTCACGGTTACGGTTACACCTTAGTTTTATTCGTTCATTGGAGCACTGAACAGCTACCTGCTGCTCCTTCAGGTTGGTCTAATGAGTTCAAATATCAAGAAAGAAATACAGAAACTTTTCAATTGACATTCAGTATTTGCCCTTGTTGAACTAATCGACTTGGTACTAGACTTTCAAATAATCAGATATGTACGAGTACCTCCCGAAAATAAAGTTGAATGTTAATTCTCAGCTTACTTCGATTGTGTTTCTCTATGCATGAAATATTTTTAGCGCTGATGGGAAGTTTAGTATATAAATATAAATATAAATATGCGCCAGACAACACACCTCTTGTCATGGTCTCGAAGTAGAGATAAATTATAATATCTCTGTGTTACGAGGTACCAGACAAGGAATTAAGCCAGGGGCGTCTCCCAGCACACCCAGACCCAGGCCAATTTAGAAAAGAATATTTCCTATATAGTTGTATATAGTTGACTTAATAGTTTATCTGCATCTATACTGAGCAATCGCAATATCTTATCCATCGCGTAAACAATGAGAACGTGAGTTCGAGTATCGAGTGACGATCGAGGAAGATAGCTCTAAAATGTGAAAGAATACATTTTACGGAGAGAATGGCACAGGGGAGGTCTTTTTTTACGCCAAAGTGTGTGACCATAATCTCCACAGATTGTAAGTGATGGTAGGTGGTGTAAATAATCCTATTCTCTCTTCTGTAAGAGCCCCATAGTCTTCACCGTTCGCATTATGAATGAATTAGGAAAATTCTAGGGGTTACTGCATTATCCTCCACCTAAGCTTATCTTATATCTTGGAGTCTGAGTTTGCATTCAAATTATATGCGCATGATGATTTACAATTTTGGTTTTAAATATCCACCGAATCAAATAAAGAAACTATCAGTCCGCTTTTATAAATAACGTAGGTCTTGCGGCTCTGGGATTGTAACATGTTGGCTATAGAAAGCCAACTGATTCACATTAGCTTCTGTTCTGTTTTTGACTGTAGGTAATTGATATTTCTGCACTATCATTACGGTAAGAGGAGACAAATAATCCTAATTACACAAACAAATAACAGTTTACCTCGTTGTTCAGTTGGCAGTTACGTGACATATACATTTATCATTGAGTCGTGTTGGAATCATTCACTCTTTCCTTTACAAAAGGTATGATGACCATTTGCCATGAAGGGCATGCATTGTTCGAGGCATTTGATCAGAGAAAAAGACCTCAATCAGCATGTAAGTGGATGCTTATAAATAGCATAAAGTAAACAATTTGTCCTATTACGGCCTATTGTCGAACGAAACACGCAGGATGACGAAACTGACAGGCGGGTGGAGCACTTAGATGGTCGGACATAAGCTGACTGTTTATCCTTATAAGTGAACATATCACGCAGGGTCTTGACCATCTTCAATAGAAATTATCTGGAAAACGATGATGACAACACGAGTGCCCAGACTGCCCAGTTGCACAGCCCTTTGCTGATAAATTGCAAAAATAAGGAAGTCAAACTTCTTAGCATTGTCATAATTACTACCTATTCTGTGGCATTGTGAGGATAGATCTTTAATAGCTTTCTATTTTGTTTCCCGCTCGTATAACCGATATTATTATTTTAAAAGTTCTCTATCTCTTTGATCTTCGCTATTTTCAGGGTACCGATAAACTCAAACAAATGGATCGCAAGCTTTTACTAATCATTATCAATACTCATCACCACATTTACCCGATATGTATCTAATCATCAGAGTGATATTCCATTGAATTTATTAATACGTTTTTGTCACTGCTATACTTCCTATGTTTATTACCGATGCATGGCAGTAGACGCCCTTTTCAAACAGTGGTAAGGTTTATTTGCATTAACTACGGAAGTATTTTTTAAATTAAACATGGTTTTTGTTTGCCCTTTTCGCCTTTCGTAAATTAAGCGATCTTCGCTTCTCTTCCGCAGCACACCATCATTGTCAAATAATTTACTGATAAACAGTTAATTATGAACGAATATAACCTTGTATTTTACAAGTTAAGGGCCGGGAAATAAAGGCTAAGTCCAGTGACTTTGAGATAACTCATCATTACCATATCATTACATAACAAATAATTGAATAGGGCTTGAAACTCATAATATTATGAAAGAAATATGAAAACTCTGACTATGATAACAATAATCAGGATGTAATAGGAAGTCCATAAAGATAAAGATCAGATATATTAAGAATCTTGGATGGCGCGGTTCAGTCAACCGTCACATTGGTAACCAGGGCGCCTGTGTCCGATGGTGGAACGCAGGATATTTCGTTAATGAGACAGTTTAGATGCGAGTCAGCCGTGCGGGGGCTTAGTGACAAATATTAGGGACGGTGAGTCCATTGACTGTTGGTTGCACTTTGTTATTGGATATCCGTTTGTCTAATTAAGTAAAGGTAAGTTTTCAGAATACTTTTTAACCCAGAATTACAAAGTGAGTAAAATCTTGTTTCTGATACTACCAGAGTGTGTTCAAGTTCGCGGAAATGACTGAATGGCGAAAACGGGACATTGGGTTTTATGGCGCACCCTAGAGGTGCCTTTCGTCCAGCAGTGGACTGCTATTGGCTGAACAGAAGAAGAAGAATAACACTCCTAAAAGGAAATGAAGGACCTGTGGTTTATTAGATGCAAAATGTAATGTGGCATCTTCTGCCCCTTCTTTCATCTAAGAAGGATGACCATTATGGTCTTCGCAAGACCTGCGAATCTATTCTAAGTATATTTGAACTACCTTTTATCACTTCCTTGAGCTCTTACTATTAATTTCTTCATTCGTAAAATAGTAGAACATTAAGTTCCAAGGTGGCACCTGATAACCAGTTCACGTGTGATCAGGCCTTCGTTGCACTCGTTGAGTCATGACGAAATTAAAATGACCAGGGAGCCTACTGCAGTACAAATTTACGAAGTGTCGTGAAACTTTGGAAGGGTAAAAAAACGTAGTATGATATGAATAGGTTTCATGTATTTTGTACAATAAAATATGGTTATGAGAATACCAAAAAACAATATCAATTTTGAAAGGTAGATAAGTAGGTACTTAGGTTTTTCAGCGGCTGAAAATTCACATTATTCCATGTTCGACGAACGGACTCCCTCCCCAGTACCGTTTCTTAACTTTTTTCGCTCTGAGGCTATATCTCTTACTATGCAGCCAGGCAGGCGTGGCGTGGAGTCTTAGTTAGTTAGTATGACTAAACCCCAGTAAACCGGAACGGGAAGTAGCATGAAGTTCAAGTGCGGCGGCCTCGCTGTTTTTAGGCATTGTTTACTTTCTTGCTCAGCGCTTCTCCGCTGGTTTTATGCAAATTTCGTTGATAATTATGAATGTTTTTATTACTTGGTATTTAACCATTTATTTATTTAGTCATTAAATATTAGGTACTTTGCAAAATATAAAAGTTAATATTAGTAGCCCATACCCATTTCCTTGTACTTTACGAACTTCAAATAGCATTTGTTTCATGATTTTTTACTTGCTCTTGCAAATATTATTCATGACGACGAACAAAAGTAGAAAACTGTTAAAAGTTTTTGTAGAGTTTGATTTTTGCACCTTATACTTACTTAGCTACATACGTTTAATTCGAACAGGGAAGTGCAGTAACGACTTTGTTTTTTTTTTTTAATTTGCCGTCGCAATCAAATTTGTGTTGTATCGGTTCAGTTACGTGTTTATTTATTATAGGTAATCTAGGCCTCTTTTTTTCGAGCATATAGTTGTAGTTTTCAGTTGCTCAGAAAATTACCAATCCACTGAAAAATTTTGCCAAAACATGCATTCTTGATAATCATTCAATATGAAAAACCCTGCAGGCCAGATGTTTTTTGTAACGAAATAACGTTATTTTTAAAAACGATAATAGTAAAGTGTGTACCTTTTTTTTAAATCAACATTTACTGAAGAGTTCATATGACCCTCGTCCACCAATTCAGCAATTAGCCCCTCTGTAGATACAACATAATAATGGTTACAAACGTCGACGTTCAACATAACGACTCGATGGGTCGCTTTTGATGCTATAAATTCGATGGTTAGATAATAACCACTACACGACTTTATCAAACGAATTCATCATTTTTTCATTCATTATTACGAAGCAGCTGTTAGCACAATGTATCGTAATTATGTGTTTGATTGCAACATAAACGTCGCGTATTATAGTATATCACAGAACGTGACGTATTTGCGTCGAACAGTAAGGTGAAGGACGGTGCAGATGTGGAGTTCTATCTGATGATGAACGTATTCAAAGGCTAGACACACACAGGAGGCTACACTTTGTTAAAAAAGACGAAGTAAAAGAATAACCGAAGAGTAACTAGGTCATTGTACTGAATCTAAGTTATTTGCAATAATTGTTTTTCGATAAGTGAAGTTATAGTATTCGTCTCTGGAAGCCATCGTCCTTCAGATCTTCACCAATATATATAGGATCAATAAAAACTACACACGAATTGAAGTTCCTCTATAATCTTGTAGTTGTTCATGAAAAATATCCATCGCTTGGTGCTAAATATTTTACATCAAGAGAATATGTGATACAGTCTTCAATTGTTCTCACGAATAGGCATATTCACAATTTCAATGATAATCTGTTTTATAACACTAAGCTCAATCCGACAAGACTTTGAATAAATGTTCATGCAGTTTAATAGCAAAAGGTGAGTCTGACGTCTTTTTAGGAGTGAGGACACAGTAGGTACAGAAAGGCGTATATATACTAACATTCATAATTGTAAATAATAGGTTCAATTTCGTAATCAATATTAGTATAAGGTAACACCACCTTCCCTGACAAAATTATGTAAGTTCACAGTTAATTACAGGTGAAAAATTGCCCTCCTTCATCCAAATCGCATGCAACGCAGAGTGAACTGTTAGTATACATACCCAGCAAAACATCCCAACACCTTTTGCAACAATACTACGAGGCATCTTCAGACGGTGGTCGACATTACGGTGCTTGTTGTTGATATTACAGAACTGACACCAGGGGGGCTTGCCAAGAGCAACACGCCAGGACGATTTCTACAAAAGAAATAGTTCGAAATGTATGAAGATGACATAAGCGGTCGCTGTCAATCATGTCATCTCCATACATTTGAACGATTTCTATTGTAGAAATCGTCGTGTCGTGTTGCTCTTGGCTAGCCCCCCAGAAGATAGCACAGAAAATAGTTAAGATGAAATAACCTGATAGTATGTTGTTTTATAATATTTTAATTTTTATTAACCTTCTTTGTATATGATTTCATTAAATAATGTGACCATAATGCTGTATAATAGATATTTTGTTGGTTAAAATGATCGATTTCTAAATGCATATACAACACTCTTCAACTAATCTTAATTTGCGTTAGCCTAAATTTTTTAGTTATCATCTCAAACTCTAACTCAAACTCAAACGTTTATTTGCTCAACATTGTGTAGTTCATCGGGATGAGCGACTATCATATTGAAAGTTACTTTACAACATTATTATACCCTAGTTTTGTGGGCATCCAAATGTCAATTAAATTTTCACTTCTCATGCTCTAAAAGTACGCCAATATAGCCCTACGAAGCGGGCCTAAAGTGACCACTTTAGCCCCTAGGGAGTAGTTTTTTAATTTCCTTCATGTGACAAAGACAAACTCAAACAGCCGGTAAAAATATACTATTATCTGTGGAGTGAGTACTGTGTGAGAGTACTTTATCCGTCGTCATTGGGAAAATGTTGCGAGTTTTTTTTGTTCCATGGTTTGTCCGCAAAGAAGGTGGCGCCATGTGTTTTAAATTGTTAATCTGTGGTTCAGTTCAGAAAAAAAAACTGATCACGAAGATTTCAGAACTTTTGTCAAGTGTAAAGTTCGGTTTTAAATGTTTTCGTACTAAATTGACAATTTTTCTCGCACTCGAAGTAAAAAGTATAGTTTGCACCTCGAGACTAAACGCCAACTTAATATACCCTCGGTTTCATTGACTCCTTCGCACGCTCGGGAGTCAAACCACCTCTGGTATATTATGACTTCGTTTAGTCCCTTGATGTAAAATATACTATGCCAATGTTAATTCAAAAAATATTTTTTAGTGCATCTAAGCCCAAACTCAGAACTCGTTTTGTATGTGTCAGAGACTGATGTCCTAACATAGAAAGAATATTTCGAAAGAGAAAAAAGTTTCGATCACTTAAATTTAGTAAAAAGATAACCATCATTAATAGTTCCTTAATTCTAATACGACGCAGGCAGACGTCGACATCGAAAATAACAAACAAAAAACCAGTTAAAATCCTGCTATGTCACCTATTTTTTTTGCATTTTTCTTAGGTTTAAATATATGAACGAGCCCACCTCATCACTAGTTCGTATCAAGGGCGGCATCTGGTGTTACCACTGATCGTGATGGCGCGCGTCACAGTGCATGCGATGGGACGGCCGGCGGCGGCCGCGGCGCTCGCGGCGCTGGCTCTGACACTAGCAGCGCCCCTGGGGGCGGCGGAGACCCTGGGCGCCCTCGGGGCGATACTCCCGCCGTTCCTGCTGCAAAACTTCGAGGATATTGTGAAGGCTGCGTCGGACTCATGTACGTTAGTGGGTGTGAATCATGTAGTGTAGTATGTGTGTATGGGCATCATCTGTTGGAGGCACTCATGCTGCTTGTCACTTCACCATTTCTCTTTCACCTTACATTTTACTTTTCTTAACATAGCATACCATAATTTATAATATTACAATTTTGTGTTTGGTGGCTTATTTTATTCTTGAGCTTTTAGGTAAAATATATACTATCATAAATACCTAAGAATGCTACTCGTATCGCATTACTCGTATAAGAGTTTTTTAAGTTTACAAATAGTTCTTCAAGAACATGATATTTTGGCTTTGGAATTATGTATGAGTAAGACAAAAATTATTGTGTGCTATTGTTTCATTCATCGCAATTATTCTGATTGATAAATTAAAATCGATTACTTACACAAATCAGTTTTGCGTGATGGCACGGAATAAGCAAACTGTGTTAATATAATTACTTTGATGACTTTTTTATACTTTTAACTACACTGAAATAATGTGTTCAGTAACTACTGCTGATTATCCTTGTTTGCATTAATTAGGTTGTGGTGTGCAATAAATAAATATAACCAACGGTTTAATGACCGGCCTGACTCGTCTTTTCTGACTTGAATATTAAACATACGTTTAGGAGACATGTAAGTTGGCAGTTAGCATTGTTGATGCCTTATTGTCATATCAAACGCAGCGTGAGAAAACTGAAAATGTGCGAAACTGAGAGACCATTGTATCTCTGCCATTAGCATCCATTACTTTTGGTCAAAACTGTATTGTTCAGGAACTTCCCACCGTTCGTAATTCCTGTATTATTAAAAGTCTAGGGCGCTGAGGTTCCTGTTTTAAGAATTCACGTAAATTACAATTCTTGGGTGCTTAGTTGCAATTAAGTATCACTTCTTTGTAAATTTTAATTCTAGTGAAGATCATCTTCTTATCGCATATTTATGTTGTGGACACATCACGTAGAGCTTATAACCTTTTTAAGAACATGTAAACATGCCTACTTCATACACTTTTGCTTTCATTTATTTCATTAAACCGTTGCATGATAATGGGCTGGTAGAAGGCCTTTGCAATGCGCTGTCAGCAAATATTGTTTTTGAGTAGAGATTCGACAATTTCAGTTTTAATCATAAACGTTGCAACGCGTTGGCTAGTTTTATACTCAAGTATAACTACGAGAGACCTTTTAGAAACCCAAGCCTTTGTTAGATTCTTTTTCTGAAAAATGCGTCAACTAACTATCTCCCAATTCCTAATAAGGGTTGATAATCTTGTGATATTTTTTTTATTTTCTTTATTAGGTTCATCAACCGTTGTAACAATGGTTCCTAATCTAGCGTTACATGAGTATGGTACTTAAAATTATTGCACGACGGATTTACAGACAAACACTGCCTGCTCCATAATATACATATATACACGTGTGTGTGTATTCTATTAACTGAATAAAATCTAATATTTAACGGATATTATAGCTATTAAGGAGTAATAAAACAAAAGACATTGCAGTATCGAAATTAGCAAAGCAATACACAGACACAGCCACATAAAAGTACACTACAACGCACAAACACAAACAACAGTAGACGACCACACATTTTGAGTTACAAATTTTGGAACAGTATGGTATATATTTGAAACGGTAGATGGAGTCAAAGCGAACACCCAAATGATCACTTTGACTCCGACCACTGTTGGTATAGAAAAAAGAAATAAGGAATGTAGCACAAACACCTAAACCTCATCTTTACCGTGCCGATACACAGACCCGTCACTTTTCAAACACTGCATTTTATGGATCGTTAATTGAAACTATGTTTCTATACACTACTTACTACTTATTTGTGTAGAGTCAGATGTCCTAGTAAAACTATAAAAACAGTACATTTTCTAGGTTCATTTGATACTTATATTTATTTATTGTATAATCAGCGTCGCGTGAGGTCATCTATTCATAACTATTTGAATGTCGCGATTATTCAGCAAAAAGTCGTTTGAACATAAATTAATTTACGTTGATTTGCTAAATACAATGTGGTTTTGTTGACGATGACTAGCGAAACTTGACCTCAAAGTTGTAGGAAGTAATCGCATTAAAATATAGACGTTGCATCATACTGAAGGTGTTATTATAACATTGACATATTCTTCAAATGCCGAGTCATCAATCATTTCATTATGGTTATCCTATTGTAGAACGACGTTTTTTTTAGATATTATTTGCAGGATGAAGGTGTTGTTTTGTTCTGTAAAATTGAAATAAATTGAATAAAATCACTTCTCTACATTTTAATGCATCCATTTGTGTAGCGTTCGAACTAGTTATTTCCCCATCTTAGGATAAATAAGGAACATTTGTGAGTAGTTGATATTAGATCAAATGGCAAAATCTTTCAAAGTTCAAGTTAGTTAACCCTTGAGGGTGCTACATAACTCTTTAGCAGTTAGTTTGGTTAAAGTGCAAAAAAGGCATTTCTGCAGGTCTTCAAGGTGAGGATGGCCAGCCCAGTAATTCGTTTGAATGACTGGGCTTGTCAACCTCATATCTGGACCTCACGACCGCTTTCCATCAGGTGGAGTGAGGTCATCTTGACTGGCAATATAAATAAAAAAAAGTTACTGAAAAAGATGCTATGCATTTACGACGACACGATTATACTCGTATTTATTTTACTGCAATTGAGGTCGCAACTACAGCCGATTATATTTTTTTAAGTTGCTCAAACTATGGTAATTCTACTTACAGGTGAGGTCCTCCCTCTAGAACTCTTGTACTCTCGAGAGTTCACAGCAGAGATGCCTTTCATCGAAGTGGTGGAGTTCTCGCGTACCGGTCGGCGCACCTACCGGCTAACGCGGGCGCACAAGTACGTGGAGTACCGTGCGCCGCACCAGCTGGTCCTCTACATCCCGGGCTGGTGGAACACGCCCACAGACGAGTCCTCAGAAGCCCTCGTGGAAGCCCTGCTCGACAAGCACCCAGCCGTCCTAGTGCTCGACACCCGCCTCTGCTTCAGTCGCGGCTACATCTCATCAGCTTCCCGCGTGAACGCGTTAGCCAAAATAGTTTTCGAATTCATCAAGAATCTTAACAAGCGAGGCGTTCCTCTATCCTCTATTCACATCATTGGATTCAGCTTAGGAGCTCATGTCGCCGGCATCACTGGCAAATTAGTTCAGAGCAAATTAAGCGGCAAAATTGGTAGAATAACAGCATTAGACCCTGCTAAGCCATGCTTTAGAAGGTCAGTAGATTATAGGTTAGGTAGGAAAGACGCGAAGTTCGTGCAGGTAGTGCATTCAAGTGCTGGGGTATTAGGATTAGAGCAGCCGATAGGGCATGCTGATATTTATATAAATGGGGTGTTGGTGAAGCAGCCGGAGTGTTTAGACAGAGAAATAACGATAGAATGTGATCATGCGCAGGCGTGGAAGTTGTATTCTGCGTCTATTATGAACCAGAGAGCTCTGATGGGCCGGAAGTGTGGCAGTTGGGACGAGTTGATGAGTGGGGAGTGTAGGGGGAACATGACGGTGGTGGGGTACGGGTGCAGCGACGACTCGCGCGGGATGTTCCTCTACAAGTCCGGGGTTCGGAAGAAGAGAACTGAACCGCGAACCCCTCAGTTTAACCCTTTTGATGTGAGCACATGGTGGAAATCATAGTGTTAAGATGCATGTGTGTTAAGTGGAAAAGAACTGTGATACTAGTTTTTAGAGATAATAAATTATTTAAATAGTGGTGTTTAAATGTTTTCTGTTTTAAATATTAAATTATATTAATTATTAAATGTTTTCTGTTTTATATTTCATAAGTTATGACGAATCACTTAAAAGCATAAACATACAAATTGCAGAAATGTGATGTACTAAAATAATATTTAACGTTGGTAGCGTTAATGCGATCTTTTCCAGACAACAGTCATTCAACAATCAGACAGAAAAACAATGAAGGTTTTCTGAAATGGCCTGCGTGAGATGGCAGCACTGTAGCGTGGGGCCAATCAACTGTCAGATTCATACACTATTTGTATTTTCCGATATTTTTTTTTGGTTTATTTATTCTTTTAAACATTTCTATAGGAATTTTGTTTTCTTAAAGGCCTCAGTGTTGTGCACTGCCTATATGTACAAATGAAACAGGAGGGCAATAAGTTTCCTACGGGAGATAAATACCGATTAAAACAGTGGCTTGCATTCGCAGTGATAAACTTACTCCAACAAAAAAATAGCCTCGTTGATTCATGTATATTAATAAAGCATGGTTTATTTTATTATGCTTCATTTGAATACATTAATCAACTACAACTTAATGAAACACAAAGAACTGCAATTTAGAAGTTAAATAACCAAATAAAATTGTGTAAACCATTACTAGCACCTCAAGTATCCTTTTAATGAGCTTCTTCTTAGTACCAGTGGCTTTTGCGCCTCTGTTTTTGAGCTCAATCTTCAGTTCGGCGACTTTTTTCTGTCATTTATCCATTATACAATCAATAACACCTCCAAATACAATAAAAGTGCAAAAAACAATTATATTTTCGGTACGAATCGATTGGATCTGACAGCTGCATACCTTACGCAACAGTAGCGCCGGCTAGTGGCAGAAAAGGTATCGAAAACCCACATTAAAGCAGGTACAGTGATGTACCTAATGTATTGCTGATTAATACCTTACTAAAAGAAAAACACACATTAATATCAAACCTAAACACATACTACCCACCAATGCGCAACGAGATGTATCATGAAAATGACAATAAAGGTATTTTTGATTTTTATTTATTTTACTCGATTCATTAGATATAGCATTAGACAGAAGTAAAATAAGTTCTTTTTAGGGTACACTTTGTGGTAAAACGCATTTAAACAATTCCACGTAATTTCACAAGACATCTAGCCTACTTGTCAAGAGGTTTCTCTCACAGAAACCCTTACATTCAGCGTTCACGGAAATTTCACATAACATCCCTTCGAGATAGAAGGTACATATTGGATATGTGCTTACAACACAGGCTTCTACATGTAACCATTCAATGTGGGCTACATTGAAGGGTTACATGTAGGCCTTTTAAATAAAATATCTCTAAGTGTCTCGTACAGATACTTACCCTAGATACAAAATAAAAAATATTTTTCATGTCCCACGCGTCCGTATATACTAACCTTGGCCTTTCTTCCCCTGTTAATAAAATCTTAAGTAAATATAACGCCCAGAATAAATTATACGACTTAGACATTTTCAACGATACATTTTCTAGTTTCAAAACGAAAATCATTAAAACTTGGCCTGGCCTGAATTTTGGTATTGTTATTTTATAGATATAGCAATACTTATTTTGTAGTTTCAATTTTTATTTTACTGTTTGTGAATCTTATATACGCCGTACTTGTCATGAATGATGAGGTTGTGCTAAATAAATAAATAAAAAATAAATAAATAAGTAAAAGTACAATGAACATCATTACTTTTAAATTTATGCTGGATTTATTAAAATCTACATATATAGCAGCTGTTACACTTAATTGTTCTTATTTACAGTAAAGGAACTTCAAAATTCATGAGGATTTTGCTTAAATAAATTATTTTACCTTGCATCAAACTATAACGTCGATGTAAAAACCTAAAACAAGTAAGGGTTTTTTCTTAAACATGCTCGGAAATATTGTCATTACTTTTGAATGAAGAACACGCGAAGTATCATATTTACGTAGACTGAAAACCCAAAATCACTTCCCGGCGCGTTCTTTGAATTTCGAACGAAGAGCGCGCCGGCAATGTTGTATGAAACGGTGTGCTTTTTGAATTTAGAACTCTTTCATCTATAGTACACATTGCGTTCTCGTGGCTGTATAGACACAGATGCGTTTACCTTTCGGCACAAATTGTAAAATAAAAATAATAATATTGGCGGTAAAGCGGAGTTGTTATTTTGTTAATAATATTAATTAAATTTATTATGTAAAAGGCCCTTTTTATTTCCTTGCATTTTTTTAAGAAAAGCACCATATATGCCTCGGCCGAAATGGCAATTGCCTGTCTCGTATCATTGAAGTCCTCGCCTGCGGCTCGGCCTTCAAACTCATACTCGACCTGCAAAATGTTACATAATCCCTTCATACGTTGTAGCAGAAGAGGTTTTCAATTTTGCCAGGTTACCGTCATGGCAACGCCAATTGCAAATTGTCATATTGGCCCCCTGCTTTCTATTTCTAATGTTTTAAAGATTGAAGATAAGTAGGTACACATATATCGACAGGTTCTTCACCCTTGTGCTTGACATAATTCAGATTATTATTTATTTGTATCATGCTTGCTTGCTTTTATAACAATGCACATCACCTTCAAATAAATTGAAAAATAGTGACCAATTTCACTAAAACATCTTAATTGTAGACATTTTGGTAAGCTTTAGTCAGTGCCCTCTATCAACGACTAGTTTTACTAAGCATTATCAAATAAAAATGTCAGAACCGATCGGCTCTACTAAACTTTACATGCCGTTTACTTTGAAAGTTGCTAGATGGCAGCACTTAAATAAAAGTTATTATTACGTTGGCAACTTTTTTTATAAGTTGAGATTCAGCGTATCAGTTTATGATCAATATCGATTCTTTCGATCATAGTGACATAGCTCTTGGAGATGCTGTAATTTTATTGCAGCATCTCCAATAGCCTCACTCTCAAAACAATCAATAAAAACGAGTGCGCGTAAGAACTCTACGTTAAAATTTACTTATACTTACTTATTGTTTTGCTTCAATCTCAACATAAACTTACATGAGTTACCTGACTTCTAAAATTTGAGCAGCTTCCTTTGTGCAGAAGTCGCTCTGCATTGTATGACCTAATTCGTTCAGATTACATTCATAATTATTATTTGAACCATTTGAAGCTTACTATATAATTATTTCAAAAATGGCCGGTCTACTTTTTTTAGACACTCATTTATTAGTAAGAATCTTTATAATTATTTATAAGCATTCTTGCAGCTGTTCACGTGTTTGTTACTCCAAAACGTGTGCTTTAAAGAATTTTTTGATCATCAGACGACAAACCACGTGACTGTCAGGCATATCGCCAAGGTAGCAATTTATTTTGATAATGTTCTAATTAACACGAATTAACCTACTCATTAATACATGGACCCCACATGGCCCCAAATGTTTACTTGCTAGCATTTGGACACACTTAAAAATAAATCGACATTTATATTTATCTACGAAAATCAATCAATAAATTGTGTTTCGGCCTAAGTCAACACTTTTCCTATCAAGGGGTTCTCTTTGAAAGCACGGACCCCTCAAAGATTTGAATGTCAGTTCAATGAAGCGTCTCGAGCAAACAGCAAATGAGAACCGGAATTAGGTAGTTCGCTAGGGCTGAGTGGATTAGAGATGAGAGATACGAGGTTTAGTATGAAATACGGTCAGCAAAGTAATACACTTCAATTTAATGTGATTTTAACTTTGTTGAAGTATTCATACCACGGGTTGGTCTATGTCACGGCTAAAATTAGCTTACTTTACCATTATAGATAGCCTTACGCTAAAAAGAAATCATGGACATGGTCACTTAGATATTTTATGAAACCAAAAATACAGTTATCCGTCTTCATATTAACTGTTGTTAATACTTACACCACCTTTCAAGCAGTTCGTACTCGCAGATAATTACATATCTCTGGAAATTATCATAACATATTACATGACCAATGTGTCCCTAAAGCAAGCATGCCAGACGATGAAATAATAAACTCTGATCCAAAAAAATCTAAAGACATCAATCCGTCCAACCGTGGGAATTGAAACCAGTCATTTACAGTAGGTACCATATTTAAATATTCATCGGCTTTTGCTAACTGTACGCCATATCTCGATAATCCGAAGATCGAGTGAAAAGGTGTTGTTACAGACAGACATGTAAATTTCAGTATTGAATGGTTGTTCCTGAATAGTTGGACTAGTCCATAGGAGCATCTACCATGAAACTACTATTTGTTGAAGAGATGCGATTTCATCTGCTTACAAAAACATGAGAAAGGCTGGTAAGATTTAGTGATCGTAAAGATTATGGTATTATACAAAACCTCCTTCATACATTATTTATCTTTTCTGCTCTGGGTGTGCAGTGAGACGCCCCTTGCCTTAATCCTAACAAGGGTATTTATCCTTCATTCGAGCCCATGACACCCGGTGTGTTCTCTGCGCATATTTATTTACTCTGAAACGACAAATCAAAGTTGATCTACGATCAAAAAAATCTTTGATCTACGTTACTTTATAAAATATTCCAGTGTCGTATTTCATCACGATCAAAATGAATCGCCAAGTCACAATAGAATAATTGGGATGCCACATTCTGTTATATACTATCATTCGGCCCTCTCTACAGGCGTGGGCTTTTTTTGGATCTTCAAACGATACATTGCAGATGTTCGATTGAGTTTTTTAAAATTATTAGTGATCCGTCCGGCTTTGCACGGTGGTCATCACAAAATTCGTCTGGAACTACATTTCTTTTGAATTTTAATTCAAAGGTACTTTGTCGACGTGTAATATGGGCTGTATTTATATACAGGCCTTGCTAAACGCTGAAATAGCTTTCCATAAATAAATAATTTTTAAATGGGTGAGTGTTTAAGATAATCTCACACCCCATTACAACATACTTAGGAGGAATAAAAAAAAACTTTTTAAACATTCATATTAATTCTGATAAATGCTTTCACTGGTGACCCAAGAGTTAGTACATTCCTCACGCAACGTGTGAGCCTAGCATTCCAACAGGGGAATGCTGCCAGCATCTTGGGCACCTTACCGCAGGGACAAAATTTTCTAAGTAATTTTGGTTGGGGAAAAAGTCTTTTCGCATATAGTATGTATGAACTTGTAATAAAATCTCTTAGGCTATACTGTTTGTATCTGGCTGGTTTTGGTATCATTAAAAGTTTAAATTTTAAAGCAGATAATTCCAAATTCAAATTAGGAAAATGTGTGATGTTCATTTGTTTTTCTTACTGTCAAGATGGGTGAATCTAATGAAGAAATTCGATACATTTTAAAATTTTACTACAAAAAAGGTAAAAATGCAACACAAGCCGCGAAAAATTTTTGCAATGTTTATGGACCTAGTGCAGTGTCTGTGAGAGTAGCACAAATTTGGTTTAAGCGTTTTCAATCCGGAAATTTAGATGTCAAAGATGCACATCGCTCTGGTCACCCTATTACGGATAAAATGGATGCTATTTTTGAAAAAGTATAGCAAGATCGGATATCAGTAGTTACGACGCAGCTGAAGAACTGGGAATTGACCACAAAACAGTTTTAGCACATTTGAAAAAAACTGAGTACACAAAAAAGCTCGATATTTGGGTCCCTCACGAGCTCACTGAAAGAAACCTAATGAACCGTGTACTCATTTGTGACTCTTTATTACGACGTAATGAAACCGAACCATTTTTGAAGAAACTGATAACTGGTGATGAAAAGTGGATAACGTACGACAAGAACGTGCGAAAAAGGTAGTGGTCAAAGGCCGGTCAGGCTTCACAGACTGTGGCGAAATCCGGGTTAACTCGCAAAAAGGTGATGCTGTGTGTGTGGTGGGATTGGATGGGCATTATTCATTATGAGCTGTTACCACCAGGCAGGACCATCGATTCTGAACTGTACTGGGAACAACTGATGAGATTTAAGCAAGAGGTTGAGAGAAAGTGTGGTTTTTCATCATGATAACGCTAGACCTCACACATCTTTAGCCACTCAGCAAAAATTAAGAGAGTTTGGATGGGAGGTGTTAATGCATCCGCCGTATAGTCCTGACCTTGCACCTTCAGATTTCCACCTGTTTCGGTCTCTACAGAATTCTTTGGGCAGTGTCAGGTTAACATCACGAGAGGACTGCCAGAACCACTTGTCGCGGTATTTTGATCAGAAGCCTCAAAATTCCTATAGCAATGGGATCATGTCCCTACCTACAAGATGGCTAAAAGTAATCGAACAAAATGGCACCTACATACTTTAGTTAAATATAAGTAAACTATATTAAAAAATGGTTTGAATTTTCGTAAAAAATGCGAAGAAACTTTTTCCCCATTCTATTATAATTTTAAGTTTTTACTTTTAAATATTTATGGAACTTTAAATAGGTACAACAGGGTTTTTCTTTTAATGTGTCAAGCCGAAGCGTAGTGATATCTGAGTACCTTACCTATCAATTTAACCCTCATGTATGTTAGGCGATTTTGGAGTTATAATTTTTTTTACGAATTTTTGAAAATTTCTGGGTTGAGTCACTTTTTCGGTCACTGTGGCGCAATCTGTTGAGATAAATGCCTGATTTTTTCTTTAACTGACTAAACTAACTAACTAACTAAACGTAGTAAATGAATACTAGATTTCGTTGGTTCTGAAGCATTTACATTAATAGCGTTTATCAAAACTCTAGAAATAAAAAAAATAATGAAAAAGTTAAAACTAGAATTTTACACTTATGATACATTGATTGATAAGGTAAGAATGATCCCGTTGAAGTAACTCTTCATATTTACATGATGGATAGTTGAAAGAGTAGTAAAGTTATTAATATTGATTTCGATGAAAAAGTTTAGGCTACTTTTTTTTCAAAAGTCAGGGAAAATACGCCACTTCTAACTTTTTCAGTCAAAATTTTTTTTTCTTGAGTTTTGATAAATGCTATGAATGTGAATGCTTCAGAATCAACTAAACCTAGTATTCATCTACTAGGTTTAGTTAGTTAGTTAGTTAGTTTAGTCAGTTAAAGAAAAAATCAGGCATTTATCTCAACAGATTGCGCCACAGTGATCAAAAAAGTGACTCAAACCGGAAATTTTCAAAAATTCGTATAAAAATTAAAACTACAAATAATCGCCTAACATACATGGAGGTTAAATCGATAGGTAAGGTACTCAGCTATCAGCCCGCTTCGGCTTGTATTCTATGCAACTGGCACAAAGATTCAATAATTTTTTTGTCATTGAGCAATTGACTCAATAGCAACGATAAATTGAAAACTTAGGATAGTAAATATTTGGTTATTATATTTTGCGTAAAATATGTTATACCAACTGAAATATTTGACCAAATGAAAATTGGTAAAAGTATCTACTGTTTGGTAAGCGAGTTAATGTTCGCTTGTTCACCATTAGGTTTGCGTTACATTTATTTGCGAAGAGTTCATTTGCTAAGTAGAATAACTTGGGTAATGACATTTTTCGAAAAATTGTTTGGGAAGTGATGATTTGGACAATTTTTTTTGATGAGACGAAGGTACAACCCGATTCAATATGTCCGATGAAGTTTACGCAGGCGAAGCCGCGGGCGGAAAGCTAGTCTAGTATAGTAGAACATTATACATTATGGTCACTACCTGTTACCACGAAATGTAGAAAGGGTAGTCCAAATTACTACTTAGTGAAAATGGAGACGACTATAGTTATCTTTGTTCGAAAACTGCCTTCGCACTATGAATAAACTGAACAGGGATGGACTCAAGTTTACTAATGAACAGCACTTTATTTTTGAATAATGTGGCGACTTGAATAATTTGACGAATGCTTAGATATTCTACTTATGTAAATATTCACATCCGACATAGACATGGTTGTCGCACAATAGATCTGTCTAGCATGGGAGCCGAACCGACTTACCCTGGCGTTTGCGGGGTCTCTCATCATTATGCCAACAAGCCGTTCAGGGCGTTCTACGCTGCGTGTACCTTGAAAATTCTCGGTCCTTTCTGCCTCAAAAGTCGTTAGTTATCATTTACTTTTATTCATAACAATTTAACGTATGTAGGTACAGAGAATCACAGCTAAAGCGTAACATTTTTAGTATAAGATAACTTCTTCGGGAGGGTATCGATTTGTTTTCTTCTGTATCTTCTTTATCTGTATATTGCGACCTTTGACGACTTTGTATCCATGAAGAGACAATACCGATACGCTATTTATGTTAGCATTGAATATGTTAAGTTGAGTGGTCTGGCGCATGACTGTTAGGCTAGGGGTGCGGCACCGCCACAGCGTGGATGTGACGTCGGACTAATGGCGGCGAAGGCGTGACGCCCCCTCGCGGCTGACAACACAAGCCGTGATTTGCTTCGAAGCGACAACGCTGGGTAGCTCACACTACAATACTGATATAGTAACTTGCGTTGAGACCACTACGATGTTTGCTATCGTCACTTGATACTTTCAGATGATTGGCATTATTTCCTGAAAATTATGGCACAACTATGTAGGTAGAGCACTAGCTTCAAGTTATAGATCGTAATTGTTAAGATTATGCATCATAATGTATGTTTTGTAATGCCAAAAAAGGACACTTAAGAAGACTAAGCTTCTTACTGGGTTAGGTATTTCTTGTATAATTTGCTTTGTTAAGAAGACACACAAAGCATATTGCGACATGATTTTAAATATTGTTGGGTGGAAAACAAGTAATTCCCTTGCTTCAGAAAGTATAAACAATGAAGGTCTTCAATCACTCAAATATTTGACCCATCGACAGGCAAATGTTTTGGTAATCGGTCGAGGTTCTCACTAGTGTTCAATGACTTTATTATGTCGAACCTGAGTTCCTCTTCCCTCCACGTACTGTGTCCCGCAGTATTCTCCGAAGTCGGCCTCTCAAGTCGGATGCAACGCAAGAAACGATCCCCAAGAATAGTTCCATTAATTTGCTTCTCGGAAACTGTAATTAGATGATCCCGGACTCCAGGGACCTGCTGTGCCCAATGATCCTATACAGCTCAGATTACTGGGTTGGTAAAACTGTACTGCGACTCTCTAATCTTCCTAGAGCCAAGATCGGCATTTGTTGATACGTTAGTTTTACATTTAATGGTATGGTCTTCTCGTCATGCAATGTCTACTCGTGTTTGAAAGTTAATTAGACATTTTATCTAAAAGCCGCATAATATTTATGTTGCACGATAGACATGATCCAACAAATATAATATTTACTTTTTAAATTAAAGGACTGGTTCTCGATACAATGATCATTGATTTTGTTTACTTACATTTGTAAACTTTATTAAAAAAATGAAAAACTATGTCTCTATGCTTATAAATATTCAAAATCTCTGCGGCGCACCTACCTGCCTCGTATGATTCATCATAGCTACTGATCTCATTCACTTAAACCTTCATATTCAGAATCATAACGTATAGAAGGATAGTCTTCATACAACCGCCCAGTCGAAAATGAAGCACTAATCCGATCCCCACACATGCGTGACTATTACTTGCTCACGTGCGGCGCGCTTTGACATTGAACATTGCGGAGCTGTAATGAACACTGCAGTGGGTCCGTTTGGAGCCATTTATGGCTCCAATTGAGAAGCTTCAAAATGGGCGCGCGGACTTGGTTTCTAAATGTAATTATTCTGAGCCTTTGTAGCTCCTTTCAGGTATGTAAAGTATAAGTTTGTATTTATTTATAGTTCCCAGAATGGAATATCAGCTTCCAACAATCCCTTATATTATAATTCCTTTTCCCATTACCTTTCAGTAAACATGAACCCGCTAGCGAGGCGCGCCGGTCCGGTCCGCCGGCCGAGCCCGCCGGACAGAAGGGCCGGACCAATACGTGAGTTGTTTGCTAAAGGAACTTATTGACGCCCTGAATAAAACGCATTAGTGGGCTGTATTAGCTATTTGTGCCTGTAGATACAGGAAACGGACGCAAACTAAATGAAAGCCGACACGTGCGAGTTTGTGAAACTCCTTCGGGATGAAAGATACGAAACTACTACTCGGGGGTTAACATAAAGGAGAAACATATGACGAATTTAGGAGCAGACTGAGAATCTGTTTCATTTTTTTCATTTTATTCCTCTTAATATGATAGTGTATTAACTGTGGTCTCGAGAGGAGATTCTTAATAGTTTAAGTGTATGTTTGTTCATGAGTTCAGGATTGAGAGTATCAGTCGATTTTCGCATCAAAAGTAACTTCTACTACATATCATTTTGTATTTGAAAAATTACCATTACTAGTATGTTGAGGTAACTGCTTTAAAAAACGACATCTTCTGATAACAGTTTCCTTAACATACTCGTACGTCAAGGGGTTTAAAATTAGTAGGCGTCCTAAAATTATACTTCCCAGTAGATCCGGATTAGTTTCTTAAGCGTTACAGAATGAATAAATTTAAATAATCCCCTGACAAATCCTTTCGCTTTGAATTTCAAACAGTCTGCGAAACATAATGGAGAAGTTTTCAAATGGCGCCGATTTTTTTTTCAAAGCACACAGATAGGGTGGCATCCCTTCATTAAACTCATCATAGTTACTTTGTCTTTTAGTTTATTTGATCAGGGCATTAAACATCGTAATTACAATAATATCAGAAATCAATATTAATGTTTATCTTTTGCTACAAATATAGAAAAGCATTAGTATATGTTGGGATGAGCAGATGTGACTCCTTTTTACCATTTTGTTAATTATTGGTAATAAAATCAGCGATCATAATGGTTTCAGTCACTGACAATGTAGTCTATGTACCCATAGGTTTACTGCTATCATTTAACTATTTGTATATTTTATTATGATGACCTTGTTCAAATGAAACAAAAAGTTTTCATATTCTTGAACCTTGAGCCAATTAAGCTTGAAATTGAATCGAATTATGACAAAATGAATCTAAAGGCGTAGCATTTTCTTATGCTCAATATTTTTTGTGGTTCTCTGTTGAATCGAATTTGATGCATCATTTGATGAATTCCCTAAAACAAGAGTTATAAAGTAAAGTAATTGGATTACGTGCGTTACATTGTTTAGAACCATCGTAATAACTTCTATCGAACATAAAACTGTTAACTGCAGTACACAGACATAAACCTACAATATTTTATCATTAATAGCAGGTTTATGGCGCATAACATTGTTATACGAATTTTAGTGCGTCCCGAACGATTCTTCTGAAATCCTCTGAACTCAAAACTGGGGGGTTATCGTCCAAACTTGGTATATTAATAAAGATAGTAGGCAGATAACGCGACGACGTACTATCTGTTATGGGCCGTTAAGAGAAACGGTTCGTGAAAGAACTCTGCTATCTAACTCGTTACTTCGGTAACAAACGCGTGAGCTTTAATGGAAGCCGGAGGTTGTTGGGTGTAGCCATTTTGTTTTTGTTTTCCGTTCTTAATGCAGACTTCTGCTTCTCCCTCTGACGAGTTTGAATAGTTCTTTAAATCTTCAGGTCTGTGTTATAATTTAATGCAGGACACTTCATGTTTCATCTTAGTAACTGTATATGGCCCTATATCATTGACATCTAATTAGAATAAAGACCGTGAAATATATCCCTACCTTTTTTGTTGAAATATAAACTTTTTTGTTCGATAAATATTTAAACGTAAGTATTATTTATTATAAACAGTTCAAACTTTGCACTTTCAACATCCTAATAAATCCAACTTAAATGAACACAGACTTAAAATTACTACAGTAAGTAAACAAAAAAGTATAATAATTATGTACATTTAAAAAAAGGAATGGGCCGTGGGGCAAATCCCAAAACGCTGGCTGCATTTCCTTGCTATATAGGTTTAAAGATATTTATTCTCACTTAAGACTTAAGTCACTTACATGAGAACATGGCTTAAATAAATTATGATTTATGTTCGTCGTCATGAAAACACAAGATTGAAAAAACAAATAAACACATTAATAAACATTACAAAATCAGACAACATTGAAATTGACATACTAAGTACACAATGAAGGACACGTCCAACGCATTCACTTGCATTTTTAGAATGTGTTGTTTGAGATATGGCTATACTTAACTTTTTGTTTTGACATCTACACGAAAATGGGCTTTCTAACAGGCTCAATCGATTTAGATTCGACGAAGCGCCTGATTGAGTGTAGTTGCGAATAATAACTCGCGCGAAGTATTCAAAGAATGTTGAAGTTGGACAACTGAATGAACGCACCGGGACAACATTCTGACTTCCGAGAAAGCGGGCTTTTTGGAATTCAATTTAGAAATACTGATGGGCACAGTTCGAGTCGGCCTAACTGGATTAGTTTCTGCTATCCGATTATGGCATTCCGAGTATCAAAAACTATGAGGCCTACCGGGAGACATTCGTTTCGTTCATGTTCACTACACAAGCTTGGGTATGTTATTATTATTTTTGATCCTTAATCGAGATACATTGAAAAATTGTAGTATTGGAAAAGAAAAATTAAACACAAGGAAAATCATGAAATCTAAACTTATAAATTCAATGGGATATGATAAAGCACTTTTACTCAATGGTCCATCAGATTTCCTTGTGTTTAATTTACCACGTTTGTTAGAGAGATTTGATCCTTATGACTGACCCTATCGATCGATGCCGTAAAAGTACAGGCTGTTATTTTTCGGATTTTACCCGGTCCGATTCCCGGGTGTGGCAAGCGAATTTTCGAAAATCTGTAAATGCAGTTCTGTTTCTTTTTGAAAAAAAAGAAAACATTCCTTTGAGTAACATTGTCTATTTCCAGTATGTACAGTACTTTCCCTCCAGGTGGCCTTAAATAATTCCACCCGGTATATATTTTTAAAAAACTCAGTACAATCATCTTCGTCCATAATGCACGATGTCATTCATCAGACACAATGATCTGTTAACATTAACGCAAGCACTTTATAAGCGAATCGTAAAAAACCTTTTATTTGCAGTTTGCACAGAAAAAGTGGCCATTGACAAAAAACCGGATAAAAAGTGCACGTTTCAGTTTTTGTTGCCAGCAATTTATCGTGGAGTAAATCCATTTTGTTAAGGTCGAAAATGCTACACTGGGGGATTATTTTTTACAAAGTCTTTTTACGATTGAAAGCGTAAAATTGCGGATCAACCGAATGGACTCTGAGAAAATAATTATTTAGAAAGTCGCGTAATCGTTTCTTTTATAAAAAAGGGTCGCTAGTATTATTATTTGCGCAGAGAAGGATAAAACTTTGCAAAATAAATGAATAATATCGTAGCGTAGATAATGATTTAAAATCTGATTAACAAGGTGCTTATGAATGTTTGAGGTTAATCTATTCGTATCTGAATAGTTACATGTGAATTGAATGCGCGTTTATTCAAATAAATAAATATTTTGAAATATTCTATAAATAACTTAAATACATTAGAAATTAAAACTCCTCTTGATCACTCGGTTGAACATTTGTATGCCGCTGCTTATTTGAAGCTTTCATTACTAATTTTTAACATTTATTTCTTAATGTTCACCTGCACTGAATATAAAAACTGACATGAATTTGTGTCTTTCAGTGTGATTGTAGTTTTAGTGTAAATAATATTCAAAGTTTAAATCACTCTCGGCTAGTATTCATTCCCATCATGTGGAATGGAATTATGCATGACAGAAATTCTTTATTACCTATTTTAGTTTTTTCTTAGAACTTGAAATAGTTATTTTAGAACCTTTTTTCGAAATTATTACGAGTATTTAAACAACACTGTTGCTGACGCAACAACATATAACGGCTGGCCTCGTTGACGCACCTCCCCGAGAAGTCTCACGCACGGCACCTTCATGTTCCTGTGATTATCACCGAGGTTGAATTCTGAAGGACTACGTTTAATTACTGAATTCTTTCGCGGAGTCTTTTCTTCGTTCGGATGCGTTTACTTACGTACGTATATGAGGGTATCTTATGACCAAGTTTATTTGTGAATAAAGTTAAGTTTATCTATGGAGAAGTTAGTTTAGTATCATGCATAGAAAGATGAATACTGAATCACATTTTCTTCCACCCGGGCAGCTTAATCACGGGGGGTGTAATACACTGTTCCCTCCCTACCTCTTAATCACTGGGTTGACAATTTGTTCACCTACATAATGCTTATTTGTAGCTTTAATTGCTAATTTTTAACTGTTTTATTAACTATTGATATGCCATTTTTAAGGTTTCCGAATGAATTATCGATCTTCTTAAAATTATTATTTTAAACAATGGCCATGACTTACTGTTCTTTTGTAAAGAAAATTGTTTTTTTTTAGTTGTTCTGATCGCCTATTTATCTGCGATCTGTTGGAGCTTTCACAATTCCATTGATTTATCGTTTGCACACCGTTCCCGGCCCCTTTGTGTGGACAAGGCCTTTAGCCATGGTCTATGGTGGTCCCCCCCGGGGTGGGGATGGGCCGACCCCCGGAATGTATTGCTCGTCTATCATTGTTTATTAGATTTTGAACGTTACCTTAACCTAGTCGCTTAATATTTCGGAGGCCGTCTTTGCTCTATTATACTGACTAAGCCTGTGGGTTCTTCCGCGTATAAGGAGATCATTTTTTGTCAGCCTTTTTTCTGACTTTCATTCAAATTATATTTTAATTAGACTAATTTGCTAAAGATAAGTTACTTCCTGTGCCGTCTACTAAATGTCTATACTTAATGTTGGCACTTTTCTTTTATACATAAGTACTTAAAATTATTGCGAACCATACCAATGTAATTTAATGTGCATTTTTGAAATAAGAAATAAATAATCTAATCTAATCATAATGTTGTGAAGAATGATCTGACGAGTTATTTCTTCTTTTTCCATCCTCACCTTTACGCTCCCAAATTGTGCTTGACGGGGTGCGGCGTCATCCACACACAATCCAGCATTTGTTTGCCCGTACTGAAAGGTTTGGTGACTAGTTTCTTTCTCGCGCCGTTCAGACGTGGAACTCTCTTCCAGTGCATGTGTTTCTTTTCATCTCATAGGGACTATAGTGGTTCTTCAAGCGGGGCGTCAAAAGGCCTTGCAAGATGGAATGCCAGTGGCCAGCTCAGTGGTTCGTGTGCATGACTGTGCCCCATATCTGAACCTAACGACAGGTGGAGTGAGGTCTACTCTACATAAACCTGATGGCATTTCTATTTATTTGATTCTTTTTGGTAAAGTTGGCCTCCAACAGATTTTTTTAAGATAGTGTGGGAAAATTTGTATAAATTTACTTATTTGTTTGAATTAATAATAATTGCACAGCAGGTTTTAATGTCTGCGAATGCATAATTCCACGAATTTGAATACTACATTTAAAGCAAAGTAAAGATATTTTTTTGAAGAATAGTTAATTATTTTTATGTAACGTTTTTATCGTAACTGGCGTGCTATACTCGATTGGCTGCGAGTCAGTTACAGACCATTAATCTGTTAACAACGCTTTAGCTACGGCTCCGTGCTTTCTAAGATTCGAAGACTGTTATGTGAATATTTCTGCCTTTATAATACGAGGGTTGGGAACGATAAAATTTAATTATTCTCAAACAGATGGTGAACTTATTACTCAAGAATGCTGGTGAAATACTGGGATATGCAAAGTGGTGCTTAGAGGTGGGTGTTCGCCTATTATGAAGACGATTCGAGCTTGATTATTAACTGTGCAATCAGTTGTCTGTTCAGTAAACAGCCCTCATTAGCATCTACGATGCATTGTTTGTTTTTTTCGCATTGTAAAACCACAACAAGTTTAAAAGAGTAACTACTGAGTTTCTCGCCGGGTCTTCTCTGTAAGAATTAACTCCTCCGACGCGGTGGTAGAGTCACATTATGTTCGTATACTGTTTATATAGTCATATTATTATAGTATTTATGTCTATTATTTAGTATATTTTTTGACAATTTAAAAGTACTGATTAAGCCTATTTTCATAAAGATATCTGAGTTTGAGTTTTTTTTTTTTTTTAAATCATTTATTCATTTAAGCTTGTACAAAGCACTTATGACATGTCAAAAAAAGTATACAGAAATAATAATAATAAACGTAAATAAAATAGTACAATATTAGTACACATCGTGAACATACATAATGTGAATCTACCACCGGTTCGGACGTTGCTTCTTATCGAGAAGACTCCGGCAAGAAACTCGATAGTTACTCTTTTCAACTTTGTTTGTTTTACAAAAAATAAATTCAGAGTACAGTCAATGCGAGTAGAAAAAAGAACACAATATTGAGCAGAGGAGCAGATTATTTCTACTATGACCACAAACTTTTGTCGTTCAAGTAATCCTCTACATTATAATAACCTTGTTTCATTAACTTTGCTTTAATTGCAGACTTAAACTTGTGAAGAGGTAGATCAACAAGACTTTAAGGTATTTTGTTAAAGTATTTTACAGATTGACCCACAAATGAGTTTCCCACCTTGTGTAGCCTAAGACTGGGAGTTTTCAATTTGTTTTTATTTCTGGTATTATGTTTATGAGTGTCACTGTTTTTTTTGAACAGATGCAAGTTTTTGCGCACATACATTATGTTATCTAAAATATACTGAGCATGCACAGTTAAAATATCGATCTTCTTAAATACTTCCCTAAGCGAGTCGCGTGGTCTAAGTTTGTAAATGGAGCGGATGGCTCTTTTTTGAAGTACAAAAATGGTGTTCAAGTCTGCAGCTGAACCCCACAACAGTAGACCATACGACATAACACTATGAAAGTAGCTAAAATATACTAGTCTTGCTGTTTCAATATCAGTCAAGAGTCGTATTTTTCTAACAGCACAAGCAGCGGAACTGAGTCTCCCTGCCAGGGCCGTTATATGCGGACCCCATTGCAACTTAGAATCTAAAGTTATTCCTAAAAATACAGTAGAATTTGTTAATTCTAATGGCTCGTCATTCATAGTTACAATAGTATCAACCTGTCTCACATTGGGCATAGAGAATTTGATGCACTTTGTTTTTTTTGCATTAAGTAATAAATTATTACTAGTGAACCAACATAGTACTTTTGAGAGAGTATTATTTACATCGTCAAATGCTTGCTTACCTCTGTCGACTTTAAAAATCAACGAGGTATCGTCAGCAAATAATACTATCTCACAAATATCTTTGACATAGGTAGGAAGATCATTTATATAAATAAGAAAAAGCAAAGGTCCTAATATAGATCCCTGGGGCACTCCCATACGTATGGTGGCACCGGAAGATGCAGTTCCGTTGATACTAACTTTTTGAGTTCTATCTGTAAGATAGGATTGTATTAATTGAGATGAGATACCTGAAACACCGTAATGTCTTAGCTTAATCAGTAATATTTCATGATCCACGCAATCAAATGCTTTTGAAAGATCACAAAATATTCCTACTGCATCTTGCTTGTTTTCCCAAGCATCAAATATGTGTTTGATAAGTGCTACACCTGCATCAGTTGTGCTCTTGTGTTTAGTAAAACCAAATTGTTTCTCATGTAGTAAGTTATTTAAATCAAAGTGTGAAAGCAGCTGGTTCAATATAATTTTTTCAAAGATTTTACTGAGAGCTGGTAGTATAGAAATGGGTCTATAGTTAGATGGGTCACTTTTGCTACCAGATTTAAAAAGCGGGATGACTTTACTAAATTTCATCAAGTTGGGAAACTGACCTTGGTCTATGCAATTATTAAAAAGTTTAGCTAAGTGGGGTGATATCGTATTAATGATTGATTTGAGTAGATTAATCGAAATACCCCACAAATCTTCTGTATTTTTCATATTAAGTTCCTTAAATACCTTGAGGATGTCATGAGAATCAACATGATCAAAGCAGAACTGATTTGTGCACCCATCAACACTAGATGTTAGCAGGGACTCAGCTATATGTGGACTAGAATTTAACGTGCTTGTAGTTACAATAGGTATATTAGAAAAAAAAGTTTCAAATGTATTTGCTATTTCAATCTCAGACTCAATAACATTATTTTGAATTTTGAGAGAGAATGAGTGATCGCGAGGTTTAGATTTACAGGTTTCTTTATTAATTATGTTCCAAGTGGCTTTGATTTTATTTTTAGCCAGTTTTATTTTGTCTCTCAAAAAAATGGACTTTGCAATATGACATGATTTCTTGAATGTTTTTGAATATAATTTAACATGCTCAACTAGTTTTTGACAGTTTGAGTTAGCTTTTAATCCATATAATTCGTATAATTTATTTCTACTTTTATGGATGCCTGGAGTGGCCCAATCACTAAATTTAAACTTAAAATTATCAACAGTTACTTTCTTCTTAGGAAAAATATGGTTATGTTCATGCAATATTATCTCAAAGAGATGCCTATACTGATCATCTATGTTATGATGACCTTGGGGCAGTAGGTTAGAAATATTTTTATTTATATTCGTTTGAAACTTTTTTACTCGACTCTTGGTAACTGGTCTATAACTAATATCCACTGATTGAGAGACATGACGGTGCTCAAATTTGGTCAATAGACCACAGTGATCTGATTTCAAACAGTTTATAATTGATTTCTCAATAGAGATATTTTCACAAAAAATATTGTCTAAGCAGGTGGCTGTTAACTCGGTGATCCTGGTTGGTTGATCAAAAAGATTAAGTAAATCAAATGATTTAAAAAGATTTAAAAATCTTACAGAGGTCTGAGAAGAATCTAAAATGTTAACATTAAAATCCCCACATACAACCACCTTCTTGTTTGATTTACAAACCTTTTTCAGTACTTCTTCCATGGTCTCTTCGAACTGACAATAATCAGCAGAAGGGGGTCTATACACACACACAATAATAATCTGCTCTAACTCTGCGCATGCAAGTTCAATAGTTCGCTCAATTGAGAGTGCTACTATGTCTTTACGCTCTCTAGATTTAAACTTATTGTGAATTAATAACAGTGACCCACCGCGAATAGAGGAACTTCTCAAGAACGAACTAATGATACTATAATTATCAATGCTAATCATGCATTCATTTTTTTTCAGCCAGTGTTCAGTTAAACATAAGACATGTATATCCATACAGTCTAAAAATAAACCTACTTCTAATTCTTTGCCAGAGAAGCCTTGCATGTTTTGATGCACAAAGTTTATAAAATTATTTTGGGGCTTCTCTTTTGTCAACAATGTGCAAGAGTTTACCTCTATTGTCTCTGAATCTAATTTAAATTATTTGGAACAAGTTCCAAAGTCTGTGGTACAATGGTATCATTCTGCTCAATAAAAGCAGAGCGTTTAGCCAAATAATTGGCTGAAATGTTAAAAAAATAAGATAGCGACATAGCTATCTGTCGTTTATAATAATTAGATAAATGAAATCTACCTTTTGTCAGGTACATATTATTATTAATAATAGGATTAATGTCAATGAGATTTATTAAATTATTTGAAAATGTCACAGTATCAAATGTCAAATTGATTCTATGTCTTTTTTCATTTTCTGCTTGTGACAGACCCCTACTGTAAGGCAATGTGAACATCACAATTTTACTGACATTAACTAATGAACATAAAGTATTGCAATGTATTTTCATTTGGTTCTTGTTCACAGTACCTCTGTTTGCAATTAAAATAATAAGGGTTGAATTGGGGCTGAAACTATATTCAGCAATTTTCTGAATGATATCACAGTATGAGGCACCCGGTGAACAGTGCTTTATAACTGACTTTCCAAGACTATTATACAAAATGTGGCCTATACTTTTTCCAATGTCGTCACTAAACATTACAATGTTACAACCTGGATTTTTATCAGTGTTACTGACAGGGCAGGTATCAGAGATGGAAATGTTGGTGGCTGATTGTGAAGTAAGGGTGTTAAGAAGAGAGGAATCACATTCTGACTGAATAACAGTATGGCCATCATTACTGCTGGAAACTGAGTCCGGGTTCCCCAGGAGTTTGGTCAGGGCCAAAATATGCTCCTCATTTTCTTTTTTGGTGATTGTGTATCTGTCAGTTAAACGCCTCAGATTTTCTTTAAGACTACATATTTCTGCTTGTAATACTTTCACTTCATTGTCATATTGACTTAAATTATTGTCTATCATTATAGAATAGACATCCAGTTCATCACCTAATCGTCGGCGTTCCTGAATATATTTTGCATTTTTATACATCATTTTCTGGTTTTTTATCAGTTTCTGAGTTTTCTTAATAAATTTGCTTATCCTAACATATTTTCTAAATTTGTTCTTGCTGCACCTTGCAACACCCTCTGGAGCAGTGGAATTAATCAAATTATTACTAGCAGTTTGTATCTGACTTCGATTCCAACTTCACCCAATTTCTGTTACCTTCAGTTTTATTGACATATTGATATTGATATATCTGACGACACGATTGGCGGTGTGCTGTAGCACGGTTTCTCGCCTTGGCTTCCGTGGTGTCCCGGGTTCGATTCCCGGTCGGGTCAATTCAGAAAAATGACTTTTTCTCAATTGGCTCGGGTCTGGGTGTGCTGGGAGACGCCCCTGGCTTATTTCCCTGTCTGGTACCTCGTAACACAAGGATATTTATCCTTACTTCGAGACCATGACAAGTGGTGTGTTGTCTGGCGCATATTTATATTTATATTCATTATATTTATTTATTTATATAAAAAAGATTATCACTGACTTTATTTGTCTATATTTGGGCGATTCAATTAGGTATTTTTACCTATGGTTCAGAAAATGCCATGTCACATTGATATTCCTCTATGGTCGGTGCTAAGACAACGACGAGCCAGTCTTTCATAATTACAATGTTAACTTAATTTCAAAGCATGTCGCTCGCTGCGAGGTTACTGTCAGCTACCATCTATTGTACCTACCATTCTTTATCCAATATCTTATAATACTGTCTATATCACCTGCTATTGTTGCCTTGACAATTGATAGACTTAAGCAAACGCGACGAAACGTGACCCTTTGCTTATTATTAATCCATAGTTTGTCCCTTAATCAAAGGCACAAAAGAAAATGTCGATCATACTGTCGGTCGAGTTGAGTATGAGCATACTAGTGAGTTGACGGTGACATTCACCCGAGTTATTGCTCCATCCTTTGTTGTTGGGGAGGCATGGTACAAAGGGCAAGAGGTTATTTGTTCCTGAAGGGGTATGCTGGAATCGAGAGAAAATAAAAACATACTGAAAAGTGTTCTGTGTACAAACTTACACAATACGCACATTACACATAAATAATTAATTTATTCATCCATTAAGGCATGAAAGTTAATTCAATGGTTAAGGTTATTCGAGTTATGCTGCTCCCTGTGATTTTGTTTTTGCTCCTACCTAAAAGCATAGTGTTAAATATGCATTTACATATCCCTGTCTTGTAAAATGTTGGGTTTCATCCCCTAATTTACCTTGTTCGATTTTTATTTTTGCTGCAAAAGGTAGCCTATGACCTTCATCAGGTATAATCTATCTCTTATCTCTATGACTTAACAAACAGACAGGTATACTTTCAAATTTACCGATGTTTTTTAGAATACCAGAGCTACTATACACCGTAATAAAAATGGTACAAAGGCGTTCACATGAACCTTTAAAAAACCATTGCAAAATGGGTTTTATATCAGCAGCTTAAGGTGCACCTATGTAAAGGTTGATGTGCAGTGTGCACGCCTCTGTTTCATTCAGAATTTCAGAGAGTCTCATTGCTAGTGGCCAAAAGAGCGTATCTAATTAGTCGGTCCGAGACGACACACCTACTGTGTAATATGATATTTTATTAGGACAGCGTATCTCAATCCCTTAAAACAGCGTATCTAAATCATGTCTCCTATATTGAAACCGGAAACCCATATACGCGCAACGGCCGTTCGCCGTTATCGCGAGGGTATGACGGTTTTTGCAGGAAATAATAATGTTCACGATACTTGACTTCCTTACACCTTGCAGTACTTAGACAAACTGCTCACAATACCTTAAAGTAAGTACCTACAAGATCTACTTTTTTACGTATTTAATTTTAAAACTTATTGATCTCTCTCTCACACACTAAGTCTTTTAACATTAATACAATATTTTAATGAGCTTTCGCAAAAAGCATACTTACTCGTAGCTTATGCAGACAAAAGTAATTAAGTCTAACAACTTACATTATTTATAAGTAGTTAGCATTGTTAAAATTTTAATAATGCTTGGCAAAAACTTTCAAGTAATTGATAGACCGTTCAGAGTTACTCTAAAAAGTTTATTTCGTATGCGAAGAATACATTTTAGAGATGAATATGAATGAAAAGCAGACATAACAGATGAATTCCATTGGGCTGTGTTGTGTAAATAATTCATTATTCAGTGCTTTTAATGTATTCTTGTTGATCCACCACATTCCTAACCGTGAAGACGTGAGTTTAATCTAGAGAACTTGTCGTTTAATAAGTTAAAACTTTTCAGAAAGCCGCAATTATAAAATTAAGATACGGCCACATCTACACAATCTATATTATTGAGCTATTGTACATGCAAATGTGCATTTTTAGAAATAAAAATACTTACTATGAAATTATATTTTTTTTGTAGGTTTTGGATAATATTTTGGTTTTATCTTATAAAAAATACGATTAGTATAGCTTATATTTCATACTGCACAGTTCTCGAGCGTTTCTCGCATCGTGTCCCGATGAAGTGCGCGCCTGCCGACGACTGCTAATCGATTTTTGATATCTTTCTAGTTCCGCGGAAGTTGCTCTGTGTCATTACACTCTGGAGAGCTGTTATTTTCTACTCTGTGATATTGCCAGCCAATGTGCTCGCTGTTATTATGCTTGAAACTAATATAGGGATAGTAGTCGAGTCGTAAAGATATTATTTTTTGATGGGATGATGGTATAATACGATGGAAAAACATCAATGATGAGTAATGTCGACGCTTGACTAATGTGGCAGTCGGTGAAGTCGAGGATTGAACACTTTGCTAATGGATTCGTGTAGGCTGTCGACAGATGACTCCAAAATGTTAAGAAAAATTGATGCTGTTTATGCTGTTAGTTAATAATTTTTTTTAAAGATATACAAATCACAAATAAGTGCACCCGACAGTGAAATTGTTTTAACCTAATTAATGTCCGTTCCTATACAAAAATCTTTATCAATCTAGGTTTAATGACGTTATATTTTTGTTTTATTTCGTTGTTTTCTTGCTTGTAGTTGATTTATTCATAATAAAAAAAAATGTTGTTCATAATTAATTGATTGTGTTAAGTTGGGCAGTGAAACGAACCCTTATAATAATAATTAAGTCTGCTTTGTGAAATCGCATGCAGTCGAAGAATCGACCAAGGACCTACTCTTATCAAGTTGTTAGCTATGCGTCTGGACCCGGGTAGGATGTTGTGTGCGCTTTTCCTTGCTTGCACAAGAACAATGGCCGCCACGGTTCCATTGTAAGGGCAACCGGGCATATATCAATACATATTATAATATTTGCCGACACGATTAGCGTAGCGCGCTTAGCGCAGTTTCTCTGTGGCTTGCGTGGTGAGGTGACCCAGGTTCGAGACCGGGTCGGGTCAATTCAGCTCGCTTTTAGATCCTTGTCCTGTATCTCGTAACACAATTAGTGTGTTCTCCGGCGTATGTTTATTTACATTATATAAAAGCAAACAAACACACATTAAAGTCAGACCTTCGAGTATAAACTTGTAGAAACAATCCAGAAAAAAATACAAATGAAAATTAGTAATTAACAGAATATTACTACGATGGATTGATGGATGTTGATTCAGTCAACACGCTTGCCCAATGCGGTTTGGTGATCACGATTATGGTTGTTCCGACAAATTTGACAAACAAAGCCAAATATTTCACAAGTACCTAGTTTATACCCATATACTACAATAACAGAATAGGCCCCTATGCTAACAGTTTTCATACTTTAAGCAGCGTTACCTCTCTATGGGTGTCTCAGTGCGAAAGTAGTAAAAATAATCAAGTTTAGGTAATCAAGTTAAACTTTGCATCTGGCGGCGACTGGGCTGCAAGACGTCGTGTGCTTTTACTTAGGTTGCACAAGAACAATGGCCGCCAGTCCCATTGTAAGGGCAGCCAAACATCCCCGACACACAGAAGCTGCAAATAACAGTAGCAAATATGCAATGTAGCTCTTTATTTGTACGACGACAATGGTTTGGAAACATAAAAGGAGATAATGGGTGATTTAAAAATATCAATTGGGGCATTCAGGTGGATATAAAATGTACAGCCTTGCTTTTTTTTGGAACTGACACTTTTTTATAAGCATCTTTTTATAAGATCTTTTCACAGCGTAAACTGCCAAGTCTAAAGTTTAGATTGTTTGCTATTTAAATGTGTTTACCAAAATTAGAAATACACAGTGAAGTTTTCTTTTTTTAACACTTTTGACTGGCTTTGCGCGAGCTTCCCTTATGAAGTACATATCATAATCAAATTCAAGTCTAATTAGACAAACATTATAGTTAGACTCATTTTTGAGTCTTAAAAATGTATTTAAAATATATAATAATGCCGTCAGGACAGCGACAGCTTCGTGAGCATGAGGTCTCATGCTCAAATCATTTCAGTAAAAATGTAAGGGACAACTGCACAGGTTTTCTAAACAATAAAATCAGGAACCATATTTTGACTTCAGGCGCTAGTCGCACATCACCGCCCGCCCTTATTTCGTTTCTCCCAACCATTACAGCCGTCGTTTTGTGCGCTATAATAATGTTATCATAAACATGGTATTGTTAAACGGCAGATATAACGAATATCTGCGTCTATTGTTTCGCGACACCGTGCACGTCTATTGTGGCAGAAGTGGCGTGTGAGGGTAATTAGACAGATAAGAAGCGCGATTGCCCTAACGAGGCCGGTGATTATGACCTTTCTGTTCCCCTTTTTCTGAACACAAAATAAAGTACAGAAGGTGATGTATGTATATGCTTAGTATGATCCAAAAGTATAATGTACCTGTTCACATCTAGGTTTTATCATAATATTAGTTTTTCATTATCATCGCCGTCGCACCGTTTTTTGCCAGCATTCTTCGGTTCTATCTAGCTGGATGTAAGGCTACCTTCCACTGTCGAGATCCAGTCTCCCTCAAAAACAAGCTTTCTTCAGCTGTTCCTGGTTTTATAATATTGCCGAGCTATTTTGATGACTAGCTAGGTCTCTGATGGATAACCTCATTGAGTTAACCTTCAAAGAAATTGTGATAGCCCTTTCTATCGCCTCCCATTACTTAACTAATAACTCGGACCCACGATTCGCAGCTTATGAGATACGTTGTTTATTACCACGCATGTCAATAAGCCAGTCACTAAAACTAGTATTTACGAAGAGTCGCATATTATGGAGTGGACTCTCTGCAATTTAAATACTTTAAGAGTATCTCTTCCTACTGCCAGCTCCGGAAGTGTTTCGGCAATTATTCCCTGGTCGCCGCCGACCCATAGGACCGTTGTATTGTACTTATGCGTCAGTGTGATATTGCCTTTAAAAGAGAACAATAGATATCGTTAATATGGCAACGAATATTGGAACACGCCATTTGACACTGGAGACAATAGTTTATTTTTTAAAAGGAAAGTCTTCTGAATTGTGTTTGCATATATACATGATTATAGCCTAAATTAACTGCAATAATTATTTGTCGAATTCGCAATTATATAATGATTCAAAAATATTTGACTAGGTAACTTAAGCTTGTCATGGTGTCGACTTTAATTGTGGCTTATGAGTTGGCGGTGGGTAGCGTCAGCATAGCCATTGAGGAACTGTTGGATTTTACCCGAAGAGAATGTCGTTTAATCATTTCAGATAGCGATTAAAATGCAGTTTGGGGCCTTTCTCTTAATTTAACGAAACATTTTAATTACGTTGCCAATTGCTACGTACTTTCTTATTAGAGCTAAAATATTAATTGGACACAATTATATTTAACTTAAAAAGGAACCAACTGCATTTATAAAAGATATCTACGTAATGCCTAATTAGAAAGTTTAACACTTAAAACTGGAAGTCGTCTTAGGAAATGAGTTCACAAAATGAAGTTTTCTAACTCGCCGGCCACTTTAATAGCAAATGGTTTCTAATTAAGCAATAGAATTCAGCCAAAATGTGGGGCATTTCTAGCGAATTTCACACGACCAGCATTAAGGCTGCCTTTATAGGCATTTTCGTGTAAATACTAGTTAACTTTCATAAATGGTTAATTCGTGATTCGTGTTAACTGTTTCTGATGAAGTAGGTAAATGTTACGTGACAGACGTGCAGATCGAGTTTGAACGATCGCACTTTTATATAAGAACCTTGATATTTTAGTTAAAACCGTATAACAATTTTAAAACTTACTATTTCACGCATTCCACTGTAACGTTATAGAGAGGAGACTGTAGAGGTTCAGTGAACTTATTACACGGCTCTTTTTTTGTTTTTAACACTTCACTTGAAATCAAATACCACCAAAAGTTAGTCAGATATGGGGTAACAAACCTGAATGACTGCTTACTCTCAAATAAAAGGAACTTTACATTTAATTTTTTCTCTATTTTTACCTGTATCTGCAACACTGGTTATGGAGCAAACGACTCCAATTCTTAATTAATATAAATGGTTTTAGTAAAGTAGTTTCTAGAACATAATCAAAATTAACAACCATTATAGGGGCACAATAAAATACTAATGCGTTTAAATATAGATGTTCTAATAGAGCAGCTGCTTTTCCCGACCTAATGGGTTCGTCGACTCTACCGACTTGAGACTCTACAGTCGATGATTCTATTCAAAACAAACAAATTAACAAACGTATGGACCAGATATTCTATGTTAATTTGAACAATTGTATCCACTATGTTGGCGAGTAATTATATTCTACCTATGATTTCGAAATATGGATTCGTTAAAACTGCGGTAAGAATTAATATGTTTGTGCCCTAATTTACAATTTCGAAACAGCCATACGGTATATGTGTTCTGAAGTGTCTTGGCCTAGGAGGAGATTGCGATCGTACTTGATTCTGCAAAATCTATTGCCATTTGCTGACTAATTTGTATCCAACAGCAACACACGAATGATTTGTGTCAAAAAAAATTAAAAAACATGATAAAGGGCACAATGTCATGTTAAGAACTTAACAATGTATGGGAACCACATCAGACGATTGCACAGTCAACGGCAAAAGTAGATGATGATTAAACAAACTTCTATATTGTTTTTGTAAATTACAAGTGCATACAAAACTGATCACCACTTTAAATGGCCATTATAATAAATGCTCGAATGTCATTTATCTATTTGTAATTGAATATGCTTAGTAGTTTTCGTAAAATCAGCAGTTTTGGCAAGTGATAACTCATTACTTCGGCTCTAAGCAAAACATTTGCGTTTATGACATTTTTTTGTGTAATAATGACCTACCAAAAGGGCTTCTAAAGGCTTACATGAATAGACACCTTTTTTTTTTTACTTTTGTATCGAACGAACCCACGACCGGCGCTTTAAGCAGTGCTATTGAAATGTTACGTTGTCATGACGTCAAATTTAACTTTTAATACAGATTAAGCTCGTCATGATGCAGACTTAACCATTAAAATAACGGTCGAAATTCAGACTCAACCAGTTTCGGAACCACCAGCATTTATTCAACCCTAATAAGGATATTAGCGAATTTGAATAATGTAAATAATTAGTGCGCCGGAGTTTAACTGGCGCACTTAGCTCCTTTATGCAGTTGTTGCCGGACTGCAATTTGTTACTTCGCAGAACAGCTGGCCGAGTTACAGTGTATGGGTTGCGGTTAATATGCTAATGTTGACGTTTTTGTGAGTTTCTACACGAGTTTAAGAAAAATATATTTGGCCACCTTTAGACATGGCCGCCTGACTCCCTAAATAAACAGAACTATTTTCATAGGTTTGGGAGACTGATATACGAACATGCTCATTAGATCGAATACTTAAATAACAGCAACAGGTAGAAACACACAGACACAGAAGATTGCTAAAGATGCAGATATAACTCCTGGGCCACGGCTTTAAGAAGGCAAGACAAGTACCAACAGAGCCAATAGTAGGCAAGTCAATAGACAAGAAAAATGGCTTACAACAAAAATGAAGTGATATTTGTGAATGTGACTTCAGCTAGCAACAGGATCCCATTTTCATTTGATTTGTGGTTATCTAAAATATAGTAAAATTGAATAAGATTTCACTATGTATATTAAGTTAAGACGACACGGTTGGCGTAGTGCGCTGTAGCACGGTTTCTCGCCTCGATTTCCGTAGTGTCCCGGGTTCGATTCCCGGTCGGGTCAATTTAGGAAACGATCTTTTCTGAATTGACTCAGGTCTGGGTGTGCTGGGAGACGCCCCTAGCTTATTTCCTTGTGTGGTACCTCGTAACACAGGGATATTAATCCCTACTTCGAGACCATTACAAGAGGTGTGTTGTCTGGCGCATATTTATTTTATACTGACGACCGACTTGGTGTAATGGTTAAGAAGTTGGCTACTACACCAGAGGTCGCGGGTTCGATCCCCGCACAGTACAAACATTTGTGTGCATGAACATGTCTGTTTGTACTGGTCTGGGTGTCTCCTATGTATAATAAGTATGTATGTACAAAAAAAAATGTATTTAAGTATGTTTATCCGTTGTCTAGTATCCCATAACACAAGCTTTAATTAGCTTACTTTGGGGCTAGATGGCGCTGTGTGGAATAATGTCCAGGGATATTTATTATTTATATTTTATTATTTATTTATTAAGTTTACTGACGATTGCTAAACAGTAAACCTAATTTAGTAACTCAAAAAGATTACCAAATCTTTCTCCGCAACGCATTAGCAACGAGTGGTTTCCCAGACTTATCTGGTCAAGTTTTAATAATACTCGGGCCAGCGCTCGTCCCAAGCGTGTCGTGTTTCAAAAGACTCGCCCCTACAGCAACAGCAACAATGCAACGTATAGCCCCCAGCGACAGTGGCGGCGCGGCCCTTATAATGTTTCTGACTGAAAACTTATCTACTAAAGATTTTCTGAAAAACTGTTATTTGATTTAATGATATATGAGTTGATACTGGTTACAGAAATATTATATTTTTATTTAACGTGGTTCTTGTTTTAGTAGCTGACTCAAACCTTTTTTAGTAGACAGTTGAATACGACAATTCATATAAAAACGGCTAAAAACGCCACTCATATCTTTAGTGATGTTTAGGCACACATTACTGACTAATGTTCTAGAATACTGTTCTCCGACAGTTAATAATTTAGATCACTCTGTTCCTATTATTTTCGACAGTTTACATTATTAGTGAGTTTGAGTTTGTTTGTGAGCAGAGACTAGACAATGTTACTAAAATATTTTCACTGTAAGGCCTCTTCCTCACCGGATCGGTGCCTTTTAGTTGCGGTGCCGCATTCGCACCGAATCTGTACAGATTGTTCACCTAGCGCATCTAATCAAATGAGAGTTTTCAGACCGACCCGTTTCGGTACAGATATTTTAACGAGCGCATTCGCGCGCCTCGCCATAAAATCTGTGCGCTCCCCTGTCTCCCCCCCGTTAGCTTGCGCCTCACTCACACCAATCACAACACCAGAAAACAATACCGTACCGAAAACATAGAGAGTCTGTCAGGAAATGTTTTTCAGCAGAAAACTGTTCAGATTGGGTGCAGAGGCGGTACCAAAATGTAAACGCACCGAGCCGGTAAGGAAGATGCCTAAGACTTGACTGATTAAAGGTCTGTAATACAGAGATATACCCTCAGTGGAGAGCCAGATATGCTCAATTTGAATGAGCCTAATCCGTCGTACTGCAGGACGAAAGCCTTCAATCCTAATCTCTTTGGTCCAAGGCCAATCCCTATTGTATTATATCCCCGTAATCGTTGTCCGTTAAAGGATTTACTTAGTGGCCATCCTTACCTATAAGATGGAATACGAAAGTTAAAAAGACATATCGCGCATAATCACGCTCACAATATCTGACATTATTAGGATGGCTTTTTTGTATTCTGAGGTTCGATTTAGATTTAGATATATTATTAATCCGTTCACCTCGCGGATTGAATAAATGATTTAATTTTGACGACACGATTGGCGTGGCGATGCGCTTTAGCACTGGTTTCTCGCCTTGACTTACGTAGTTTCCTGTTTGATTCCCGGTCGAGTCAATTCATACGATCTTTTATAAATTGGTTCTGGTCTGGGTGTGCTAGGAGCCTGGCTGGCTTAATTACTTTTCGGGTACCTCGTAACACAGGGATATATTTTATCCCTACTTCGAGACCAGAGACAAAGGTTCTGTTGTGTCGCCCTAAAAAATATATATTTCAAAACGTTCATAGTGCTCAGTGACCGCTTTATCCTCAATCATAGTCTGAACAAGCATAACTGTTGGGTCACTTCTGCCTCTGAATACCTTTTTACATCTAGACAGCTAGCCCCTAACGATGCGAGCTTCAGATTCTAGGAAAGATATTCACATCCAAACACAGAACTGACACAAAAGTTGGTCATTTGACCAACATTTGTGTAAATGTTTGACCTGGTGTGGAACAAACTCACGACCTGCGGCCTGGATCTGTCTACAAAGTAGGTCACTACCAAACCCACCGATCTAACGACCCAGCTACAATTAAATATCCGTATCCGTTATGTAACTATTTGCGAAGCATTCAGTTTGTTACAGTCCGTTTTCATTTAAATTCAAATCAGTTTTTCAGCCTAAAATATTTTACTAAAACTAATTGGTTTTCATTCAATTTCCAAAATTCGAGATAGCGAAATATCTGTCGGAAATAACAAACTGACGTGTTTTTGCTGTTTCGTTTAGCTTTATTGAGTGTTTTTTTATTCGTCGATTCAATTTAGAGGCCGTCTAAAATGTGTCGAGTGAAAATAATAAAAGAGGCAAACAACATAAAATACAGAGTGAGTTATTTTATGACGTGAAAAGCATAACAAATTCGAGTGATATATCCCAGCGGATATGACTGGCTCGTTGGCTCGGTTTATACTCCCAGCTTCCAAAGGGATGATCAAATGTAAATCAATAGTCAAATGCATGTGATTAGTTGACTTATTATTGGACGTGAGATTTGATAATCCTTTTAGCCAACAGGACCATGTGATTTATTTTCAATATATTTTTGTTTTTGCTTCATGAACATCCATAAAAACATTGTTCTGATGGCCTGATGATCTAATTAGTAATGAATATAATACCAAAATGCATTTTACAAGTGACCAGGCTTAGAATAATGATGTATAGAAGGCGAGTCGGGGCACCTGTTTTGATGCCACAAATATTTAGTTAGCACTTACTGCTAAATATGAACTTACGTGCTCAATGTCAATTTATTGAGCTCCCTCAAAGTGTATAATAGTGTTTGTAACAACATAATATCAGAGCAGCACAAAAAGTATATACTGAAAATTGTGATACTATCTAGCGAATAATTATTTTGACAGTTGATTTAGGAATCACAAATGGCGCGCCTTTTGGAAGTATCCTTCTAGGTAAATTCTAAGTGGCAGGTAGTTTTGAGCCAGCTAAGAACAATCTGAACCCCAACTTTTGGAAATGGTAATTGATTATATGTGCAAAGACACGCGCACATATAAACTAGCACAATTATAGAGAGAAAGATCAGATAATGTCTACGAGGTTAATTATTTAATTAACATACAATACACGAAGATCGTCTGACCCCGAAGAAATTAGAGCTTGTATTATGGGTGTCAGAAGCTGACAAATATAATCAAATATTTTTTAACACATACTTTAAGAGATAAGAACCCCCAGGACAACATTAATATTCATAACATGAATGTTGCTCCTGGGTGGGAGTCAAACTTACGACCTATAAAATCTGCATCAGCACAGCCAGTCAAAATAAAAACACAACCATCTATATATCAGAGATATTTAGATTCGTATTCAAAGAGTCATTTAAATCTGATTATTATGGATGGGGCCGCGACGAACGATGCACTTCTACTCGGCATTTACAGCTCTCATAACAGTCCCGAATTGAATCATCCCGACGTTACCCGGGTAGTTTCCGAAACAAACAATAACGCTTTAATACTCGCATAAAGCGTAACGGAGAAAACCCATAAAGTGCTAACAAATGAAATATAAAACCTTCCTGCCGTAAAGAGAAAGGTAAATAACTTTATTGCCGGCCGTAATTTTAATTTAGACCTCCCCAGACTACACGACCTCAGGCCGGTCTAATCAATACCTTTGTTAGCTGATAATATTGTTCTAAGTCTCTTTGAGGTCATTTTTTGTGTATCCAAGAGTTTCTTTTGTCGGTCGTCCCGACATTAACAAGAAGGTGCGAGGTGACATCGACTCTTGAGAGACGCCGCTTCTCAATTCTTTTGAAGTCAGTTTTTTGTAAAAGACTTTTTTTTCTGTAAACAACTAAGATACTTAAGAATAATTAACATAAGCATGCTAGCAACTCGGATTGTCGGTCCCATCGTATTTTAGTAAGTGATGTAATTAAATTACAAAAGCAATATTTTTAATTGAACAATTTGTTTGAATTTCATTTTATTAACAGCGCTGTAAAGAAGAAAAAAGCTACCTACTTTTTATATTAATTGCCTTTGCTGTTTTTTTTACGTAGTTTCTTAATTGATTGGCTTTTGATGGTTGCTTTTCAATTAGAGAATTTCTGTGAAATGTTAACAATTGTTATAAAACTAATAGTCAACAATGTTGTAACTACCACTCGGTTATTAAAACACAAATATCGACTGATAGTTAAATTAGCTCCAGGGACCATTTAACCATTATGAAAGCTTTGTTTGTTCAAATAACACGAGTTTGTGTATGTAAGAGTATGTTGAGCTTAACAACAGTTATTAATTACAACCATACTCAAACTCAAACTCAAATAACTTTATTCAAATAGACTGTATCAGTAATTTCAAATCGTCAAATTTACAGCAAAGTGTACTAATTAATAGACATAAATACCATAGAAATATGAATAAATAATAAATAAATATGCGCCAGACAACACACCTCTTGTCATGGTCTCGAAGTAGGGATAAATATCCCTGTGTTTCGAGGTACCAGACAAGGAAATAAGCCAGGGGCATCTCCCAGCACACCCAGACCCAGGCCAATTTAGAAAAGATCATTTCCTGAATTGACCTGACCAGGGATCGAACCCGAGACACTACGGAACTAAAGGCGAAAAACCGTGCTACAGCGCACTACGCCATTCGTGTCGTCAATGAATATATAAATACACAGTACCAAGACAATGCGACTCTACCACCGCGTCGGAGTCGTTTCTTGCTGAGAAGACCCGGCGAGAAACTCAGCAGTCAGTCGTTTCATTCGTCTATATCTTTGCTTTTATTCGTGTATTTTCCTGTATCGCTTTTAAAACACTGTTGCTCGGTAGAGTACAATTTAATAACAGGCTATGGTCGTAAATACTGCAACGTGGCCATTATCTTTGCCCTGCCCCCTTTACCCACCCCTCTATCTTCACAACTAAATTGGATGTGTACTCTAACACACAAATAACCTACGGCATATTGGATATTAAATCGGCAGTAATTCTTAATAATTTTACCCCTCTTTGAAGTACTAATTACTGTCGTTCAAATGTATTAAATTACCTAAATATGGGTTTCGAAGCAGCACAGGTGCCGTGGTTCCCAGGAATTCTACTGACTCAGAACTGAGGTGAAACGAATAATTTTTGACATCATTTCACTATCCCCTCGTTGATTATCTTCGTAAATATTGCTGATACATTTTTTTATTACAAGTTACAGAGGATTTTCAAGTGAACGGACTTTGCTTGAAGGTATTTTTTTATGTTGTAGCTTCTTTTTCCTCACTAATTAAAAAGTTTAACAAGTAAAACTTATTTTTATCAAAAACTATTGCAGTAGGTTACAGTACGTCTCTGTCACCCATATATTAGTATATTATATTTTATATTCAGATAAAGGTCTAAAGGCAATGTTCAAAGAAGTTCATGGGATATTTATATTCATTCAAAGCCGAAATAAGGAGGGAAACCAACAGAATAACAGGCTCCCTTGCATTCCGTTCTGCCCTTCAAGTCGTAACTAATACACGCAAGTCGTGCTATACGGTTTTGTGGGGATTATGAAAGAAACTTGTTGTGAAAAGGACTTGTGACATGAATGCGAATGACTTCACGACGGATGCGCGAGGAATACATTGATCAGGCTGGGAATGTCTTATTGATCAAGAGGTATTCTTGTGACGAACGTATATGAAACGTTATGTTGAATAATTTACCCGTTTGTGAATACAAACATGTTCTCTTGTTTGATGTGAAACGGAGAAGGTAAGATAATTCATGTGAAACTGCCAAGCGATACTGCAATTTCGAGTAGGTATGACTTTATTTGAGTGAATCTTGCTTCTGCCATAGCTTATCTTATCCTAGCTTGAGCGTTGTGGCCTAGAGGTTAGGCACCCCAACTCGGATCGCGGAGCGTGTGGTCCTAAGTTAAAATCTGGCAAGAACCAACATTTTTGTATTCATTGTTAAATTTCCGACTAACTCTCCGGTGATGGAAAACATCGATAAAAAGCCAAATCAACCGGATAACGGCGGAAGGCTCACCACCTACCACGTTAGATTTTAATACCATTGGTGAAAAGTGGGCTTCTGAGTGTTCCGTTCACCATGACGCCAACAGTCACTTGCTTCTGACTACCCTGTTTGAGATAAAGTCGTGATGGTATGTATGTATAGCTTATGGCTTTTCGTTGAAATAGTTTTTGAAATCTGGTAGGATTAGCATAAATGTTCGGCACTCCACTATCAATTAGGCGCACTGTTTTTGTGAGTAAAACTATTACTTTCTGGGTTCTGCCAGAATTTTTAACTCTTCAATTATAGACTAGTTTCATGAAGGTTTGTCTCGACGATCCTTGCCCCCTTATCTTTCTTTTTCAGATACACTTACAATAATTTGTTTTAAAAATTAGTTGCTGTTGTTCGCACCCAAGTTGCTCCATATCATACCATCAATATACGATGAAGGTTTAATGTCGGGTGAGAGATTCATTCCTAGCGCTTGTTGTTCAAGTCGCTATCAGATCTCAGAGATAATGTTGAAAGACCGAACACTTTATGTACCTGAAACTGCAGATACAATAAATATTGTACTTATCATTCTCTTGGTATTATACGCGATGAATAATCGCCATACATCCGATGTTGTTTTCGATACAATATGAAATATAATACACAATGGATGCGCAGACAATCGGGAACTAATTCACACATCTGTTGTATGGGCCATTATTGGAGTGCTGTTATTTTAGTTTTTTGTTTCAACCTTTCTGCCGTCGTTAAGTTATATGGGTGGTGTTAAATTATTAGGCGATTTAATTTTATAATGGTCATCATTATCGTCGTTATTTCTTATTGTTATTGATTGCTTAATATTATCAGATTGTTCTGAATGCTTGTATTTTCTGCCCTTGATCCTGTAAAGTTTGTCTTCTTTAGAATTTGTGGATTAAAAGACATATCGAATGAAGTGAATAATATAATTATTTCAAGATACTCGTAACAGCTCTCTTAGTTATGCAGTCATACCTACTTAAATCGTAAAATGCTGTTTTTCCAAAAAAAAAAAAATAGTTATGTGAAACTATTTTTAGGCAGCATAACACGACACTCCGTGCCCCCTTAGTTAGATGTTATTTTTGCTTTGATGTACTTACCATAGGCAAAATAACCAGATTACGTAGTATTTTTTCCACTTTTCAATACCACTGTATTTTTATTTTAAGTTTCATTTTCCTGTAAATATTATGTACGATATGATTACTGCAATAAATAATTTGAGCTAACCATCAGATGTTTCATATCAAATGCTAAGGTACATTATATGTCGTTTTGAAGAGAAACTATTCATCGATGGGATGCTGCGAACTCATTTATGGGATGCTATTCTTATTAATATTATACCTACCACTGAAGTCTTATAAAGAATGTAGGCTATTAAATAAAAAGCGTTGTTCTTCAAAAAAAGTTCAATGCAAAACAAATACGTCATATTTATCTTATCCAGCTGGAAAAAATAACTCAAGATATGAGTCAGCGTTATTTGCTTAGCGTGAAGACTACTGGGCGGGAGTTATCTACCCTTGTCAGTGCCACGATATAATCCGGGTATTTTTCAGGCGAAAATAGAACCATAAAACTTCAACATCTCTAGGCTTTGTTTATCTGTTTGTAACTCAGATTATTTTCATAACAAAGGATGTACTGTAATAAGTTGGCCCAACGTCTGGGTTGAGTTGCCCAACGTCTGGGTTGAGTTACTTCCTGAACTAGAAAAAAATAGCTTAACAGATACTTGTATAACTTCAGAACATACCTTTGAGAATTAATTTGGCTAATGGTATAGGCACAGCACCCACCCTTTTTTAAATGTGTTTGCGGTTAATCTAAGTCTCGCCTGGTGGTGAGCGATGACGAGGCCGATGGTGGTACACGCTTACCCAGAAAATGCCTCTTCACTCTGGCCTTGAATATACCAAGGTTGTGAGTATCCGGAAACACAGACGCAGGGAGAGCGTTCCACTCCCTAGCGGTGCGGACCAAAAAAGACGCAGCAAATCAGTTGCGTGCACTAATGTCGAAATTAACATCTGGTGCAAGTTTATTCGTCTATGTATTCGACATTACCCTAATAAATAATTAATCGAACTTTTGATGGTTCGCCACCAATACGTTATTTCTGCTTGCTTAAAACATAATCTTGTGTCGTATCGTGTCATAGTCTTTTTATGTAGTGTCTTGACCACATTCTTAGGCCGTGCTGTGAATATATTCTTAAGTCGTGCGGTGACTATGATCTCCTAACTAAGGCATCGTGTTAACTGACAGGAAAATTGAAAAAACCAAGAAGATTTTACTAAGCAAAATTTTTTTGCTAATAAACAACAAGTCCGCAATAACACTGCACAACAAAAGTAAGAGGGTTGTAATACATAAATATAAAGTACAAAATTCGTTCTCTTCAATCGCATAGAATAGCAAATACACAGTAAAGAATACAATAAAGTCCCAATTTAAAAAACGGCATACGAATCATGGGAAACGAGTCGACAATCAGCATCCCATTTGGGCTAACTGCTGCCAACCTTTAACGCTCGCAGTTCTGAAGGACCATCATGTTAAAGTAAATAGATCCTGAGAGAGTGCAGGACAATGGCGCGCCGAGTGCACGGCGCGGCGGCACCGGGGGGCCTTCAAGCTGTGACTGCAGATGGCAACCACAGACTGCCATTGCAAATACTATCGACGATCGCAAGCGAAAGGAATGTTATGATCTGCCTGTTTGTGGTCGGCTGCAGTGTTCTGCAGTTGCGTCTTCTCATCTTCGAAATTGCGTTAAGTTGAAGGTTTTTCTGTTTTTAGCGGGTTTCTGTGCCGGTGGATTCCGGAGACACTTTAATTTACTAAAGTTACAGGAAATAGTCATTAGTTTGGCTAATAATTGCAAAGAAAATTCAGAAATTCAGCATTTTCTGAATTTTCTTTCAAAATGGTTGACTGCTGTTGAATTGCTAAGCTTAGTTTAGTGGTTTAAATACACTTAGATATAAATGTGTGTGAAATAAATCAATCGGATGTTACATAATATTAAGAAGAATAATCTCCCCCAAGGAAGAGGTCAGGCAGGAAATCCAGTAAGTTAGATAGATAGATAATATTCTTTATTGTACATTTTACAAAAGGAACTTCATTTTAAGTATTACGTCCCGACCCGTGTTTCTATTGTTCAGGTTTTTTCATTGTGAGTTTGCCATTTTTTTTAGGGTTTTCTTATGCACACCCGTGTGTTCAGCTGACACTCAAGGAGAGAAACGATGCACAATTTAGGCGGCCTTATCGCTAATAGCAATCTCTACCAGGCAACCTACAGGTAGAGGAAATATAATATAAAATGGCAAGTACGTGCATAAATACGTAAACTTAATAGCATAAATAAAATAAACCTAATAATATACTATAGTCATATTATGAAAATATTTAAAAAGATACATATTATAGTATGAATGTAAACAAACAATGTATACATAGATGACACAGAAACATTACATTTAACTTATCTTTAAACAAATAACGAATACACCAAAGCTAGCTAGAAAATTAGAAAAAGACTAATATGAATAATCACAGCGAAAGATAATGTAATTTGACCCTTGCCTTGAAGATAGGAAGTGATTGAGATTTCCTAATAAAGAGGGGTAAGCAATTCCACAATCGTAAGTTCACAGTAAGCTTACATAAGATAATATGTTCCTAATTCAGGAATATGAATGGTTGCCCAGCAACCCAACCGTCAATAGCCTCAGCCCTCCAGTGTAACAGAGCTGTAAAATCGAACGTAATTAAGAGCAGTGATTGCGTGCGGGGTCCGTTTGATGGACCCGGTATGGGGCAGCAGCCATAACGATAACAAAGGGACCGATACGGTAGGGTTGCGCCGGTTCCATACAATTGCTGACATTGATAACAACTTTGGGGGAAAGTTAACTTTCCATTATTGGGCTGCGGGCCCCGGTTTATTCTCTTGTGCATGAAATTCACAGAAAAAGTAGTTTGTAAAGAAGTGTTTATAAGGAGCATGAGAACAAAATCTAGAATGAAACGAATGGGGTTGAACCCTTAAATTGATAATTTATTTTATATTCCGTTTATAACTACGCATCCGATTTTTTCAAAATCTAGTCTGCTAAAATGCTTTGATAAAGATAGTCGAACTACTGTTACAGCCGAGTTGTTTAAAAATAGTTTAAAATCATATAACTGGTTTTTAAAACTAACAAACCAAATAAATATTCGTTTATATAAGTCATACAGTTTTAATGAGAAGCAATATTTAATTTAAAATCTACTAATCTAACACATTTATTGGTTATTTTTCGTGTAAGAATGTTTAAAACTTTAAAAAGGAAAATATAAAACGCCGGCGCCACATCAGCTCCCCGAATCGGTTACTGTGATTCTATCATAAACTGGACACTTTCCAAATACGCGATTTAGAACCGTCAAAATGATGGATTGGATTCGTGCTATTGCTCCGGTTCGTGAACTTTAAAATACTCTGAACAAATATAGTTATTTATCATAGTACTGAGCCGGATGATCACTAACTGTCTCGTAGGGAAATAAAATGAGTGCCTGGACTGTGCGAGTTGTGCGACAGGCGGATGTGACAATTTTGAGTTCGGTTTCTGTTATTAGCTTGTGAGCTAAAGCCCCCAGTATATGGGAATGATGTTTGTGTGTTGAACTGGATACACTAGATAATTTATGTTTATTTATTTGAGCTTTAAATAAAAATAATATAATAAAGTTATCACTTTGGATGGTATCTGGCCATACCCAGCAGAGTACAAACAACATTATACTAATTTGATACCCCAGTGAGATCTCTGCTACTAAAACGGTAAAATTACGTACTAGTTGTATTCGACTGTCGCGTCGTATTGTTTAAATGTCTTCTAAGTCAAAGATTAAATGGAGCATACGCTATTAATGACTTTCTAGACTTAAATGTGGTTTGGATACCCTTGTTTAGAGAAAATTAGCACTCATCATCATCATTGTCCGTGCGGTTTATCCAGGTTCTGAACCACACTGGTGTGTGAGACCCCAGGGTCCGCCTTTCTTATTTTCTGGGCCCACTTCGCGCGGTCTTGTGCATCCTCAGTGGTGCGTTTGTTGGCGCGCATGTCACACTTAACGACGTCGAGCCACCGCTTTTAGGGTCGACCTCTTCTACAGGTACCTGGCGGGGGCGGCATGTCCAGAGAAAACTAGCACTAAATAAGAAAAATACAAAGCCTATTAGTTCCACTGTTGGTCAGAAGCTGGTTGAAATGAGAGCAAACTGCAGGTGGGCTTTAGCTTAATCATTTAGTTGATACTACTACTCACACATCAGTTGTAAAAACTCCAAGGTTTACTAATTATTTTGTTAACAATTTCAGCTCCGTAAAAAAACAGCCGGAATATTCACTCCTTTCTTATCCCAACCTTCACAGTCTAATGCTGTTGCAGTTATTATGAAAGCATAGCCAAACGTAAACAGTGTCAGACTAGGTAAACAGGGCTCGACAGCCCTGGGATGTTATGAAACGAAACGCAGTGAGCCGGCGAGGCGGGCGAGGCGGGCGCGGCGGGCTAGACAGACCAAATATTAATAGAGGCAGTTGTATCGATTGTAGGTTTTTCTATTACGCCGCCCGTCGCTCGCAGGTGACGCGACTGGGCGTCAAAGGACCCGACTATGCAAACCCCTCGATACAATATTACAAAATAAATGCGACACTCGGCGTAGGTAGGTACTTGGTACAAGTTGTGATATTATTTAGATGAAGACTAGATTTACATTAGGTTTAATTGAAGAGTTTGGTAGAAAACCAACGTTAGTATTACAGTATAGAGCTAGAAAGTGTGGAAAAACAAAGTATTGTAGAGTTAAAACTAGTTTTTATACTCATGTTAGTTGAACTTCAATCAACAATCCTCGCTGGACTCGTTAATTGATTTTCTAATCATACTTCCAAGATTGGACGTTAGCATTGATTGAGTAACTGTGTTACCTATTCTCATGCACGAGAAAATCATGACAGAAATCACATGCGGTCAATTAGATACAGGTGCAAATGAAAAGAGTAAGAAACAGCAGCAAGACATGAATTTCTCTTCGTTTAGTCGCTGTTGATTTTAGTTAAAGATATTCTCATTTATAAGTATTACAACATAAATGGTAATTTAGTTCCAGACATGTGCGTATAATAAAAACATTACAAATGTACTTTTCTGATGTAAATTTTGTTATTAAACCAAAGCGTGGTTTTTCATATCGCTTGGATCAATCAAGTGATTAATATAACATGGTTTTGTGTACGTCACCGGCAGATGCCGCCGGCTACCGACGGCTTTGCCGCGACGTGGATTTGCTTAAAATTAGTTTGGGGAGGCATGTTAATGGCGATACACCCCTCCTCAAAGCGGATTCAGCTTTCATAAAAGTTGCACGCGAATATAAATTCTTTATACAGATTTTGCGTTGCACCCGGAGCGGGAAATGTTCTGTAGATTGGAGATTACGGTAATGGGAGAGATGCGACAGGCTTTAAAATTTGTATAAATGACTTGCTTGGTTTCTACGGGTATTCATACGTCCCCTATACAGGCTTAAACTAATGGTAACATGGTATTATTTCTTTTCAAATAAACAGCATCATAGAAAAGCTTGCGATCACAACACCATCTCTTGATTCTTTGACTAGCAGAGACTGTGGTTCTTATGACGGCGATTTGATATCAGTGCACCCAATAATGATACAGTATTTGAAATTAAGTTACCATGAATGCGATGCCACGATGTGTATAATCATAGTTAGTGTAAAACCTGTGTCTACGTATCAAAATACAAAATCTTTGCCCTAACTAGGAATTTATCTATGAATCCAAGATGGAATGGAATGTCCGGCTCGAAGGACCGAAATGTTCAGTGAAACAAGTCAAACTAAAGTGGTTGTTACTCACCTAGTCTCGGCTGTATACATTAATAGGCAATGGTTAAGAATTTGTGATCCGAATTGAATGATATCCTATTTTATTGTGAATAGAATATGTGTGTTTGTACTTGTATAATATTAGTCACTGTCACCCATAATGTCTGCTCGGCAGTGTGTACCGAGCGTCCCTTCTCGCGCGCAACGAGTATCTAAATTCACTGGTCTAGGGCGTTGGGCTGTTAAGTGTTTAGATACGGGGCTAGTGAGGAACCCTTATAGCGGTTTGCCGCTCCTCCGGTACTTGCCTGGATAGCAAGGAGATGGGTATCCGCTAGATAGCCTATCCGGCAACCCGACTGTAGCTAAGGGTAGATGTACGGCAGTGCATTGAGATGTGAGCGTGCTATACAGCTCCGGCACCATTCTGGCGAAATGGTAGTTGGCTTCTCTGACGTCCCCAGCGGGGATTGAAGCCGCTAGCGTTCTTTGGGATGCGCGTGGTGAGCGACTATAACTGCTCCGGTACCATTCTGGATAAATGGGAGTGGGTAATGCCACGGGGTACTCGCCTATGAGTACCATAATGTGTAATGCATTGTGCATTGTGCTTTGTAGTGGCAGGACCTACCGCAGATGGTCCCTGGTACACTTCACGGTGTGCTAGGAATAGTGTGCCTTTCTGCATAACCGTGAGGTTGGTCGGGGGGGCCACTATAATAAATCTCAGTAGATGGAAAAGGGGTGTTGTCACCCATAATGAAATAAACTTGGTCGAGGATGTTCCTGATATGTATTATCATTTCAATAAGCTTACATTTCCATTTACGACTTGTATGGTCGTCAGGGTCTTGTATCTGTAGAAATTGAATGTCTGTACAATTCCAATCGTATAGAAAGTTATTCGATGAAAAGGCACAATTGTGAGCCACTTTTTAAGAATTCACAAAAGTGTCCAAACTTTTTAGTCAATCAACATTTTACACAAAGCGCTACTTTGGGCCCGTGAGTACAATGCGTTCACTGTGACTCAATACATTAATCAATCTTTTGAAATTTGTTTCAGGATTTAGCAAAGGGGTCTTTACCGCAACTTAAAGGTCAGTGAGATCCTCAAACACAATCTCCTCAAAGCAGTTTTCATTCAACTTCTAAAGTCATCCGCCAGTGTCCTAAGACGCCATCGCCATTCAGGAGTATGAACCTTTTAACATTGCTCTAAGGGATTGTAAGTAGGCCGTTCCAAAGGGTCTTCTACAAATGAAATGTACAGAAGGTTTGCATTCTTTTGCACGCCCTTACTGTTATTTGGTTTTGATCTTTATAAAAGTTACTGAGTATATAATGTAAACATTTTGTGATATCGCAGTGTTTTTGCACTTTTTTCAAATAAAAAATTAATAGTTGACATGAAAGGCCAGTTTTTGAAATACATTTGGATAAAAATGGGAAAGAACATTATTTTCCACTATTTCGGTTACATTTTTGGTCATTTTTAGGGTGTAAATGCCAACAACAAGTAGGCCTAGTATCCAGCGAACAATGAAAAACAAATAAACCTACTTTATAACCTCTTACATTCGTGAGTAATCAAATCAATAAATAAATAAGTCAGGTCTACTGCGATGGTGTCTTTCTGTACCTAAATATTCCGTGTCTGCGGCTAGTAGTGGAAAAAGTCTATAGAAAAAGTTCTTTTATCTCAGGCTGACGCGTTCTTTGATGGGGCCTGTTATTACGCGCACTTGGGAGCTTTTTCATTGCTTTTTTAGGGTTCCACGATAAAAAGAGAAGCGGGAACCGTGCACGATCAATTATGAGGCCGTTGTTAATGTTTCCTTTTGTTGGGGCAGTTAGATGTTATTTTGGGAGATGTAGGGATTTCATAAATTATTATTTATTTCACCGTTGTATTGTGTACTCACTAAGTACCGTTATATTTGGCCCTGAATTTGAAGACGCCGATCTGACGTAAGAAGGCCTTAAATTGCTGTCGGGCAATATTACCTACCTATATGAGTAATAGCATGTACAGTGATAGTTTTACTTATTTTTACTGTTTAACTTTGTTTGTAACTTATGTTTCAAAATAAACGTATTGCTTAGTTTTGTTCTGTTTCTATCATAAAGTTAATTTAAGATTATTTTCCTTAGATCAACGTGAAATTGAAATCTAAAATAAACAGTTTTTTGAGTACCTACTCTATGCAACATGGCTTATTTTGTGGCAAACTTAAAAGTAAAACATGCTTCAGTAATAAAATACATTTTACTACAAACGTGAATTTTATTCCGACATGAATGCCGTGGTCTCGTAAAAAGCAAGTTCATATTTTAAAAAATCCACTCATTGGCGAGAGTGACGCCGCGATCCGGCACATCGCGGATGAAATATAGACCTTTTCATCAAAAAAACGTTAAGAGGCTTATAGCTTTTTCATTTTACGTAGTATTTTTTGTAATCTGTAACGGTAGGTAGGTTCTAATTACTCTGGTCATGAAATCGGCATTCGTCTTCGGGCAAGTATTAAAAACGGTAGCTACTGCTTTAAAACTGCCCCATGTCTTTTAAAAGAACAATTTTGAGGTTAATTTTAACGATGTTATTTATCATTTAGCTCTGTCTTAGAAGGCAAGGCTTTCAGTCTTGAATCGATTCTCAAAGTCCTCGCGCCATGGTGATAAGATTACTAATTCTGAGGATTGCTGCTATGCGGAGTTGTGCTGAAGGGACGCCGGTTCCCTTCGGTTCCGCCCGAATAATTAGTACTAACAGATTTCAGAATGCTTATCCAGAAAGTTTCGGGACACACATTATTCCAGACCCTAGGGCTCTGGGCATGCATTACTAAGTTGTTTAAAAGGCGTTTATTTTTTAAAGTATCAGCCAATTAAATTTCACAGAATGTAACGAATTTTGTTATTGTTAAAGTTTCGGTCGGAATGGTGAAATCGGCATTTTGTTCGAAACCACAATCTATTTTAGTGTAAATTGCGGCTATTCTTTACATTGTAAGCAGGTAACAGGAGGCTATTCTTACGCGCGTATGGGCAGGAAATCAGCAGCTGAATATTTTGAAAGTTTTATTTCCTCAAGGCCCTGTAAATAACTTTAGGTACTGAGACAAAGTACACTGAAATATTATCTTGTATATCAACTGAAAATAAGAGTATCAACGGAATATTTAATAATTCATTATTTGTTACCTCTTGTGGGCACTTTGAAATATGATAAAATGGCAATGGCAAATCAACTTGGGACATCATTTATATTTTATTTACTCGCTTTTGCTGTCGAATTCGTTAGCGTAAATAATTAAATATTTTTTCCATTTTCTTTATTAACTTACTAGTGATCTTAGTATATTTTTTTTGTACTTCATTCCTTTTTGCGTTTAACTGTCATTGCTTTTTTTTTCTGCCAAACTGTGCAACAGTTTGTCGGCAGAAAAAGATTTTGCATTCGTTTTTAGATTATGCATTTGTATGTGCAGTTACATTATCTGCTATCTAGCAACTTTATGGCTTGAGTTTTGCACAGACTCAACTTTTAATGCTCAGTTTCGCTTGTAACAGACTGCACTTAAGGGGGCGTTCACACAGCCGCTCCCTAAACCTGGTCATTGTGCAACATTTTTCCACCAGAAAGCGAAGTCTTCATAAAGTTTTCAAAGAGTGCTATCGACCGCCCCACTTCCGGCTTCGCAAATCCCGGCGACAGCGGCGTAAGAACATTGCAGTCTCTTACCAAATGCTGACGCAAGTTTTTTATTATTTTCCTTACACACGTCCGTCTGATAGTAGATGGCGGTTATCATTGCTTAAGGACGCGAGTAACAACACAACTAGGGCATCACTCGCGAATTGGCGACCCTATAAAATTAGGGTGTATTTTACAATTGAAGCGTCTGTGGGAGAAAACATCTCTGAAACCGAACTGAACGAGATCATGGTCACGGTAATATTATTACCGGTTTATGGTGCATCCAGAGTGAGAGAATAAACCCTGTCTGAGGCGAGCGGTGCTGTTATTACTGAGGTATCGTTCTTGATCCCAACAGGAACGATTCAATGGCTTCCCGAATATGGCAGTAAATAGGGACAAAAGGACACCCAATTTGGAACAGTAAGCAGAAATAAATTGCTTGTTTTTTTGGGTTCTGTGCTACGGTTAACAAAAACGTTGCTTTTTTATGTTTTGTGGCTATTGTTGTACTTGTTTCAATGTTATCGGATCTTCATAAGCCGACGCCTTATTTACTGATTAGACTGCCGAAATAAACTAATAGAACGAATACTTTTGCTTTCCATGGTGGTGCAATGAGAAGTCTCATTGACCACGCCACGGTCATTGGTATCTAACCAACCAAGACCAACTTCCGCTGAGTCTAGGTGTTACATCTATTCAACGTGTTCAAAAAATGTAATCAGCATTGGTTTCAGTATCCGCTCCGCATACTAAAAGTTTTTAATAATTTTTGTGTCATATTTGTTCGTTTGCTCATTCTTTCAATGCCTATTAAAGATTGGAGTATTCGGACCAGATAAGATCAGCTGGACCTTTAAAAAGATTATTGTGCGTATCTTTGAGTGGCTTCATCGTCCCAGTAAAATAGCATGCATATTTCTAAGTGGCCGCAAGTGGAGTTGGCGAATTCGTGTTATGGCCGCAAAGGGACCGCTTTATGACCGCTTTTACTGCACAATTAAAAAGTTGCCGGCGACACGACGCGCCCTGAATGTGGAACATTTGTCGATGAGTTATTTTATTAGCCTCGTAATAAAAAACATGTGTGATGGAAACTTCTCCCGGGAAGAATAGATTGTGGGGTGCCCCCTGCAAGGAGCGATGAGTCTTGCGCTGATCAAACGAGCACTGTGGAACCGTTTTCTCTCTGAGTAAGATAGCATTCGTTGAAAATAACGTGAGTATAAATATAGCTGCAGCGTTAAACTGGTGAATCGTAACTGTTAAGTGCTGCTATCAGGATGTATCGGAACACTTTTTTTTGACAAAGAGCCTCCCTGACTTACTAGTGAAGGGCGAGATCATATTAAACCTTTAACCACTTTTATGCAGGAAAGTGTTAAACCGTCGAGTCGTGAAGTTCTGTTCACGACTTTAAATGTGAAAGATTCCTAGCAGTAGTGAAAAAAAAATACCTGATGGGTGTAAAATAATTATCTTAATACACAGATAACTAATTTCAAGCAGTACATTTATACGCTTCGAAATTGTAACTCCCTTTTAAATGACAATAATTACACAAATCAATTTACATTCTAGAGCAGTCCTGCAAAAGAATTCCCAGAAAATCAATGCTTTTAAAGCGAGCGACTACATAAAAGCTATATACGAGTATACACGTTCGTCTGAAAACCTTAGGCTATGTTTCTAGTGACTATAATTGATGTGTGTATACTCATTAAGGTTTGTTTTAAATGCAAAGGGTACCTTTTATGAACATCAAATATATTGTTTTTTCAGTCCTGGTAAGGTCACCGATTTGTACCCCTTGACATGTACAATATGCAAAATAACGTATTTACTAGGATCGTCATAAACAATGCCTTTTTTTACAATCTATTGACAACTTTTAACGTAGGTCCTTACATGTAAAATATCGTACAAATCCTTGTACATTTTAGGTAAACAAATTAAGTAGGTTTACCCAATAGTTTTATTTTTAACGTCACAAACAATATGCTCGAACTCTGACTAGCCTGCCAAAAAAGTGTTACCAGGGGCCGTATTACTATCTCTTTTAGCAAGTCAAGTTATTCTCATAAACTGAGCGTTGCAAGAAAATCACGATTTTCACAGCTATTATTGCTATTTGACGTCATATAGACGACGACACGATTGGCGTAGTGCGCTGTAGCATTTCTCGCCTTTAATTCCGTAGTGTCCCGGGTTCGATCCCCGGTCAGGAATTAAGCCAGGACCTCGTAACACAGGGATGTCTATCCCTACTTCGAGACCACCACAAGAGGTGTGTTGTCTGGCGCATATTTATTTATATTTATATACTGCATCGTCATTGTCTGATAAGCTGTAAACCTATTGTGCCTACGTGTTTTTTGAAACCTGGGCCGTATTACCATCTCTTATAGCCAGTCAAGTTGAGCATAGCGAGCGATTTCATGATTTTTCATTTTCAGCCAGTCCAGTCAGCAGTTATCTGTTCATAATGCATCCTCTAGGCTAGATATTTACTGAAGAAATTGCTCGGTAACCACAGTTTAGGAAATTAACTTGACTGGCTTTATGAGATGGTAATACGGCCCCAGGACCGGTAAATAAGGTCCATTGCTCTTACCAACAGCTACTAGGCGTTTATAAAAATTTAGTAGTTCTTAATATTTTGAGACTACAAAAACGATGGCCCAGCAAAATGACGATTTATGCTCTCATAAAAAAGGGATCGTCCGAAACCGAATAGAATTATAGCAGAATTGTGACCAAAAAAAGACCATGTGTGATTTGGGTTTGTGCACCAATGGTTCCGTCTATTCAAACAGAAGGTTTTTAGATGATATGCTAAAAATATTATTAATGTATATGATAAAACAATGTTTTTTTCCTGTATACACAACCTATTCCAACTGTAATTATTACGAATTGTATCGAACCGCTACCTTCAAGCGATACGCTCGCAGGTTGTGCGACGTAAAGTGTCGCGGGTTCGATTCTCGTATTAGCACATATGGTTTTAACGAATATTTGGGTTGGTTCTAGGTGTTTGTTGAACTTTCACTGCTCCGACAGCAAAAACTTTTTTTTATAACAAAACAAAAACAAAAACTTTTCTAAGTTAATGTTTCTCATTTTATGCGTTAGAAAATTATGCTAAGATAACTTTATGTCATATCTGATTATGCTTTTAAAAATATGCGAATACAATTAAGCGTATTGTTAGTGGTTATGCCAAATATCATTATTCCTAAAAACACTATGCCTGAATAAATTATGACAAAAGTTTTTATGCGAGTAAAAACTTTTCTCTGACTGGGCGATGTGTGTTGCAGAATCCTAAAATTTGTTTTTGTGGGACGTCAAGCTGTTTTGATTGAAATTTATTTCTCTTTTGTACACTAGTTTCGGCGAATAAATTTGTAATAAAGTCAAATCTTTTCTATTTATAATACCAGTTTACAATGAGTTTTATAATAGAACTAAACCTACCCTTCACTTTCTTATACTTTATTTTTGTAACCATTTAGTTGTAAAAAGACAGAACAACCCTGCGGAGATAGATTGTTTGTTTTACGAGTACGAGGGCTGCGGAGCGGACTCCCCCCTCCCCCGCCTGCGCTTGCATTTTTGTTTAGTTCCCTTTTAGTTTTCCTGTCGGCGTATTTAACAAGGGCGGATGTTTTATGCAAGCTCAAATTACGACGTTTGGGTCTGCAACGTTATCTGCGTGGGTTAAAAATTATAGCTTAATGTGTCTATTTATTTATCTCTTTCATGCCACATGTTTTATATAAAATTCAAGTACAACGCGCGCCACCACACTGCCCAAAACATTGATATGTCGTAAAAAAACGTCTAGCTTTGCAACCTACTCGTATAGATATATTATCAGCCTATTATCATTATGGATGATGATGATGGATATATCTACGAGGTTACATTTTACTCGTATATTTTTTTGACTTATTTTCGTAGGCATATACTACTCTGTGTAAAAAGTATCGGGAATATGTCAATAAAAAGACCCGCGTAAAAGAGGTCGTTCTAATTTTTATACTGCATGTTGGTAGCACTGTACTGATTAAGCGCGCAAAATTTGAGCGGGATCTGTCATTTAATTTGTTTTAAACTACACTTTTTGTTGGTGATAGTTTTGAGTCCTAGGCGATTTTTACAATGGAAAATATTGTTGAACAAACAGTGTGCCTTAAATTTTGTGTTTCGAATGATATTTCATGTGGTGAATCACTAAAAATGTTGCGAAATACCTACAGCGAATCGTGTATATCGAAAACAAGGGCTTATGAATGGTATAAGACTTTTAAAGAAGGCCGAGAAGTAGTAGTAGACTTGCCTCGTTCTGGTAGACCTTCAACCGCTACGACCAAAGAAAACATCGACAGAATCAAGAAGCTAGTGCTCGAAAATCGACGTATGAGTCTGAGAGAGTTGGCTAGTGAGGTGAACATATCTTTTAAGTCCGTCCACAACATTCTCATTGACATTTTAGGCATGAAACGCGTCGCCACTCGACTAATTCCAAAAGAGCTTAATTTTGTTCAAAAAGCGCAGCGAAAGCATGTCGCTGAAGACATGGTTTCCCGAACTTCTACGGATCCGACCTTTATGAAACGTATAATAACTGGCGATGAGACAGGGGTTTATGAGTACGACATGCAAACAAGCCAACAGTCTTCAGAATGGCGTCTCCAAAACGAGCCGAAACCCAAAAAACCGCGGCAAAGTCGCTCCAAAATCAAGGTGATGCTGACAGTTTTTTTTGACTACCGTGGTGTGGTTCACTCCGAATTCCTTCCAGAGGGAGAAACAGTGAATAAAGAATATTATTTAGGCGTCATGAAGCGTTTGCGTGAGAGTATCCGCCGAAAACGTCCAGATTTGTGGCAACACAACTCATGGATGCTGCACCATCACACACAGCCATTATAGTGAAAGAGTTTTTAGCGAAAAATTCAACAAAAGTTCTTGACCAAGCACCGTATTCACCTGATATGGCTCCGTCTGACTTTTTTTTATTTCCCAAGTTAAAATTACCACTTCGAGGAAAACGTTTTGAGTCGATAGAAGCCATAAAAGAAAATTCGCTGAATGAGCTAAAGGCCATACCGCAAATAGCCTATGAAAAATGTATGGAAGACTGGGTGAAGCGGTGGAGATGTTGTACTGCAAGCGATGGGGCCTACTTTTAAGGCGATAAAATAAATTTAGATGAATAATTTGTATTATTTGTTTTATTGACAAATTTCCGATACTTAGTACACAGAATGTATTTTTTTTTTCTACGTGGCATGCGTTGTTAGCCGCTGATGGCTTTCACAATTTCACCAGACAAGTGGGTGAGCGGAAGGCTCTCAACCCTTATATTTAGGTAACGTGCCTAAGGGCGCCCCAAGGGGGGACACGAACCTCGGCTTAGGGCGTTACTGAGAGATGACAAACGGACGTGGATTCGTAGGCATAATGAATGTTGAATAATCTTTACTGTCTTAATGAAACTTTGGCGTAATCATATCGTAATGATTTTTAAGAATAACGATCTGTTGGGCTAAATTCAATCGGACTATTGAAGAGACGCATAATAGTCTTTATCCATATTTATTATTCTCCTAATGATCATTTAGCATAAAAAACAAGGCATAATGAGTTGGGATTGGGACTATAGGTTAGGGTGCGGCGGCTTAGCCGCGAACATGTCTATTTAATTTGGATTAAAATTAACCAGTTTTACTAACCTTTTTTCGAAGTACATCAAGTTCATGATTCTGTTACTTGAGAGTATTTTTAAGACGTTTGATTAGTAGATATTAGCCGACGATCTTTATGCTAAGTTAATGTTTCTCATTCTATGCGTTAGGAAATTATGCTAAGTTATCTTTATGTCATATCTGATTATACTTTTAAAAATATGCGAATACAATTAAGCGTATTGTTAGTTGTTATGCCAAATATCATTATGCCTAAAAACACTATGCCTAAATAAATTATGACAAAAGTTTTTATGCGAGTAAATATAGACCCAAATCTACGATTCTACAAAGCAATAGTTAATGCAGCTCATAAAAATTTGGATTATACTTATATTGTTATTAAGAGATGCGTTGAGTTATACCCGTTTATTACTCGGAACCTTCACGACATAAATTGTCTTTTTTCGGTATAGTTATTTTATTATTGAGGATATATATAAGGCTTGTCAGATGATACTTTACAAAGTCTCCAGAGCGAACGGTCATCGTGTGTGCCTCGATCTCTGCGCCAGACTGACGTCATACCGTCTCTGTAAATGCATGACGCAGTTTACGCCCAGTATAAGACTGCTACTTAGCAATAGATCACCGCAATCTTTGAACGTGACGTTAGCTGACGTCACGGAGATAAAGGCGCATTTCTATGAAGGCTCAGGATTACGAACTACTTGTCTAGAGTGTCTTACTTAAGCGCTTTTATTGAATAAGGATACCTTTGATGAATATAAGTTAGTTTACGCAAGTAAATCAGTAGGGGAGACCTAGGCGATTTGTGACAGAGGTGAGTTGTGACAAGGCCAATTTCTCCCTACCTGCAATAGTTAGTGAGCTGGCAGTGCTCGTTTGATACTTTAGAGATGCGCTACTAGACCCGTCGGTGGCACACGAGGCGTGGTTGTGAATTTACGACGTCTGCACGCAAAAAAATGCGAAAGCTAAGTTTTTCTTTTAAATTTTGATTTAATTTGTATTCTATCTTGTTACATGTGCATTGTTGTGCTATTCTTTCTTTACTTGTATGGTTATTTAAGTCTCGAAGCGTTGCATTGATTTCTTGTGTTTGCATCGTTTTTAGAAAATATAAATTATTATTCAAACCAAGTCGGCATTTTGAGCACCTAGGTGAGTTGTGACAGCCTGTCACCTTGTACTGGGTTATTTCGAGAATGTTTTTATTAATTTCAAATATTTATTCGTGTATTTGTACAATAATTTATTAAGGTCTAATCTTACAGATATAGTATGCCATAAAAGCTTGTCGCAAAAGGGGTATTTTCCGTATAAAAATATAATATGGTGTGATGTTGCAAGCTAAATGGCTACTTTTTTAGTTTCAAAATGCCTAATAACTATACACGAAAGACTGATAGAGAAAAAGCTAGTGTCGAAATTTACGACCTGGCCTTTGAAGAGGTAACGTTTGCAGCCTATGGGCTTCTTGCCACTGTGTCTAATGTGTTCTCGCCAGATCAGTTAGGCCGTTGCCAAAATCTCCGCCAGATAAAACAGCTAACCGAACAGACGCATAATTAAATCTGATGTGCTTACTGACACTACTAAGGATGAAATAGCTGCTATAGAAGCCAATAGAACGTCAAGCAAAGTGAAAAGCGTGTCTCAAGCGAATAAAAGAAGAAACCCCAAAAATCTAAGAGAACTAGTAAAAATAAGAGAACAGGTGGTGACGAAGAAAATACAGAAAATGACTGTTCTTGCTTGGTTTGCCTTGGAACCTTTGCAAACAGCAGACCGAAGGAGCAGTGAGCCTAGAATGCAAAGGCTGGCCACATGTAGATGGAAGTGAAAACGACCTTTTTTTCATACGAGTAATTGTCTGTCCAATTAGATTAAGTTTATTGACTGGGTAATAATATGATTGATCTCAAGCGATGCCACAATTACTTATAGTATTTAATTACTTGTTATGAGAATGCTATATTGTTTATTTTGGTACTTAATTTACTAACGATTTGAATTTACAAAGAAACATGTTTGATTTTTTATAATATGTATAATATAGTATTTTGATAGCCAAATAGTCAAAATAAAATACTGTCACAACTTACCTTAGTACCTGTCACAACTCACCTCGGTGATAGGAGAGTTGTGACAGAGGGAATAAGTAGTGTTTGTTTGTATTGATTTTCTCAGAAACCCTTATACTTTAATCAAACTTGATCATTATTTCGGAAAGGATATTGCTAAATTAATTTACATAGGTCATTACTGTGAAGCGATCCGAAATGACGTCAGAACTTAAGTGCACAGAAAGTGATAGCTGTTTCAATTATATGCAGTTTTCAACCGGCGATTATGACAATCTATGAGAAAGGCGAACAAAGCGAGTCAGTTTACTGTCTGAAATATACGGCAAGCGTAGGTATCTATGTACAGGGGTAGGCCCTGACACGAGGTAGAAAATTTAAATGAAAGGTTAAATAAAAGTCGCAAGATTTCGGTGGATCAAGGTCATCTCATGGCTGTGAACGATGACCATGATGAAATAATTGCAACTGATCCACTGAATCTTTCGTCAATATTTGGGTATACAGACTTAAAAGAGAGCCGCTTTAGTGTGAGCAAACAGCCCCCACTTTATAGTAGTTTTCAAACAAATGTAACGTAATTTAACAGATACATCATACCCAAAAGCTATTTGAGCCAATTTGAGCCACTTCATCCTGAAACATCCGGGACCGCACTCCCATTACGTTGTACAAATGTTCTTTGCGAATAAATTCCCATATTTGGTACCAAACCAAAGTGTTCCCGCGGGATGGACTGCGCTCGTAAACTAAATACTACCAGTATTTTTGGGGGAATTCTTTACTTATACTTTACTTATACTTGTATAGAATAAGCCTCTTTATGTGCTGAAGTATTATGCAAGCGTTTCCGCTCTAAAAAAACATAATTTACTTTTGCAATGCACAAGTAAATTATGTTTTTTCAGAGCGGAATGCTTTCGTTAGGAATCATAATAATCGTCATATCCGCTTACCTCCGGAGCAGATATCTTATTTCTGTTTTTATTTATTGATTTTGCAGGTAAATGCTTCTATGTAAAAATGCTTAAAAAGTACCCACGCAACTAAATAAATCTTCAAAAAATAACAATAACTTCTCAAGCAAGCTTGTAGGCTATGGACATGAAATACATTTGATTAAAAATTCCTACACGAATCCCCAAAGTCGTTTACTAAACTGCTTATTGAGGTGCATCTACGTCGGTCTTTTGTAACAATAGTCCACAAATAAATCTATTTACAGAAATTTGACACTGCCGGTACAATACCGCTGCATGTGACATACATGTCACCTTATCACGTGTATTGTTGTGCTTCATCCAAAATAGCATACAAAACTGAACCTTATTTCGGTGTCATGACAAACAAAGATACCGACGTTTTTGGGGCGATTTAACGAGGATTAGTGACGCCCGGATGGTCTGAACCTGCCCTAAGTAACGCGAAATTTTACCTGTCATATAACATGTTGCAGGGAAGACTAATGTAAAAGTGTACAAGGTGCACAAAGAAATAAGGAGTGGAATTGAGTTTGCGTTCTGTGAATCGATATTTCAATTCTTTTGTGGTCCCGCGGGTCGCACACAGGGCCGCATCTGCTAGGTAGTGGACCCGTGTACTCATGTATAAAAAAATACATATCTTATAATGTTTCTGTGGGGAGAGCCGAATGCCGAACTAAGTGAGGCCATGTCGCTTTATTCTCAAATATATCAGTCTTAGCCAGTAAATAATGAGAAACTCATTTATTATGTTTTTTCATTGATGTACAACTGTGGCTATTTCATTTGCTATAATTAATTTTAAGGACGGTTTGCGACTAACATTTATATTTCTGCTGTAGTTTGGGGTCGTACGTAGGGTCAATCTTGATATGAAATGGTCCAGCTTTTTGTTCTTCACCAGTCTAAAAATTACTTATAATACGTATACTTTTATTGTATTGCCTGGCTCCGTCCCTGGGCAGTCGGAGGGAAATGAATAACTCTGTGAAATATTACTTGTGCAAAATGGCTGCGTAGTTATAGACAATCACTATTCACTGGCCTGGAAGCGGCAGGCTGTGTGCGGCGGGGAATCGCCGCTGAACGATGAAAAAACATCCATTACCAGAATTACCAAGAATTACTTAGAGTTTTTCGTTATTATGTAGGATGCACCTCGCCTCACCGTGCTGTCATGGTGGGTATTTGTTTGAAGTATGATGGCAATGTTAATCTTGTAGACAATAACCTCGAATCTGCAGCATCTTTTCATTCAGACGACCGACTTGGTGTAATGGTTAAGAAGTTGGCTACTACACCAGAGGTCGCGGGTTCGATCCCCGCACAGTACAAACATTTGTGTGCATGAACATGTCTGTTTGTACTGGTCTGGGTGTCTCCTATATAATAAGTATGTATTTACAAAAGAAAATGTATTTAAGTATGTTTATCCGTTGTCTAGTATCCCATAACACAAGCTTTAATTAGCTTACTTTGGGGCTAGATGGCGCTGTGTGGAATAATGTCCAGGGATATTTATTTATTATTATTTATTCTACTTTTGGCCTTATTAGATGAATTAATTGACTGGCCGGTTGACGCAATGCCTATAGTGCCGAAGCTCGTGGATTCAAATATTTTGTATTTTTAAGTATTTTGTAGATTGATGATGTTTACTTCCATGATAGTATATCATTTGCTTAGTTTGGGGTTAGATAATCTTAGTATTAGTTGGCCCAAGCCTAAGATTAATTATTTGCTTATTTAGGAACATACAATTATAATCCTCACTGTTCTAAGTATGTCCAAATAAAGAAGAAAGTTACAAAATTATACTCAAAAACCGGCTATATCAACGAAATTGGCAACCTTTAGAATTCGACTTTGAAATTGAAAGTGAACGGGTCGCCACAAACGTTAAGTAATTAAAGCAAGTAAGTTAATGTCACCTTTGATTATACTGCAGATTGAATTTTAATGCCAGCCATTGGTATTTTAAAAGGTTTTAAGATTGTTATGTTATGGCTGGTTGTAAACAAGTTAATATATAATTCATGTCCAATAAAGGAAACGACACCTATAAAAACTATGATAATGTATTAAAGGTGTGTTCTGTAACAAATACATTGAAAAATGAGTCAACGACACATTGGCGTGGTCGCAAAGTAATGGTTTCCTCTAGTTTGACACTTATGCTTAGAATATATTTACTACTTATGTAATATTAATAGATAAAGTACAAAAAATAAAACAATTATCCCATACACTGTCCCACACTGAGCAAGAAAATAATAATTTTGTACTACCTAAACTTACAGATAATTTAATTGTGAAATAAGTAAAAATTAATTCACACTCAGTCTATTTAAGTCATTGTAAGTATCCTTGCGTCTATAATACATAGGTATAACAAAATAAACCATTAATTAATATGCAAAATTATTTTGTAGGTAGTTGAATTTGCACTGCTGCACTGTCTGAATAAGAATGTGTCGCAATAAGCAGAATGCACTTTTGTTGGTAATTAAACCAGGGCAGTCTCTGAATTATGTTGATGCAGCTTATTTTGTAAAACAGGGTTCAAAAGCATTAAATTTAATGCAACTCGAGAGAGATTAAACCTGCTTCAGCCTTGTTGTAGAAATCTCTTTTCATAAAGGACACCAAAACGGAGGCACTATAGAATACACACACACTACAGTATAACAAAAAGGGAGCTTAGCGAATCACAGTCGAAGCAGGGGTCTTAAAATTGCAACCAAAAAAATAAGCAGGCCCCGGAAATAAAAGGGTTAATTTCATCTCAGTCACGGGAGTAAAAATAAAATCTGGCCTGTTTTGTACAGTCAGCAGCAAATGAACTTATTTGGCCAGTATGAGCCCATCTGTCATCATTGCTGGGTAAACTCGTATAGTTGCTGACTGCTGTGCTAGATGGAGAAGTATATAGGTTCTTTAACATTTAATGACACAATTCACCCCATTTTACTGACCATCATTCCGACCTAATAAGCTTTACATTGTGTTAGTCGACAATCTTGACAATTGAGTTTTAGCCGGAAATCAAGACAATTAAGTCCCATTGCTTTTAATGTAAATCTCAAGGAGGAGTACAATATACTTTGAGATGTGAATATAACTATAAATGTATTTTGCCATTGAAATTCACAATTTAAAAATAAATAAAAGGCAAAGGATTCTCGTGATTTACTCATCATTATACCTACAGTAACTGTTCCAACAAAAATAAATGTTTTACTAATGTAATTTGTTGGCTAAAAACTTTTCTGGTCTTATTAAAATACTAGAAATTAAAGAAAGATGCCTTATTTTCGTTACGCCATCACTGCACTTTAATCCTTTTCTGTCTCGGATCCCCAAAACAAAACAAAGTCCCTACCACGAGTCTCATTGTCACGAGTGGTTCCCTGGGGTTCCGCGGCGACAGCCAGTTCGCAATATCGACATGTCCCTCGTACCGGCCACTTATTGCTTTATTACATTGCTCCCTACTCTTGGTTTATTGTCATTTCATATAAAAGATATTAATATTTCTCTGATGTAAAGATTTTTTTGTAATGTCTCGCACACTCGACACTATAACGATCTACCAGGTGATTATCAAATAACTTCCGAAAACGATATGGCATACTTACTCACTCAGTAAGTGATGTACTTAGTACTTAGTAACTATAAAAGCGAAAATTTGTTTTTTTTCAATTAACTTTAATTTTAGGGTTTTCATACAAAAAATACTGACCGTTCGAGTGATTTGTATGGTGACCTTGAAATAAAAGTTAGTTAAATAAATTTCATTTGCGCTTAGATAGTTTCTACATTATGTACTTACTGAATATGCCATATCGTTCTCGTTATTTGATATCTAATATATATGTATGCCATTATTATGAAGAGGAAAGATTTGTTTGTTTGTATTGAATAGGCTCCGAAACTACGGGACCGATTTTAACTATTAATTCACCAATATAAAACAACATTATCAGAGAGTGACATGGGCTATTTTTTTTTAAATTTAGGCTATATTTTAACGGGAAAGACAGTCTACAGCTGTATAAAGTAAATCAAATTCATGATCGTAAACATATCATAATTATACAGTTTAATTAGCCTATACTATTTTTTTTTTTAATAACCTATATTATAGGTACTCATTCTTTTACTCATTATAGTGCACAACGCTGCACAAAAAACAGGCATGAATCATCAAATTCCATTTTTTTGAAAAGTGTTAAACTTAAAATAAATTTTCACTGGCCTACAATTGTATATTGACAACTGCGCAAAGTACTCAATCACTTCTGAGTTGAAATGCGTAAAGAGTTGAAATGAGTGCTCATGTTTACAATAATTTATTTCTGTTTCAAGCTTTATTTAAATAACGTCATAATGTTCATGTAAAGCTCACTTCATTTGATTGTCATGACCTATATATTTTAATTCTCTTTGAATTCATTCATTATTATAAGTAGTTTCAAAACTCAAAATAAAGTTGTTGTATGGAGATCACGGGTAGAGAGGGATATCCACCATGAGACGCGGGGTGGACCGGAGAATCGATAAAGGTAACATATTATTATTAAACTTTCTGGTTGCATTTTAACTACATACCATCACGACTTTATTCCGAACGGGGTAGTCATTAGCAAGTGACTGTTGCCTTCGTGGTGAACGGAACACTTTCAAGCCCACTTTTCACCAATGATATTAGAACCCAACGTGGTAGGTGGAAGGCTCACCCTTCCGCCGTTATCCGGGTTGATTTAGTTTTTTATCGATGTTTTATATCACCGGAGAGTTAGTCGGAAATTTAACAATGAACACAAAGATTTTGGTTCTAGCCAGATTTGAACTTGGGACCACACGATCCGCGATCCGAGTTAGGGTGCTTACCCCTATGCCAGGACGCTCTCATTTTAACTACAAAAGTAAATTATAATATATAGTTTAACCAATTACGTTTATTTTGTTTTCGTTGACAAAACTCGGTAGTATTAAAGTATCGATATAGAGATCAAGATTTTGGTGAAAATGAGCCGCCTGAATCTACTTGAGAAATCTTTAGCTGAGACGTCTTGTGACTGCGAATACTGAGTTTTACTCTACGTAGATTTTTTGTAATAAAAGTTTAGATGTGACATTTGAACTCCACGCACCACAATCTCAGGTCACTGGGGGCAACAGCTGTCGAGCGATAAATGTTGTAAAAAATAGGAAAGCACATTTCGTGTTGTTGTGTGTATCATATATCGTTAAAACCGTTGCATGACGATGTGAAATTACTTAAAAAATCGGAAGTGGTCAAAGTTGGTTTCCAATTCTTTAAGGTTTTTCCCCTCATGTTATTATTATGCAAGTAGTCATTTACAATGTAATTTTTACCTTGCGGTTGGTATTTTTGTGTGTAATGCAGTATGCCGTACGTAGTCATTAGGGTGTGTGCAGTTACTTTTGTTTGTAATTCAACGATAACTTTAATTATTATTTGAAGTTGCGGTGCAGGGCACTCTACGCGAAACTAATACGAGTAGCCGTTGAGGGAGAAAAGTTCAAAGATACCGACTATTTGATGAATAAAAAGCAAAAGTATAAAATAAAGGTCGCAAAATTCTTAAACAGACTTCTGTGGCAATGTATAAGAAAGCTAAGAAATTGCTACATCAGTGATTTCGACAATGGAATATTTCATTGATTTGTGACTTTGATGATTCAGAACCCAATATAATCATTTAACTAGGTACTGATTTCGGTACCCATATCGTTACTTCGTGTTTTTTTATCCGAAAATCTTAGACTACAGTACATTCGTCAACGTCACAGCACAATAATCTGGTAACCAGACTGGTATTGTGCTGCACGGCTTATCCGCCCGTCAATCTGCCTGTCTGCAATCTAAGGTGTGTCCACTATAATTATTTTCGGGTGTTTATTGCAGAGGAGATAACAATCATGATTTGATTAACATTCAATCTTTGACTGATTTGAAATACGTGTTAGGCGATTTGCTAAAATAGCACGGTTTACGCTTTGATTAACATTCGCATATATTTTAAGTTGGTTTTGCCACTGCCAATAGTTTATGTAAAGGCTTAGGCTAGGCCATAATTAAAAAACTTAATTAAAGTGAATTGTTTTTTAAGGACTGCATAAGTTAAAATAAAATATTATTAGGTGTCATTGACTGTGACTTCAATGATGCTTTATTTAAATGGAATAATTTTCGTACCTATTTATAAATTTGATATAATTCTCATAACTTGTAATAACATAACTTAAAATTATTTATTGCTATTGTTCTAATTTTCTTATGGATTTTCTCTGAATAAATGTTTTTTTTTAAAGTCTTGAGAAAAAGAAAGACCATAAGACCTCAAGAATTACCTTTTTATTTTGTTGCCTTAGTTGTTGTCAATCAAAACTGTTTTGTTCTAAAAACTCCAATGCTAATACTCGTAACTTCTTGGTGAAACCGCGACCGGTTACTCATTCCACAATTTAAGCATCCAAGGAAGGACGCACCTCAGAAGGCAAACTGTACGTGTAAGCATTCGCAGTAAGTAATAGCTGTAGTAATCTAAACAAAAGGCATTAATAAATATTAATTTAGCTCGTCTAAACATGACTGCACACAGTCAGAAAATGTTAATGCCACACAAAAAAATAATACAGTATCTGCGTACGCGCCGCGCGAGCGTTCGAAAACTGATTAATAATGATTAGTACACTCGGCGTCCGCTCAAAAGCGTCGTTAATTCATACGAGATTATACGCGCTTTGTATGCGCGGCCCTGGCGCTAGGGCTGCCTCATCAAGTACATTCAGAGATGAAATATCCTATATTCAGAATTCAAATATTCATTTATCTTTTGGAGAAAATAAACCAACACTAAGTTTGTTTGTTACGTAATACCAAATCGAATCGCTCGATAGATTTATTTGTCTAAGTTTAAGTGAACCCGGTTTATAGAATTTATTCTATAAAATATATCAAGTATTTTTCTTCACAACGTCATTAGATACAGATAAGTTATTATTAAGTATATTAGTGTATTACCTAACAACATTTGTCTTGATTTTCTATCCCAGCTGATTAGTTTTAAAAAACAAAACGAATTTAAAAACGTTACATTCGATATTTTACGAAAAAAATCAACAAATCACCGGCTAAAAATTGAATTAATTCCTGTTAATCTGTAAAAACGCCCTGCCTTTGACATAAATCAGCTGTAGGCGCCGCCCGCCCCTGCCACCAACTCGTCGACTCAGGGCTCGGAGACCGCGCTTTCAACGGCTCTTAATCTATTGCAGACGATTTATACCGACCCCGCTCATGCCTAGTCCGCATGTTCTTAACAATATCTCTAACCCTACTTTATGTGATAAATCTAGATTTTGGTGCGCTTACTACAGTGGATGGCGAGTCGAGTGGCCTTTTATATTCATGCTATTTTTAATATGCAGGATGAACCTGAAAGTAGGGATCAAATCGAAATAGCGCATAGTTGCTGACCTTTTTAGCCCCATCAAAAATAGTCTGATTTCTAACCGTTAAAAAGTAATGATCAATTTTAGTTTTTTGTTATGAAATCGCCTAAGTCTAAAAAAAAAGTATTTTTACAAAAAGTATATTAAAGATACCATTTTTTTTTCCAAAATGTCGGTGAATGATTTGGCTCACTTTAATAGTTATCTTATTGAGCTAGAAAGCATGGCTCAAATGAAAAAAACAAAATAAGGTGAAAGCTCCTATTACAGAGGCAAATGGAAACATTTGAAAGTGAGATAGGAAAAATTATTCATTTAATTATTATAAATGAATAATATTATTGTCGATACTTTGTATTGAATTAATTTAGCTATTTGAATATTGCATGTATGGGGTGTAAGGGGGTCAACTTCTTCAGGCCCAAGCCAACCTCGCCTGCAAGCTGGTGCACCCTGCTGATCAACAAAGGAGGCTCTGGCGACGGCTCCCCTTTATGGGTTGGGAGGTCAGATTGCGGTCGCTCCCGTAAAACCAAATGAAGAAAAAAATAATAATGGAAAGTCAGCTAAGAGTACCCGACTCGGATAGGGCGTCGCCGGAAAACGACGCGCAGGGGTCCCAAGGCGTCGTTCTGGGTGGAGATCTGAACGTTCATGTGGGTGAACAGTGTGAGAAATATGGGGCGTGGTCACGGTGGTTTTGGTTTTGACAGTCGTAACGCTGAAGGCGAAGAGATTCTCCGGACGTGTATGGCTGCCGACTTGGTCGTCGTGAACACGTTTTTCAAAAAGAGTCCCGAGCATCTGATCACCTTCAAGAACGGAAGGAGCCCAGATCCGCAGCGCAGAAGCCCAGATCGACTACTTTCTCACCAGGAGAGCCCAGATTGGCAAGGTAGCTAACTGTAAGGCCAAACCCGGAGAGAGTCTTACTGCCCAACACCGTCTGCTTGTGATGGACCTGCGAGTGAAGCCTCGAGGCAAATGCCGGGAGCGCTGCCCGCCCCAAACCAGGTGGTGGCTGCTTGGAGGAGCTAGATCCCAGGGCTTTGCTGCCGCTGTCGGTGACCTGTGCATCGCAGCGGATAGTGAGTCTGGGCAACAGCTCTGGGATAGGTGTCAGGCAGCTATCACCGGGGCGGCGAGGGTGGCGTTGGGTGTGTCTCGGGGTGGACGTGGGCTTGACAAGGAAACCTGGTGGTGTAACGACGCAGTCCAGAAGGAGATCAGGATAAAGAAAGCTGCTCCAGAAGCAGCATAAGCAGCTAGAGGTGCCACCACCTAAACCCCCCTCGAATCAGGGACTAGTGCCCCGGTAACGCCTGATGAAGTCCAGTAGGCTCTTCGCCGCATGAAGAACCGGAAAGCTGTCGGACCCGATGGAGTCCCTATCGAAGCGTGGAAATCGATGGTCTCTCGTGGTGTGGGCATACTTACCTACCTTTTCTACCGCATTCTCCTCACCGGTAAGCTACCTCACCAATGGAGACTGAGCATTATCACACCAGTCTTCAAGGGCAAGGGCTGGGTGCAGGAGTGCAGCAATTATCGCGGCTTAAAGGTGATGTCCCACACCATGAAGCTCCTCGAGCGCATTGTAGACTCTCAGATCCCACAGGAGTGTACAATCTCGGAGTGTCAGTATGGGTTTCGACCGAGTTGCGGGACCATGGACCCCGTATTTATATATATATATACACAGACTGAAGAATACACTTCTCCATCTCCTTTTCTTAGACATGCAGAAGGCCTTCGACTGTGTCCCTCGTGAGATGATCGGCTGGGCGCTGCGGTCCAGGGCCGTTCCTAAAGTCATATTGACATTATCCGGGACATGTATCACGATTCCAGTTCCATCCAACAGTAACATCCAATGTCACTAACCGCAGTCCTAACTGCGGTTGGTGACACGCTTCCCGTCCCTATCACCGTTGAAGTACACCAAGGCTCCGTGCTTAGCCCGTTTCTGTTCAGCGTGATATTAGACGTTCTGTCAAACAGCATTCTAAACCACCATGAGCAACCATCCTGGTTGCTTATGTATGCTGATGATATAGCGCTAGCAGATTCGGACAGGGGACGGCTGCTACAACGGGTGAATAGTGGAAAAAATCACTTGAAAACAGCGGTCTGAAACTTAATGTGGCGAAGACGGAGTACATGGCCTGCAACACCACAGATACCCAGTCCGTCCGCATAGGCGTTGACGTGGTCGAGCGCACGGACCGTGTCAAATACCTGGGATCTGTGTTGAGCGCGTCCGGGGACATCGACCGCGACGTCAGAGCCCGAATTTCCACGGCTTGGGCCAAATGGCGTAAGGTGACTGGTGTCATTTGTGACCCCAAAATGCCGATCAAGCTGAAGGGGCAGGTCTATAAAACCATCATTAGACCTGTCCTTTTATATGGCAGTGAAACATGGCCTTTACTAGAGCGACACAAGCAGGAGCTGCGCGTCACGGAAATGAAGATGCTGCGGTGGATGTGTGGAGTCTCACGCAAAGATCGCGTGCGTAACATCCACATCCGCGGCAGCTTTCGTGTTCATGACATCGAAGACAAGCTGCAAGAGTGCCGCCTTCGTTGGTATGGTCATGTCTCACGGAGATCGGCAAACTACGTGGGCAACAAATGTCTGGCCATGCCCCCGCCAGGTACCGGTAGAAGAGGTCGACCCAAGCAGCGGTGGCTCGACGTTGTTAAGGGTGATTTGCGTGCCAACAGACTCACCACTGAGGATGCACAAGACCGCGCGAAGTGGGCCAAGAAAGGCGGACCCTGGGATCCCACACACCAGTGTGGGTTCACAACCGGGATAGACCACACGGATGATGTTGAATATTGTATGTATAACACGCTTATTTTGTACGCCTTAGAGTAGGACATGGAGATACTACTATTGTTATAGATTAAGAACCTAATTACCAATGGACCACAAAATAAATTATTTGACTTTGACTTTGAAAATAAGCATTTACAATAAAGAACGAAATTTATTTGTTTCGACAAAAAATAGATTATATTTTATAGTGCTTCTGACACTATGTTTTTTAAGTGATTAAATACTAAAAAATATGTATTTGAGTGCTTATGTCGATTATCCCTACAACGGAGGTATAAACTAAGGTTACTGCTAATTACGGGGGTCTGCATCCAAAATGGGGGTTTTAGAAGCAGAATGTTAAATATACTAGAGTTCCGTACATTAACATTATACTCTTGTTTATTTTTATTTTTAGGCTCTGAACTATTCTTCCTATTAGATCGGGAACTACGGTAATGAAAGCGGGGCACTCACTTTTACAGGATAAAAATGTCACTTTTATCAGATTTTTTAAGTTTATGGTTTAAAAAACAAATCGTCGTCTACATTTTATTTTACTCGTAGTGGTTTAGCAGCTCCAAAAAAAAAGTTCAGTCATGTTTTTTAAAATTCCTGTTGGTTCCGTAGTTACAATAGTTCCGTCAAACACTAACCCTTGCCCTATTAATTTTCAGTCTCTTTCTACTTGCACTTACTTCTACTTTGTACGTTTTTAGTTTCACATTTATCAAAAGAACGATCGAAGAATAAAAATAGAAAAAAAAAGAATTCCAGTAAAAAAAGTTAAACTTATAGGTTTATTCTGAACCCTAAAATACGAATTACTGTATACATGTTAGGTCCGTAATATGAAGTTTCTTTTATGGATGTTTATACTCGCAAGTCTCGCAATCACAGTTTTGATGTTTAACCGTAATCGTAAATAGGATTTCTAGAGGATAAAACATAGCACAGAAAAGGGTTTTAAGTTAGTTTAAATAAACATAGTTTCAACTAAACTCTTAAACAATTGATTACCTTATTAAATCGAAAGCAAACATTAGGTTGGGTAAAAAGTCTTTTCGCATATAGTGGGGACACCCTGTATGTAAAGACATACAGAGGGTTCTACCTTATACATACCTACAGAGGTAGGTATGTATAACATAGAGACACAAATTGGAGCCGTGTGTATTGCTACCAAAAGCATACTGATACATTAAAAACACAATGAGTTCTGCGGTTTCTGCACAACCGCATTAATTTCACCATAATTATGTTTTTTTTTAAACTCACAAACAATATTGTATGTTAGAATAGTGTTTAAAAATTGGTTGCCAGGTGTCTCAAGTCTAATAATCAGACAGCAACGTCAACCCTGCAAGAGCGACAGGCTTTCTTATTGCACCGATTAAGTTGTTAGTATGCGCGGACGCGTGCGCGCACGCATGGTGCGTTCCGCTACACGTGACGCCGAACACCATGCGAAGACAACAAACCGCGCCTGCTCTGCAATCAGGTAATTCGATCTGCGTTCTTGTATTTCAATTTACAGAAACAATAGAAAGACGAGAACGTTTGCAGAATGTTTGTGTTTGATGACGAAAAAAGGAAACGTAAAAATTCATTCATAATTTGGAACAGAATGTATAACATAATGCGAAAGATTCTTACCGTCGAGTTTCAATAAGCAAAAAGTTTAGCAATATGCCCACATATGGGTTGTCGCTATGAATGTGGGTAGCAAATTAACGCGTACAAAACTCTTCGATGTATCTATAGTTCATACAGTTGTACAAAATATAAATCGCTATCGTGCGATCCTCATACTTACATGCTACTGAAGCATTAGCTTTATATTTCATGTTAACAGAGCAGGTCGACATTCTACGAACGTTGAATAGAAGTCGGAAAGTGGGTAGATCCTTTAACAGGCAGCTTTCTTTTTTTAATCAGCAGCAGTACCTATGTTTAGTCAGGTCCACACCCATGTAGGCCTGCCTATTAATACTTCCCGGTACGATCGCGATGCATGAGTTAGTGGTAGCTCGTATCGTCAGAACGGGGCTAAGAACTTCCACAGAATGGTATTAGAATATGAATTACAATGTTTTTATGGAGCGTGCTCTACTGGCAATATGGCTCTGGGATTTTCTTTAAAAACAACTACATACTAGTGAGCAATGAATGATAAAATTGTGTTGTCTGCAAATAAATTAAACTTTAATGATCACTTACACTAGAATAGTTATTAGTTATGGGATTTCTTCCATGGAACATGGGCGGCGAGCGTAATGAAAGACTTTGAAAGAGGGTAGACCGATAAGTCTGCCAACAACTCCGACGCGGTGGTAGTCGCATTATGTCTGTATACTGTTTATTTACATATTCATATTATTATGGTATTTATGTCTATTATTTAGTATATTTTGCTGTAAATTTGACGATATAAAAGTACTGATACAGTCTATTTTGAGTTTGAGTTTGAATAACAACTCACCCGCAAGATCATCTTCAGTTACTCCGTGGTCATGGCACCTACAGTAGTTAAATCGTAGTGTTTCTCTTTGGCTGCAGTGCCGAAATATCGGAAACTCGAAACAAAAAGATACATGGTTGAAATCCTGTAATTAATAACATAACACATATACTCGTCAACATACCATCACGACTTTATCCCAAACGGGGTAGTCAGAGGCAAGTGACTGTGTCTTCATGGTGAACGAAACACTCAGAAGCCCACTTTCCACCAATGGTATTAGAACCCAACGTGGATGGTGGTGAGCCTTCCGCCGTTATCCAGGTTGATTTGGTTTTTCTATCGATGTAACTAATAACTATTAAAATTATTCAGAATAAATATTATTTTTCAAGTGATTCCATTAATAATACCTCTAACAGCAAAGCTAATTTCCCACTAACGCAGAAATCTATGGTTAGATACATGATCTTAAAGCTATTCTAGATACTATCTGTTTTTGCAAGAAAAAAATTAATTGTGCACCTAATTTACCACAGATAATGATGAAGAATATTTCGGCCGTCCATTAATCAGAATACTGGTGCTGTTTGAATAATTACGCCCTAATCTGAAATCAGACATGGCCGCCACGCCTACGCGCGTAGAGCTAGCGCATTCTACGAGTTTCTTATGAACTGTCTGCATTTCACTAGTCGTGATATTATAAAAGCATAATAAAGAATGTTTCAACCTAAATTTTATATGAGTCAACTCATGAGAACTCAGAATTTAATCCACACTGTTTAAACTCACACATGCCAACAACTCGTTAGAATTATTGGACGATCAATTTTATTGTGGTGTATATTACTAGAATATTTTTTTCGAAGTAAATATAAGTAGTTTATGAAATATCTGAGCATGTGCGCATGTCACGATCCTGCTCACTTTCTTTTATAGTAGCTCCGCTTCATTTTAATTATTTTAATTACTTTCCAATCAAACCCAAACTGTCTGACAGTCAAAAAAGACACAACAGTCAAACTCATTTATTTATCAAAAAAAATTGTTATTTTGAAATATATTCTGCCAACGCCATTATTTACAACAAATATAATTATATGAAAAAGGTCTCTATTTTTTCATTATTTTAATTTACAATCCATGAAGATAAATCGGTTTTAGGACCCGCTTCATTATTTGACGCTCAAAAAAGGGCACAAAGCTTCAAAGGCCGCCCCGGGACATTCACCCTCGTTCGGCTAACTGCAGATTTTCAAGTAGATAGTAACACAAATTATAATGCAAATAATATCTATATAACAAAGGCCTATATCCTCTTCTTGCCATTTTCCCATAGCGTTCGAAGAGCTTTAACAATGGGGTCTGAGAACAATTCTTGAGTTACGCTTAGATTTACTCATAAATTAGTCAATACCCTCGGCGACTATTTGCTATGACGTGTTTGATGTGAAAAGTAATCGGGAACATGAAATGAAATGTGAAAAATGATATAATTTCATGTCAAATCCAAATACAATTTTTAACGCGAACGATAACGTACAATTTAAAGTGGCAACTCGTGGTAGACGTACTGATGTGTCACTTCTTTGAATTCACAATTTTGTCTCCAAAGTATTCATGGCCGCGACAAGAATAGTTTTTTTCACACTCATAATAGTATGGCACATTATGTTTGCGTCAATAGTTATAAACATTTATCATTAGTGGCCTCCCCGTCTGTTGCAGAAGATTTATGCTGATAAGTACGTAACTAATCATCATTGTCGCGGCTGTAAAAACCAATACGTGATCAATATAACCTCCCATTCACACGGCTCTGGGAACTTTAATATCGTTGACGCATGTTGGCCCATCTTTCCACTAAAAGAAAAATAAATTAGCATGTTGCTCTCCACGTTAACAATTCCTAGCCATTTATATGTCTAAGATAAGAAATCTACTTTGAACGAATTGTATGGTGCACTGCTGCAATGTCTCTTTTATTACCGTGTGTTTGTTATTAGACGACGTGATCTGCGTAGTGCGCTGTAGCACAGTTTCTCGCCTTGACTTGCCTAGTGTCCCGTGTTCGATTCCGGTCGAGTCAATTCAGGAAACGATCTTTCCCAAATTGGCATGGAACTGGGTGTGCTGGGACAAGATCCCGGCTTTATTCCTTGTCTGATACCTCGTAACACGGGGACATTTATCCCTTCTTCGAGACCATGACAAGTGGTGTGCTTCTGGCGCAAACTGGCCGTTTTGAAATGTATATATGAATATACATTTCAAAACGGCCAGTTTTGAAAATGTAGCATCGATCTTTTGACAGTTCTTTGTGCGGTTTTTACAAAGCCAAGAAGGCTCTAAATGGCTTCATGTGATGTACAAGCGACATCTCGTCGAACTTTACTCAAGGGCACCTTATGCTGTCTACCTAAGACTAATTTTGAAAAGTTTTTGTAAAAGTTGAGCTGCTCACTGTGTCCTCCATTCATACCTTAGCTACTGCAGGCATTGTGTTATAAGCAGCTGCGAAATGTCTAGCCCTTTTGTTGGTCACTCTCCGTCTTCGCACGTTAGTTTAGCCGAAGACGCCACGGAGATAGAGGGAAGGAAATACGTATATATTTCTTATTTAAAGAACTCCTTGTATAATACATGTTTATGAAACGCGTTCAGTCGCACTTTGTTGTTGTTCGTATCGATAAGAATGTTGTTTGTAAGCTGTTGGCTACAGCGATTACCATTAGTTTTTTATTGTATTTTTATGGCTCCCTTGTTTTGATCAACATGTTTATAACGAAAGGTTTTTTCACAAGCACGTGTGAATAAAACTACGCCTGTTTTATTAGATTTGCTATCTAAAACGGGTTTTTGGATTCGATCATTCGTTTTATTATTTGGGATTTGTAAAACTATTACGCACGTAGAATTCTTTCGAGATTGTGAAGGTGTTGCTCGTATTATATTTCTATTGTGTGAAATGTATGATGTATGTACGTTTGTAGGGAAGCAACTTTTCCTTAAGAAATTGTTTTTTTCTTCACCAGTAAGACCGTACCTTCAGAAACCACTTAATATCAGGTAGAAACCTACCTTCACATTTAGCATTTCTGCATCACAATAACCACAAATCTCCGTAGAACTAATTGGTCTGAACTTAACCCTATGCTATCGCAGCACTTACCGAAACTTCATAAATATGCCGATAGGCGGCGTGCTACGGCCACTTATCTAATTTATAGCTATCGAGGCAATAAACGCTCCTTAAAACCAGTCGTTTATGACGAGCCTGAGTAATAGGGTTTATATCAGCTATAGTGCCAAACGGTCGCAGTGCCATATGACTAACTTTTTTATTAAAATGCTTTTATGCTGCCATGTGCTATATTAAAAACAAATGAGTTTGGGTTTTGGCTAGATCTAGTTACGAAATGTTGGGCTGTTATGGAAGTTTATTATACTTGGCTGTATTTGTTTCATTTTGTAATTCAATTTTGAGTACTAATCATAAGTTGAGATTACAAAAAAGGCAAGCACAGAGCACCTGGTCAAATCGATTGAAGTCACACGGCGTGACATGACTTTCCAAAAAATATATTAAACCTTTGACTTTCAAAAGCGTCTACCCTCTGGTACACCAGACAAAAATATTCACACAAAAACTTTAAAGGGAGTATTCGTTTGTATCCAACCCCGTATAACATGTAGGGTTAAGGATTATAATATTTCATGTGCATTTCTTTTTCACTTTTGCTCTTTATCAGACTTGTTGATCAAAAAAATGTTTGTTGCTAATCTTTTATTTCTGTAAAGGCAGTCGTTTTTTAAAGTCCTGATCTGCACAGGCAGGGATTCATTTACAACGATGCTAAAAAATATAGATCCTATAGGTATTTCTCGGTAAACAATTCAGTTTTAAAAGCCCTAAATAATTCTTGTTCTGCTTTAAATTTCATCCTGAATTATTTGCAGGGTTGTCACAAAGTTTCTAATAAAAATATTTGCAGTACATGCTTTAAAATGTCATTAGATTAACTTCGGCCCTAACAAAGAACTATAATTCTCTTGCATTTGGGCTTATAATTTTTCTTACATTATTGTATAAACCACACGACACGGCAGATGGTATTTTCCGGCCATATTTACGGCGCCCCGGACATCGCTAATAAAAATTCATTGGATTTACGCTTTTCCAGCAGCTGAATTACGGACGTCGTGCTGACTTTACGATCGACAAAAATTAATATTTGGCTGCCTTTTGCAATTTGGGATCATAATATTTTACGCAGGGTGTTGTGATTTCAAATGTTCAGGTTAATAATAAATAAATAAAATTAATATCTGGGACAGAAAAACACCAAGACCATCTGATCCCAAACTAAGTGGAGCTTGTAATATCGGTATCAGAGATAGATGAAAATTTTATTCTGAATATGTATAGTCACATGAATGTTTGTCACGGGAGAGGAGGGAACAGGCCGACAAAAAAAATTGATCAGACGAATTGAATAAAATTTCAAACGCAATCTAAAGGCCTAATGCGATTTTGCTTAGGGATGTCGTGACCAATGTCAGTTTCTGATCAGTCAGCGATGCAAAATTTATATTATTATTAGATTGGCCTGCTATATAAGGCTCAGCCAATTCTGCCAATTTCGCAAACCGCATATGGTTTCCGCCATTCGTGGATTTCAGTTCGGTTCTAGCGATATTTTGAGCTCCTTTTACGTTTTAATCATCTCCCCGTTTGTCTTATACAAGACCAACCACCAAAGTCTATCTCTTTTTGCCTCGTCTTGTACATCCGGCTTGTACACTAGTAGTGTTCTTCTTGGCAATCGGGAACCGTCCCACGCTTCATTTTACCGATTTGGCGTAGAAATTTCTGACGACTGCTTGGAGTTTTTCCCCTAATTTCTAAGATGTAGTATTTAAGCATCTAAGTCTCACTTTCATGAAAAAATGGTTGTCAATTAATGTTGTCAAAATTGGCTTTAACATGGTATTGTGAATTTTATCTGGAATGATTATCTTTTATGCATCCTGAAAAATGTACTTGATGTAGTTATGCTGACAGTTTGTGTTCTCCTCTTAGAAATGTGGGTTTTCATGTGTAGTCTTATTGGACTAAATATACGTGTTCATGTCTCATCGCTCAAATCTTTTTCAGTTATGGTTGTGCATGGCGTGCTACGTCTGTAAAACGTTTAATCCATAACATCTAACGAAACATTTATGATTTGCAAACAGAAACTTTTCTTGTTTCCGTCCAGTTGAAAGGATTGTATCGTTCGTGAGCATGCGTGTTTGTAATCATCGAATTTGTTTTCGATCGGAGTGTTGCGCAAGCGAACGAGCAATACGTTGACGGACTGACGGCGTTGGGCGGAGAAATGTGTAGCGGCTGATCGGTGAATACTGAAATAGGTTGCTCTCCACGGGGAGTTTTGTGTCACGAACTGACACAAGGGTATTACTTGTTCGTGTAACAGTTTCTTACACATAATCGTCACAGTAACGTCTTCTAACTCTTCCTTGCATTGTAGATAGGCGCAGAATAACTGACCCGTGCAGTTGTGATATTAGTTATAAATATGAATGAATTGCTTTCTGATCGCATACGAACACTACATAGTGAAACAGAAATAAACACAAATTTTACTATAATAAAGCGTTAATTTTATTTTAATATTTTAACGTGACGGTTGGACTGCTTGACAGCTATCGCGAGTTGACAGAGATTTTAAATGTTTAATAACTAGTATTTTTAACTAATTTTATTAGTTACCATCACTCATTCACCGTCATAGGAAATAGGAATTTGTGGGTGTACGAGTATATGAGTTAAAGTAAAATGTATGGCAAGCTTTTGCAGTATAGTCTTTAGGGTTTGAGTAGGAGTATTATACACTTCACAAACTTCGTTCATATTTCGGCATTCTTCAATTTATAGAACAAATAAAAAAAAAGGCTAGAGCAGAGGTTCCCAAACTTTTTTTCGCATAGACCTTTTTCAAAATTTAGCTGGTTCCAGTGAACCCCCTGCAACTACACATTCTTACCATATTACCAAAACTTGACTAAATATAACGCCAACGTAGACCCTTGTCGAGTCTTTCGTGGACCCCTTGGGGTCCACCTGGACCACTTTGGTAACCAATGGGATAATCTAGGGAAAATCTTTGTTCAAAGATTAACCTCTAGCCCAAACTGTAGTTTGTACCCATCATAAAACGTATTAATTACCTTCAGCATTTGATTTCGGTGTTACAGGAAATGTTATTATTGCTGTTGAATTTGATTGTTATAGTACATTCAATCAGTTTAGTTAGAGTCCTGAGTAAACAGGTGTATACTAGACAAGCGTTTGTGTCCATATTTACTCATAACGCGCTTTGTAGTAGTTGAACCTAGCCCAGTGTATTACCAGTAATAATTAGCGCTCGTGTGTTGTGGTCTCCGAGCCGATAGGCCGGTTTGGGGTCGAATCAATTATGGATACGATAGGCTTCGTAGAGATACGGTTACACCTATTTACACCCAGCGTTACACTGCCAGCTAGTGATGTACAAGGCTCGAGGCTTTTGAGTCCTTTTGTCTAGAGCTCGGTGTCGTTTACAGGGCTCGCCTCGTTTGTATGAAGCTCGACGACTCTGGAGTCTTTTCCAGAACTCGAGCCTTCTTGAGAGCTCGATCGATGTCGAGGCTTTTTCAGGACTCGAGTCTTTTTTAGCGCTCGAGAAGTTTTTACGTGGCGAGTCGCGTTCAAGTTTGTTTTCCGTTTGGAGTCTTCCTTTTAAAAGCCGGCAATGAAATATGTGTTTGTGGGATATATAATAATATATGTGACCAGTAGGGTATTTTGAAAAATATAGGTTTAATTAACAGAAAAAGACATTGGAAAATAGTATAGTGAAAAGGTTTAGAAAGACTCTAGCGGTTTTAAACCTCGAGTTTTTTTGAAGGCTCGAGCTCTTTTGATATGTTCGAACTATTTTCTATTCTGACATTAGTACTAGTACTAATTTATCTATTTCATGTGATGCTCCTTCAGCGTCTTGTTTAAACTAGGACCTAGGACAACAGCCAAGCCCAAATACTTGAATTTATTCCACCAAAATATTCAAAGCTTGACGGGCAAAGATTTAGAAATAGAACTATTGCTGGAAAACCAAAATATTGATATTTTATGTTTTACTGAACATTGGCTGACTGATGAAAACTATCAGTCTTTTGTCCTTAATAATTTTAGATTATCAAGCGCGTTCTTTAGAAAAACCACTATTCATGGTGGTTCATTAATTTTTACTGCAAATAGTTTGAAATGTAAAGATCGCACTGACATTGTAGGCCTGTCCATAGAGCGTATTGTCGAATTGTCTTGTGTTGAGTTAGAGGGCTTTGTTGTGATAAGTGTATACCGTCCCCCAAAAACTAACTTAGATAGATTTGAGACAGTTATGGAGGAAGCTTTGGGTAGGTTAAGTGCTAAGTCTAAACCCATTATTGTGTGTGGTGATTTCAATATAGATTTGCTAGTAAACTCATCTGAAAGCAATAGGTTATTGTCGCTATTTAAATCCTTTGGTCTGGATTATCAATTCCATGAACCCACGAGGATAACAGCCACAACATCTACTTGTCTGGATAATGTATTTTGCAACTGTGTACCCATTGAAAAGGCAATAGTAACTGAATTAAAGTCTGATCATTGTGGGCAGAAGATAACATTTTTAGATTTAACTAACAATAGCGTTAATTACAGGAAAATAACATGTAGACCGAAGACGGGTAATCGCATTAATAGTTTTAAAACTAATTTAAAGCATAAAGTATCTTCCATTCCTTACAAGCAGGGTGACCCTGATGCAGTCTACAAAAGACTGTTTGATTGTGTTAAAAATGAATTTGATGCTTGTTTTCCCACCAAACAAGTTACTTGCAAAGTTCAATCTAAGTTTTGTGAATGGGTGGCTGGAATTTACAGGAGCAGACGTAAGATGTATGAGTTGTACGGCATGAAAAAATACAATTTCGATCCACTTTTTGTTGAGTATGTCAAGAACTACTCCAAAATATTCAGAAAAGCCTGCACTACAGCTAAGGCATTGCACATTCGTGATAAAATATCAAAGTCCACTAACAAAATAAAAACCACTTGGGACGTCATAAATCACGAAACAGGTAAAGCTAAACAGCGCGATACCTCATACACTCTTAATATTAACAATAACATCTTACAATCAGAAGCATCTGTTGCTGAAGCATTTGATAAGTATTTCAGTAATATACCTATAATCACTACAGCTTCATTAAATTCCTCACCAACTAGAGCGGAACATTTGTTGAAAGATAATGTAACTTGTTGCAGTGTTTTCTTTAAATTTAAACATGTTGAGTCACTAGATATAATAAAAGCATTCAGATTAATTAATTCAAAAGATACCGCTGATCTTTGGGGTATATCAGTCAAAATTGTTAGCCACATAATTGACGTGATTGCCCCTTATTTAGCCGTAATATTCAATGATTGTGTGGATGAAGGTGTTTTTCCAAACTTAATGAAACACAGTAGGGTTGTACCACTTTTTAAATCAGGCAACAAACAAGACCCAGGTAACTTTAGGCCTGTTTCAATCCTACCAGCTCTAAGTAAGATCTTTGAAAAAATCATTCAAGAACAACTATTAAGCCATTTTTATGAGAACAATCTCTTACACAGTGAACAATATGGATTCACGAGAGGCCGTTCTACTACTGATGCTGGCATTGCACTTCTAAAACACATCTTTAGGGCTTGGGAGAATTCACAGAACGCTCTTGGCGTCTTCTGTGACTTGTCCAAGGCCTTTGATTGCGTTGATCACGATACACTTATACGCAAGCTTGATTTTTACGGGGTAAGGGATAATGCTTTAGATTTGGTAATTTCGTACCTTAGTTTAAGAACTCAAAAAGTTGATGTTAACAGTGTACTCTCTACAGGATCACAAGTTAAAATGGGGGTCCCTCAAGGATCCATTCTGGGTCCATTACTATTTCTGATATATATAAATGATTTACCTTTTTACTTAAAAGATATTTGTGATGTTGTATTGTTTGCAGACGATACATCTTTAGTTTTTAAAACTGACAGAAATAAAAACCTTTTTGATGATGTTAATGACGCACTTTCAAAGGTTTTACAATGGTTCACAGTAAATAATCTACAGCTTAATGCAAAAAAGACTAAATGTATTAATTTTAAGTTGCCTAATGTTAAAGATAACCCCATTAGTCTAAAAATTGATGGTAATACTATGAAGCTTGTAGATACAACAGTTTTTCTTGGAATCACACTAGATTCAAAACTGCAATGGAACCCTCATATAACAGCTCTCTCAGGCAGACTTAGTTCGGCTGCATTTGCAGTGAGAAAAATTAGGTTATTAACAGATGTTGATACTGCTCGTTCAGTTTATTTTAGTTATTTCCATAGTGTAATGTCTTACGGCATTGTACTTTGGGGTCAAGCGGCGGATATACAAACCATCTTTATCCTCCAGAAGCGAGCTATCAGATCCATCTATAAGCTTCGTGCACGGGCTTCACTTAGGGAGATTTTTAAGGAAATTAGTATCCTCACTGTAGCGTCACAATACATTTACAATTGCATTGTTTTGGTCAGAAAAAATATTGGTCTCTATGCTAAACACAGTGACATACATTGCAGAAATACTAGGAATAAGGATAAAATTGCACTTCCACTCTTTAGGTTACAAAAAGTTTTAGGATCCTTTATGGGGCAAGGTATACATTATTACAACAAAATTCCAAAAACCATTTGTGAGTTACCTTTACATAGATTCAAACATCACATCAAAACAGCTTTATTAAAAAAGGGCTATTATACTACAAAAGACTACCTTATAGATAAAAATGCCTGGGTATAAGCGCTCTTCTCGATGCGGGATTAAATAGCTCTATTGTAACAGATGTTTTATTGTAAGAGTTAATAGGTACCTAGTTTGTATGTACTGACTAACAATTTTTGTTTTTGAATTGTTTAAATGAATTCTTGTTATTATATTCTTTTATGGTTGGTTTTTTCTCTTTGATTTATATTCTTTTAGGTATCAAAATGGCACACTGCTTGTACTTTACTAACCCCTGTTGTAAACCCAAAACAAGTTTAAAAGAGTAACTGCTGAGTTTCTCGCCGGGTCTTCTCAGCAAGAAACAACTCCGACGCGGTGGTAGAGTCGCATTATGTCTGTATACTGTTTATTTACATATCCATATTATTATGGTATTTATGTCTATTATTTAGTATATTTTGCTGTAAATTTGACGATTTGAAAGTACTGATACAGTCTATTTGAATAAAGTTATTTGAGTTTGAGTTTGAGTTTGAGTTCTTTTGAAGACTCGAACTCTTTTGAAGCCTCGAGGCGTGGCACAGGGAGCTCGCGTCTCGGCTGGGCTCTGGTCTACGACCCTACCGAGCTCACTGAGTCCGACCAATCCGCCTTGAAGCTTTAAAAGTAGAACTCGACGCCTCGAGGTTTGTACATCACTACCGCCAGCGTAAGCTGAGCTGTCATCGCTATCAACCTCACAGTACGCGCGGACCGGTACTTAGACCAGAGTGTTACGTTTGAGTTGTGTTTGACTCAGACTGTGACGAATTATTTTGGATTCAATATCATAATGCTTCATCATCATCATTCGCAGCCACGAGACGTCTACTGCTGAATATAGGCCTTCCCCACAGATTTCCAAAGCGACCGGTTGCAGGCGGTCTGCATCCACCGGAATCCTGCCACCTTTACCCAGGTCGTCCGTCTACCTTGCAGGTAGGCGTCTCACGCTGCGCCCACTTTGAACCGGTAGTACAATTCTTGGTATATGAAATTTGAAAGCGATGAAGCTTTAATTTGGCCAACAAAACTGTTATCAAAGTTTGGCAAACAACACTGACATTTTTAAACGTATTCTAAAGAGTCGCTACCATTCTGAAATGTTGTCGTAATTTTTTTTTTCATACTTGCTAAAGTGAGTGCGTCGTGGCCTAGTGGTTCAGCACCCGAACTCAGATCGTGGATCGTGTGGTCCCGAGTACAAATCTGGCCAGAACCATTTTTTTTGTGTTCATTGTTAAATATCCGACGTACCTTCCGGTGATGGAAAACATCGATAAAAAACCAAATCAACCAACAAAAGGATATCGGCGGAAGGCTCACCACCTACCACGTTGGGTTCCAATACCATCGGTTAAAAGTGGGCTTCTGAGTGTTTCGTTCACCATGACGACTTGCCTCTGACTACCCCGTTTGTGATAAAGTCGTGATGGTATGTTATGCTTAGTGAGTGGCATATTTTTAACTGCTTACAGTGTTTACTGTAGAACCAAGAACTTAATGAAATTACGTTTCTAAAGCTAGATAGAAAGGTTAAAAGGACGTAATCGCGAAAAAATGCAAATAACGCGCTATGGTGATGAACGTTTGGCCAGCGATGTAGTAAGCAAATAAGCAGCAATCGATTCCGCGTCCATTACCGGCAGTAATGCGTGTGTTGTGGTCCCGAAGCCAATCAGGCCGGTCGCGGAATCTAATTAATTACGGACACAAGCGCTGATACGAGTAGCTGGCATCCGAAACACGTTGAGATACTCGAATGTAATGTTGGTAACAATACAAAATTTATCGCCAGAAAGACTGGTCCCCAGAGCTGAGTAACTACTAAGAGTATTTCAAGAATTGCTAACTGTACGTCTACCACGAGTTGCCACTTCAAATTTACGTTACCGTTCGCGTAAAAATTTTTATTGGGATGACACATGACATGACGTAACAATGTCAAATCCCAATGACAATTATTTTACGCGAACGATAATGTAAACTTAAAGTGGCAACTCGTGGTAGACATACAGATTGCCACATTTACCTAAAATTGTTATGGATGAAGACCTCCTTAATCAAAATGAAGGACGCAGAAGTTTTAATTTGATGTATCAATCATTTCTTACTAAGTAATTGATTAATGCACTTATTGCAGTTTCAACTTCGCAAGTTCGCAGCATGTAACAATAAAATTTAACATACTTTCTCAGTCTCTCGCCACAAGCCATTGGCCACTCCGTGCCTAACCAATACACTCTGAATTCACCATTCGAGCTAGATGCGGCCCTATTACCATCTCATATTTGCGGGCCATTTACGTCGTAAACCGAACTGCGTGCCAAATTCGTATTATTAGTTCAATTGCCAGCCAGTCAGACGTCATGTGACACATACCCATCTTCTGGGCCTAGTTGTGATTAAGGAGATTCGTATTTTAATTTCGTATACGAACGAACTTTACAAACGAATTCGACGACCGACTTGGTGTAATGGTTAAGAAGTTGGCTACTACACCAGAGGTCGCGGGTTCGATCCCCGCACAGTACAAACATTTGTGTGCATGAACATGTCTGTTTGTACTGGTCTGGGTGTCTCCTATGTATAATAAGTATGTATTTTCAAAAGAAAATGTATTTAAGTATGTTTATCCGTTGTCTAATATCCCATAACACAAGCTTTAATTAGCTTACTTTGGGGCTAGATGGCGCTGTGTGGAATAATGTCCAGGGATATTTATTTATTAAAAAAACGAATGATATTTTACAGATTTGATTTACCTACACTTTAAATGGTCCCTGTAACTGCTTTTTAGTCAACTAGTGTGCCTCTTACATTCGAATACCTAGCACGAACTAATGCTGCTTTATTAACCAACGCATAGTACTAAAATATTATAATATCTGAATCAATTGTGTGTACGGCGAGTTCTCAGTGCAGAAACAACTCTGGCGCGATGGTAGAGTCGCATTATGTAGAAACTACTTAAACTGAAAAATTAAAACCCCTCTATTGGTTGTACGGGTATGTCTATTAAAATGTTAACTAATAATATATGGAATATATCTCTATGTTTGTTGCTGAACTATCAGCTATCTTATCACAGTTAAATGGCGGGACTAATTTTTATAATAAGCATAATGATTATAAGTTTCTGATGACCAAATTACAAGCTTAGTCGGGTCAAAAGATCTTGATATTATCAGTCCTAGATATTATTTTTTACGGTCGTAGGGAGTTAAATTTTATTGCACTTTATAAAGAGCGGTACATTCTGTCTGAACCAAAGTGAAATTTGTATAACAGCCGGCTCTGTTAATCCGATATCAGAACTCTTATTAATATAAGTAAACCCATAAATTCCCAGTTACTAGCTACTGATAAATAGGAAGCTAATCATAATTTGGGTAAATGATTACAGCCTCAAAGGCAATTAGGGCGAGATCAAATTAATTATGTCTATACGGATACGGCGGCGCCGGCCAACAGATCCACTTGGTACAGATTGTATTGCTATCGGACATTATAGGTAATCACTTGTAATAAGCAGGAAATGTGGCCTATTATACCTACTCAGAAATACTATAGGATTAAGTAAAGGCCAATGGAACTTTCATGCATGTTTATTTCCTCAAAACTTGCCGGTTTTATTTTTCATTGTCAGTGTACATATTGTGATTTAATATAATGTCTCTTTATTTTTACATTTCAAGATAAAGACGTACTCGTACATCATCAATGAGGGTCTTATGGTTCTTATGAGCCATGAGTAACCAAATGACTAAATAAATACACAAATTAATAATAACACATCCAGACCCAGGGAAACCACAAATGATCGTCACAATAATGTTTGTCCTGGGTGTAGACAGAACCTGGTGCAAAAGGCAGGTTCGCTTCGATTGCTCCAAAAGGACAGTCAATTACTTATCATCCGGCTGTCGCAGTTCACTAGACGTTTCATCTTTCATGCTCCGTTCAATGATGGATGCATTTTTTTTTTTTTTGTTTAACCAAGGTAGTACCTACTCAGTTTTTATTTCATTTCCGTTCAGACGTGACCAATTTCAACAGAGATTTAGTATCGTAGTAGGCTCCCAGGACATGCACGCCCGCTTCGCTGCGTGCGCGCAGGGTTTAGTTACGTGATTTTAGAGATTGCCCTCGGTCCTTATCGATATCGATATTAGCCAACTTGGTAATTAGTACTTTTGATAGTTGAAATGTTGATTTTTCTTATGAAATATTATAATTTATTTAAGTTACTAGAATTGAACACTTTACTAACAAACAAGACTGAATAGCCTAAGAAACAATATTTTTTAAACTAGACAGGTAATGCGAACACATTTCAATGTTGTTTCTGATTTTAACCACTTAACTAATACTGGAAACTTATTTTAACACAAGTTTACATGATACCAAGTATTACTTATCGTTTAACAAGATCTCTGTGCTATTATTGGGTTTCTTTAATGAACCAGACTCACTATCAACATTTCTTTTTTTGCCGTAGATAACGTAACTAACATTCGGTTTAAGAAAAAATATGTCGACAAGTAACGAGTACATCGGCCACATGTGGCCAGAGTCCAGTGGAGAACGCCCCCCTAGCCTTATTCCACCCCCACCTCGCACTGATCCTATTACGAAAACTTAATACGAAGAACATAATCTAAGATTGCTCTGGGCATCTCGCAGACCACCACACTCATGTTACAAGTATACAATTAACTTTTTGTCCGAACAGGAAGCCATTTAGTGTTAATCTCTTAGATAATTGAGAAAATCTGCTTTTTATGCTACATAAAAAGTTCATATAAGCTATTTATCATTTTCTCATTAAACTTAAGCTGTACCTTAAATAGGTTTGTGCCACTGTTAAAAACTAATTTGCGAAATAACAAAAAACATGTTCGAGGTTGAATTAAAATAACACTTAATTTAGTCACTATTTATTAATTGTTTGGCAATGCCAGGGATTTGACATTGAATAGTTATTAATCAAAATAAGCCTACCTACTTAAGTAGGTAAATTATCTTATTCAAAGTATAATAGACAATAGGTTTCATGTCACTTTAACTGCTGCTATCTCAAAGACATTAACTTTTATTTGTTCTTTTTGAAATATAACCTACAAGAAGGATATCTACATAACCTCTCCGTTTGTTTAATGTCTTTGTAGTCAGCTGTTTGACATTCGGTTCACACCCTCCCCCGCGCGACATCGTAAACTCGGCGTGCGTAGTGCATCTCTGCGCAGCACTCGACGCGAGTCACAAGCCGTCGCCGTCGCTATCGATCTGTCGATGGAGCCACGACGAGGCGCCCCCGCGTCCCGCCACGGCCGCCAGTCCGCCACGACCCGAACCACACGCCACGCCGGGTTCCGCGGGACCAATTCGATCCACGGCGACCGAAGGCTTCCCCGGCGGCGCGACGGCGAGATCCAGCGGGGGGCGGGGCCGGGATGAACGGCGCGCCCGCGGGCGGCGGCGCGGGGGGACCGCGGGGCGCGGGGTGCGCAAGCGCGCACCGGCCCGCGCCAGTCTCGCGGCTGCCGCCATCCTGCGCGCACGTCCGCGCGCCCTAACCCTGCACAATCAGCTGATCGGCGTGCGCCCCGCGGCGCACATGCCGTGAGGCCGCGCCCGCGATGACGGGCTACGCCCGCAGCGAAGCCGACTACGCCGCCGCCGACCGCTTCCGTCGGGACGCGCGGCCGGCCTCCCTGGCCCCCAAGGACTACTCGGTGCCTTTACACGTAGACTGCAGTATCGAATACGAGCTTCCCGACTGTGCCAAGCCGCCGCAGGGCGTCAAGATCGAGCCACTGCTCATGATCCACCCGTCGCACTTCCGGAGGCTCGAGAGCCTGCGGCGCGTGCCGTTTGTCAACAACCTGCCGCGAGGAGATGCCGCAGCGGCCGCGGCAGTGACGCCGACGAGCCGAGCACGAGCTTCTCGCCAGCCCCGACGCTGCTGCCGGGCGGCCCCCGCGCCGCCGGCGCCGCCACCGCAGCCGCAGCCGGCCCAAGCGCAGCGGCAGCGGCTGCCTGAGGAGGTGCCGCAGCAGCGCGCGCTGGCCTGCTACCGCTTCGAGTCGTACGCGCCCGAGGCGGCCATAGGCGGCGGCAAGCTCGCGGCTCGGGCACGGCTCAAGCCGCATCCTTACCTGCCGCCGGATGTGCTGGACTGTGATATAGCGCGGGCGCTGCCGCCCGCTGTGCCCTACGACCGCTTCGACAAGCGGGCCCTGCAGCAGCTCCCGATCTACATGTAGCCGAGCGTGCGGGCAGGACCGGTCTCTGTGATGTTTCGTTGTAATTAGTTAGAGTGATAAGTGCCGGTGCCGGCGTCGACGACGTCGTTGCGGCATCGCCGACGCCGCCACCTCGTGTTGTGTTCGCGGCGAAGCGTAGCCGCGTTCGCGGACGAACTTAATACCAAATAGTACCTATGTACGTTGATATTGTTTAAACGTTGATTTATGTGTTGTTGTACCGGACGATTATGATGTGTTGTTCGCCGAGGACCGTGACGAGTCGCCGGCCGACGCCGGCGGCCAGCACTAGTGCATACCCACCAACGAAAATATTTATTCGCAAACGCAGTAACCGACGCTTCACGATTAAATTATTGTACCGTCGCCGATTCGTTGCGTATTCTGTATAAGATATCATATCGATAAATATATGTTCAAAAATTGTATTATAATAATATGTACCTATAGAGTAAAAAAAAATGAAAGTGAGAAAAATATTACGAATAAAACTAGAAATAGTTATGTTTTCGAATAGGTGATGAGTTCTAGAGCAGTCCCGAGCGGTAAACTAGTAACGTATCTCTACTCTCATTTCGTAAGCGGTTATGTTTGTTAAAATTATATATATAAAGAGTCCTCTGATGAATAGTCTGATTACGAATATTCGGCATGTAAAAGTCTTTATAAAACGCTTACTTAGCATATCATAGTATTATATTGTGTCATAGTCCAATGCCAAAAATATAACTATCTTTTTACAAAAATCCCTAATGCATCGTTTTATTTATCTCCATACGACTCGCCCAGTGTGCGGATCCGAGTGTGGAGGCGCCCGAGCGCCAGTGTGTGTGAGTGCGGTCAGTGAATTCCATAAAGCTGTATACAGTGCCCAAGTGCTATACAACGGAATGTTCTTGGATGACATGCGACGAGACACTGCAACAATGGCTATGTCTCATTCTTGGATGTTGACTTGCCGTAAGTATAACGATTGTCTTGAGGAGTGCAGAAAGCTAACAGTTACATAGAAAGTAAAACTATCGGTACGACTACGTTTGGAAACGATTTGGAAGTCCCACAGGGATCTTTAAAACTTATCTTATCAACAGATGTAATAAATGAATTGGCTGTTCAATCAATAACAAACCTCACGCTGCCCACAGCGAACACTGTCTGCAAATTTATGGAAATATCAGACACGGGAATGCTGTGGAAAGTATCTCTCAATTTTCAATCCATTACAGTTGATTCTGTTCAATGCTTACATGTATATTATTAGAATACACGTGTTCCGTCGTTTCTAAAACACTCTACTAGTAAGGTACTAAAAGTATTGCAATATTTATTACTTACATTTTAACGATTCGCAGCTATAAAATCGCCTTAAAAATATAATTATGCATTTAAATTGGACGTTAGCAAAGTTTTTAAAATTATCTCCACGATAAACTTGTTCGAAACATAAACTGAAATTAGTGAGACACTTTAAACGTGTTTCCCGCAAATTCCCGCAAATTAACGACTTTCGTTCAAATATGTCAGAACTAGAACTACCTATAACAATATGTAAACATTACACTGGTTATTGTTAAATTGCCACACTCTTGTAATTCAACAAGTTTAGTAGGTAGGTACCTACTACTTTTAAATGAGCGTGAATTGTTAACTTTGCAGGAAGATAATTTTTATTGCAAAGTAATTAAACTCTGTCATAATATTAATGAATGGCCTATTAATTCAGTGGCGATTAAAGTAGACTGCAAAATATCTTGACAAGGATAACAACAAAGCTAATTAAGACTCCGGAGGCAATGCTCCACTTGAAATATTTGTAGCATACAACAGAGATATGCGCAGGGGAGCAATGGACTTCTCTTTACAAAAAGAAATCGTTATATTTTTCCAATGGCTACTATACTTTTAGATAAAAGACATTTGATCGAGTTGAATTTCACTGGCATGTTGCTCTTTAGGATACATTTTCGCACAGTGAAATTGAGACCAATAATGAGGTTGATTAGGTTTTCCGATAGTAATCAAATATTATAACATTTAAATTGATCACGTGCATAAATTTAGGTTTAGCTTCATTATCATTCGTCAGTTACATTATCTGAACAAGATGTATTAGGTACTCGTAGGTATACCTAACTCAATTTTAAATTTCATGCAAAGCTTTTTCGACTATTTCATTATTTTGCAATGTATACATTTAGCCTAAATATTAACTTGCTCTGCTCACTCGATTTTGCTATGTCGGAATTAGAAATGTGATTTTATTAGTTGTGATGTTATCTTCCATTATTAAAAGCTTTTACTTGGTAATCATTATTTTACGAAATTATTTTGTTTTACGAAAATAACAACCTAAATCATCATGATGCACAGAGATACCGATAACAAAACATATTGTTTCCAAGTTTATTGATTTTACTGCACAGATAACTAGTGACGTTCATGCAGGGAGTAATGTTGAAAATAGAAATCATAGCAAAATACATTCACCTACTGATTTAAATTAAAATAATAACACTACGATGGATAAACGAGTAGTATACTAAAACATTGGTAATAGGAGCTCTATCAAACGAAGTTTTGGTTAAAGACTACAAATTAAGGATTATCTTATTGGATGCAAGTGACTCGCTAAGCTAGCATCCTATTTTTGTGATATCCTATATTTCTTTATTGTATGGAATAATCATTATATTCGATTCTGCAAGATTAAATAGACAAAAGTATCCATTTAGTAAAAATACAACACATTTTATATTGATGCAAATGAAACTAAAACTATGACTGTCTGTAATGTATCATAAAGGTATTACGAGAATCTGACAGCTAAATATAAAAGTACTAGACTACACTATAACAGATTTGGTGAAATTTCAGTTAAGATAATTTCCACCTCCACCACCCCCGATGCCGTGGTGGACTTAGGGTTTTATTGTACAAATTGCTTTACCAAATACACTATCACAATAGCCTGAAGGTTATACAATAGAACAGGTAACTATTAGAAACTTTTTGTCGAAACTTATTTGTGCTGCTAGATAGCCTCGACAATGTTTCAAAACTATTCGGTAGACAAAAGCCCAACAACTCATTCATTCGATGTTTTATTTTCTCTTTGAAAGATACACAATGAGTCGTGAATAATCCACCATGACTGTTGAGAATTATTCATACACTATTCAGGGAAATAAAACTTCAGACAAAGCCATTACAATAAAATGTTGATTATAGCGATTCGCAACATTCAGACGAGGGTCTTGGCAATTAGCCGGTGCGGGCCTAATTAAGATGCAGTTAGATAGATTTAAGTCGCACGCAGAGCTTTGGCGTAGCTATGTAGCAAGCAGAAAATCGTCCATTACCTACTCACGCTTAGACGATTTTGTAAGAATGTTGTCCATTATCCGACATCAGAGTGAACGACGGCGTTAAATTAGCATCCACATAATAAATACGAAATAAACATCGAGACTAATGGATGATTGCCGTCCGCCCCTCGCCCGCGCCTCTCAGACGGCGGCTCTTTACTACACTCATTACCTCTTCAGCCTCATACCTCTTCATAAGAGGACGGTTACAGTCCTCCGTGGCAACCGAGCGAAGCTGTATTTATTTTATTTCCACTGCGACAGTAAAAACTTTATTGTTACTTTTTATGACTTTGATACTGTGCCTGCTCTGATTCAGCGAAGTAGCCATCTTGGGACACGACTTCTGTCTATTATGTCCAAGTATGAAAGTATCTCAAGATTAAACCGAGAATCTTTTCCTTCTCTCATTATTTTGTTAGTGTTACACTTACAAGCTAGATTGGACTCTCTGAAAAGCAATTGAGTCAGAAATTGAATAAAACCAGGATAATTTTTAGATCGCAAATTGCCTACCCACCGCAGGTAAAGTCTGCGGTAACTGTAATCACGAAAGTTAAATTTGCACGAAGCAAGGCTTAAGATAAGTTAAAAACATACTCAGAACTATTAAAAATGATCGCAGAAATATAATGACCTCCTTCGTCACGCTCTGATAACGGCGCGTTTACGATCAGAGTAGCAATTCCGTAATTGGCTCTTTCCTCGGAACGCACCACCACTAGTTACGGCGAAATGTTACAGCGGCCAATTTGTATAAAGTGGAAAAACAATCCGAGTAAAATTCGATTCCCGAAATGCGAGTATAATTTATCGTCAGTATTATCTCTCGTAAAACGAAAACCCAATTTATGTACGCCCGCCACCCGCCGTCATAAAACATAATATTATCGACATCGGCCCCCTCCCTAGGCGATCACGAAACTAAGCAAGCATCGGCCATTTTAAGTACCGAACTTGACAGCGTGGTCCCGCTCGGCTCTCCTACACGCGTCCCGCTCTGGCAGGGCTGTCTGCGCGGCCGAGCGAGAGGGACAATACCAGGGATCGGAACGCTTTCATGTCTCGCCTCCGGAAGGAACGTTCAGCTACATTTTAGATTATTATTATAAATAGGTTCGCGTTTCCTTTGAGCCGTCAGCACGCCGACGGATTTTTAAAAGAGTCGTGATGTTATAGAATTTGGAACGCACGGCTTTAATACTCGTGCTGCTTTGAGATTGAAATGATGTTGTATGGTTAATGCATTTTTGGCAGTCGGATGGTGCCGGCTCGGCGCGATGGCGGCGTGTCAGCGTGGCGCCGCGACCTACTGCGATCAGCTGATTGGCGGCATGACTGTGTGCGCGGGGCGAGGAGGGGGGGCTCGCCGGCGCGGCGAGACGTGGGGGCGGAGGGGGTACGCACACACGCGCGGCTCACAGCTGATACCGGCAAGATAACACCGCTCCGCCGTAATTAAAGGGACATGCAGCTTCAAAGCCAGGACCGCGCTATTACCGTCTGGGAATACTCGTACCTCGCGCCGGTATAACTAATCCTGGGCTCGTGAAATAATTTTCTACGCAATTAAATTCCACCGCGGTAAAAGACCAATTCGTGACGGAACATTAAGTAAACCTCCAATATTGCGGCAATATTGTACGTGACTGCCGCTCACGTGAACGAAGCTCGTGTCTTGAGTCTTCTATGCGTCAGCTGAACTAAATTAGACAAATAGTCTCACTGGTGAATTTCACTGCTGAACAATGGCCCGACCCAACTTCGTTTGGCATAATCACCATATCCGTTACGAGTAGTCGTTCATTGTGAATGCGGTCCCCATTAGCCGCTAAACTACTTTATTATGCGAGTTATGAGATGATATAAATCAATTAAATTAGCCCGCCATATTTAGGTTGAAAATACTTGGCTAAATGTTGGTTAGAAGTTTCAGACTTCGTCGAAGCGTTCGAGGATATCTAATTAAAACTAAAAGTAGTTATGCCAAGAGTTTATTATGAACTTGCTCGGTCATCGGTGGTCGCTTTCCACTTACGAAGTGTAAATTGGGCATGACGACTGGCAGATTTACTAAACAAAATACGTCTTCACAGATTAGCTAGTTAAAACATAAACTCGTACCTACGTGGTATGAAATACATTACGTTTGTTTCCCAGGCTAGTAACTTCAGTCGAAATTTATGTATACAAGACTTAGCTGAAAAGACTGAGTAATTGGCAACATGACATCACACGTGTAGTCAGGACAATCAGTATGTTAGAACAATTGATAAAAGCAATCATTTACTAGGTACCACTCGGCACATAGGCTTTCGTTTTAATAATATCACTCCGTGAAATAAGTCTCAACACAACGCGACAGTGAGTCTCACAAAAAAAACTCTTAAAGCCACCAATATTGAAAAATTTGGTCATACATTTTGCTCCCCTGACTTGAACAAAAGTTAACGAATAAATTACGACATCCCTCACCGGTGGAAGTTGACGTACGATCGAAAAACATCGGCGGTGTTTACAAACGTCGCCGACGGAAACTCAGCCGCGCGTAAATGAGTTTCCAGAACGCGATAAAGGCGGTGGAACATGGAAATAACGATGAAGAAAGCTTGCTTGTTCCAAGATGCGATCCGCAAATTTATACAAGGTTCATTTGGTTTGGCAAATACACTGCTGACTGTGGTCGATGTATAGGAATTATTTAGTTGGATGAAACTGATTAAGCAGATATGATTTTGTATTTTCTTTCCGAACGGTCTATATCCAGAGGTAGACAGTAGGATCGGTTGAATTGCCTGTTTTTCGATATTTAAAAAAAAAATGTTATTGCAAACACTTAATGTTAAAAATAACCATAGATAAATCATAATTTAAAGGCCAGATTCGATTTAAGGAAAATCAAACATTCGTACTGAAATAATTGTTATTTCGTAGTTTTCGAAGTATTTTCTTCGAACAGTGGTTGACTGGTAAAGGATGCCTTCAGTAATTACCTTCCTGTGTTATTGTCATTATGTCTATCAATACTTATTTGTGCATTAAATAATAAATAAATATTTGATTGGTGGTTAGTTTAAAACACTCGTCTTGAATAATTTTGGACAGTTCTTGGTAGCACCAAATTGGGAATGGGAATATACACACTAATAATATACAGACTGGTCCAAACATACACGTCAATAAGATTTTCAAAACCACGTATATTCGTTTAAATATACAAATACATTTACTACATATCAATTTAGGCTTGTGAAAGTAAATGTACATTAATGTACAATATCTACTTTCATGTCATTTCAATAAAAACCTTAAAAAAGTATTTTTAATCTTTTTCAAATACTAACTTACTCGTACTGTTGCCTTTTTTTTATCCAGGCGCATACAAAATGCAAACCAATCTCACTTAAAAGTGGATGTAAACAACTTGTACCGTAGTTAATAAATATATTCTAGAAATTCCATTACATAATACAGAAGGAAGAACGCAGATAAATGAAGCCCGAGAACTAGTTGGTTTGTATGTAGAGTAGATTAGCCGCACAATAGCAATTCAATCTTGTGAAGTTTACTGAGCATATCGTTCTGAAAGTTGACGTTCAATCGAGAAACACACGGCGGTGTTTATAAACGGACCGACGGACGTGACGGAAACCGAGACAAGAACTGGAGAGAATGCCAATGAGTTTCCAAGAGTCTACTTACCTACCTCATAGTCGGTAGTTCATAAGTTTACAGTTTCAGGACATGGCACTGGGACTAAAATGCGTGGCTTCCTGCTTATTTTTGCATTGACCTTTTGACTAGAACTGTACATTTATCAACGACGCGATTGTTATAGGCATGTATAGACTCTATAGGTATGTTCATTTACCGGTAAATATATTATGAAAAAACAATGTTGCGTTCACTAGTGTAACGAAGGTTACCTGTTAAGTAGAATTTAGCGAAAATATGAATACTAAAATGTTCCTAAAAGACGTACTTAATGTTGCTGAAGTAATTTATGGTAACATCAACTTAGAACACGCTTTGGAGCCTTCACCAATACTCAATTAACCACGCCTGTGGTCGTTCAGTGCGACTGGGCAGGCAAGCTGGGGCTGACTCATTTGGATTCAATAACATCAACATGATGAACACTCTCATCTGTTTCGAAACGTTAAACATAATCTCGAGAGAATTTAAATGCAAATATACAACACGATAATTTAGCAGTTGGCACCGTATTATCGAGTATTAAAACATAACTGAGCTGTTTTAAATATCATCAAAGAGAATATAACTGTTTCTGATGTTATTTATTCTTTCAGAATTTGTGTGAAAATCTTTGCAGCGATAAATAAAGTACTGTCAAATTGTCTTTGGAAACAGAAATTGTTGTAAGATATCAAACTTTTATATTTTTACATTTCTGGAGAAGAAAAAGGAAAAAAGGTGAATCGATACTGTGGATCGTATTGTTTCACGGTAGTTAGAAATCGAAGATTACTTGCGTTGATAAAACGAAAATAACTGACGGAGAGATAATGACCTAAGCTGTTGATCATACATTCAAAATGAAATAAATCATTGGTTTTTACATTGGTTTAGCAACAGACTATACTTAGTCGGAAATCAGTGAGTCACGTCAGTCTTGTGCAAACATCAATAACGTTTTTTTTAAATAAATATTTGTTCTGAGGTTGACAAGGATGGCAAACATTTCTGAAATCATGTATATGTGCTTAAATAATTCCCTATTCCACACACAACAGAATCAGCTTTAATACTCTTACTACCTGTACTAATGCCCCTACAATTTATTGCCTTCGCATCACTCCTGCGAGCGGACATAGCCTCGTTAGTCTATCATTCAAATTGCCAGATTCCGGCCCACGTACATTCGGAATGGGGTCCGTTCCGTCCCTTTACTTTTGGACGTACATAATTCGTAATTACTTTTTGTCTCACGTAATTTCGCGCGCCGGCTAGCGGCCGCAATTACGGCGACCACCGACGGAACGGACGAATTTGGAACTCGCTGAGGTAATTAAAATTAAGCATTGTGATTGACATCGTCGTTTTCACTGGGATTTTAACGATTTCTTGAATGCCAGTTGCTTGGCTTGCAATTAAAGTTTGACTGTTGGAAGGTCATTGTGAAAGAGTAGTTTAACAGAAACATAATTAACTGTTTTATTATGTGAACGATGTTCTCGATCTCATCATTTCAGGCAAAAAAGTTAAAAACAAAAGGAATCGTTTTTTGTAACACTTGAAACTTCTCCTCCTCCTTTTTAGTAACTTCTTGTCAAATTGAGGAAAAACATTAATGATATTAATTTAAACATTCGCTGAAGCTCGTATTTAGAAGTTAATTGCTTACGTTCTGATTAACATGCTGCTGCATAGTTTAGATTCATTCGGAATCTATCTCTAATATTAATTAATATAGTTTAAATTTATTCGGCCTGCAACCGAAATAATAGTGAATTAGGATAAGAAATGCTTTTATAAGTTGTTTAATTACTATCTTGCAGTAGTAATTATTATAAACAACTCTGATAATAAATATGCCCGTATATTATTTGAGTCACGTTGAAGTTGAAAATAAACATTTAATTATGGCTCGGGTATTCATTTTCCGTGTCGTTTTTTAATTAATTAGTGGTTATCTGTAGGTAAACGTGGTTCACTTATTGATAATATTATTTACTTTGTTCATTATTACGATGTAATAGTCTGCCAATAATAATACAGCCGTTTCCGCTACCTAAATAACATGAAATATACTAAATACCACCACAACCGATATATAATCCTGGCTAGTATAGCATATTTTTATTTTGTGTGTTTATAAATCTTCAGGTCAAACTAGTATCAGAGTATTCTTCTAACATGCGTATTGTGACAAATTTTGTTGATTAATTTCTGACTTCAAAGATTATCCTTTTAAGTACTTTATCATCAATAATTTGCTGATGTAAAAAACTACATTCCCAAAACTTTAATCAATCAGAGCTTATTGTACGATATTGGGGGTTACTAACATTTTTTTATATTTTTGATTGCGTTAGACAATACACTAACTGCCATGGTCTCGAAGTAGGTAAGGATAAATAATATCCATGTTGTAATAGGTATCACACGGGGATTTAATTTTTGACGACCGACTTGGTGTAATGGTTAAGAAGTTGGCTACTACACCAGAGGTCGTGGGTTCGATCTCCGCACAGTACAAACATTTGTGTGCATGAACATGTCTGTTTGTACTGGTCTGGGTGTCTCCTATGTATAATAAGTATGTATTTACAAAAGAAAATGTATTTAAGTATGTTTATCCGTTGTCTAGTATCCCACAACACAAGCTTTATTTAGCTTACTTTGGGGCTAGATGGCGCTGTGTGTAATAATGTCCAAGGATATTTATTATTTATTATTTAAGCCAGGGCCGTCTCCCAGACCCTAGCCAATTCAGAAAAGTTTGTTTTCTGAACTAACCCGACCGGGAATCGAACCAGCGACACCAAAAAGTCAAAGCGAGAAACCGTGCTACAGCGAACTACGCCAACCGTGTCGTCAATTGTTTTGTTCGGTTTTAGAAAGTAACCACTTTTCATTTTTGTTACGAATGATTTGTCTCTATGGCGTCACATTGAGAAGCTTTAATATTATCAATTTGCTCAATGTACTGAAAGTAATCGACAGTTTTCAAAACTGAAAAAATATGTAATTAGCATCAGTGAAGTTTTTAATAAAGGACCGACTGCTGCGCTACTACGTGATATTATAAATTATACTTACCTATAGGTACTAATTTTTTTCGTAAAAATATACAACTTACTCATCATTTCATAATGTTATATTGACAAAAGTAATGTCACCCACGAAGATAACAATCGTATCGCCGCGTTTGCTTTTTTTGTTTGTTATTGTTAAGTATGTAGATAAAATAAGCATTGAATTCAGATGAAATGTACACGAAGCGATGACACAAATGTTAAAGAATGTTTTAAGAAATGTAGGTACTTAGGAAGATGAGAGGGCGATGTACCAGAAGCCCACTTTTCACCAATGGTAATAAAACCCAACGTGGTATGTGGTGAGTCTTCCGCCGTTATCTAAGTTGGCTTTTTAACGATGTTTTCCATCACCGGAATATTAGTCGGAAATTTAACAATGAACACAAAGATGATTCTGGCCAGGTTTGAACTCGGGACCACACGATGCACGATCCGAGTTTAGGTGCTTAACCCATAGGCCACGAATCACAATGCTCTTCGAGCCTATGAGGCTGAAAATATTAAGATCACAATGAGGCAGATTGTGAGGCCGACTTCCCTTTAACATAAAAACAATTTCTCCGTCTGATTTTCCGATAAGCGTAGGGTTTTTCTGATTGTCCCACTGCAGCAGTGCTGCAAACGCCGTCAAATCAAGTCACGTAGACGTCACGATTGGCGTAGTGCTTTGTATTTCATTCTGTGGTAGTGCGCTGTAGCCCGTTTTCTTGCCTTAGCTTGCGTAGTGTGCGTACTTTTCCCAACACACTACACTGCACACTGCACTATTGCATATATCAATTATTATTTTTTCCCATTATAATGTTAAATATTACCTATAAAGGATGGACAACCACCTCAGCAGGCCCTGCCAGAAAACCAGCGTCTCTGCCGTGCTTGCACGGCAGGGGCACGTGCTGAGGCAGGGTCCTGGTTGGCCCACTATTTTTTGTTACTCATGAAGGTTCTATGTTGTGTTTTAATGTTTTTGTACCATTTGTATTGTAATTCTGTTACTGTATGGGTCACTAAATGATTTTTCTTTCTTTCTTCTTTCTTTCTAGTGTCCCGTATTCGATGTCCGGTCGGGATATTCAGGTAACTATCTCTTCTAAATTGGCCTGGGTATGCTGGGAGACGCCACTGGCTTATATCCCTGTCTGGTACCTAAGATGGTAATTTATAAAAGATCTTTTCCTGAATTTACTCGACCGGCAATCGAACCTGGGGCACCACGCAAGTCAAGGCGAGAAACTGTAGAGCGCACTACGCCAATCGTGTTGTCAAATGGCACGACGATATTATTAACTTTCACATCCAGTTTAGCATTCGGACTTGGGTGTTATGTTCCGCGGGTAAAATTTCAGAAGGCTTTGACAGATAATCCGACAGACTGACACTAGATGGGATAGGATAATATTTCTGCTTTCCTATTTATCTTTGTAGTGCAAGATTAAATAACTGCGTCACGAATACTCAGTCTTTGTCAGACTTGAAACATTCGGTTGTCTTAGTCACTTCAAGACGCTGTCGATTTCAAGTACCTATTATGTTTGTGATGATGCCATACATTTTTATAAACATAACTGTGTATGACAAGAGGGTTGCGTCCCACTTTCTGCACTTGTCACTAGTTGATACTAGGTATCGCTTCGATAATATACGAGTACAACGTAATAGGTAGTTGTTGTTCAACATGTCTTGTATGTCACCAAAATATGTAAAACCTTTTAATATGTTTAATAATTTACAACTGCATGTTAATTATTACTCCTTTATAATGGTATTTAAACGTTATCTTATCCTATTTGACAATATTTTGTTAGCATTATGGTGGTAATGATGAATAAATAAATACAAATATTGTACCTTCAAGTCTAAAAAAAATTAGGCAATTGAAATTTTTTGAAATACTGTTGTTTCCCTGAATTTTAAAGGCCATTTTAAAAAAAGCTGCCTAAAATTTATATTTAAATCATTTTTGTAAACTTTACTACTTTCTTATTTAATTACCATGTAAATTTCAATGAGTTACTTTAGCGTCATCATACTAAAATTTTCATTCAAAATGCCAAAAGTGTAAAATTGAAGAAATCTGTCTATCAACTAAAACTTGATTATAAGTGAACTAAAAACACCTTAATAAAAAAAAAGCCATAAAACGCTTTCAAAATGATAGTACATCGTCAAAGCAAAAAAAAAATTAAAGCTATAAATTCGTTTATTTAGACGACTTTTTTCGGATTCAATATTTTTTAAACGACGCCAAATCTATGTGAAACTTAAAAGTCACCATTTTGAACACTTATTAGGACGTTTTTTAAATAATTCCATTAAGTTAAGTGGTAATCAAGTTTAAGTTGATACACAGATTACTTTAATTTTACACTTCTGACACTTTGAATGAAAATTTAGGTATGATGCCCTTGAAGTTACTCATTGAAATTTACATGATAAAAAGTTAAAAGTATGTTTTTAAAAAAGATTTGGATGAAAAATTTTAGGTAACTTTTTTTTAAAAACGGCCCTTAAAGTTTAGGGAAAAAACAGCATTTCTAACTTTTTCAATTTTATAATTTTTTTAGAGTTATGATAAGCGTTATAGATGTGAATTCTTCAGAATCATCTGGCGCTATTATTCATCTAATAAAGAAAAAAAAACAGGGATTTATCTCAACAGATCGCGCTACACTGGCCGAAAAAGTGACTCTACCCAGAAATTTTCAAAAAATCGTAAATAATTCATAACTCGAAAACTCCTAAAAATCGGGTAAAATACATGGGGTATTTTCGGATACCCCTGAGTGTAGGGTAGCTAAAAAAATATATTTACGTTTATGTTTGGACCACCCTGTATAGATGACGCGAGCCGCTACGTTCGCGCTACGTTTGTTTTGATGCTTATTGTGACATCACGGTTACGTTTTCGTGATAGTAATCCGCCATTGCTTGATTTTGATTTAGGTTGTCAAACAAATAATTTTAAGTTTAAATCTATTGCAACAATGGCTGAGCTTGGATTAAATGAAGCAGCATCGAAACAAGTGCACTACACTCAATTTTGACACGCGAAGTACGTACACTTGCGTCATTGATATCTATATATCTTCTATGGTGTAGTTGCCCATTCGGACTCCCTCAGTGACCGGCTTCGCCCACGGCTCATCCGGCATGCGGCCAGCCCAGTTTAGCTTGGCAGCTGAGTGACACGCGTCTTTTTTGTTCGCGAGCGCAATCTATCGAGTTCCGTGCGTGATCTCAGGTTTTTTTGATGCTCTTTCTACCTCAAGAGTCAAGACTGTTTTTCAATATTATTATTCGATACCTATTTTGTATACCATTATCATAATAAGACCTTAAAAATCGGATACCACACCCACAACATATGAACACCCTTCAATCATAGCGATCGCTTAATTTTATGATTGGAGACTACTTTTATTTTACTTTAATACAAGTAAGTACTTGTACAAAGTGTATATAGTCGTACGAACATACAACGTTATATTATACCTAATAAGCAGGATGCTACACATTTTCTCTTATAATAACAATTCTCCTAAGACATCTTCCTACGTTTGTCTTAGAATTAGTCAACCTACAAGAAAGTTTCGTTTGTTTGGCAACCGGCTCACTATCTGATAGTGCAGTGATAGTTCCGGTTATCACTCAGCGGCGGCACCATTACCCTGAGTGCTCACCGCACTGATAACACGAGGTGAGGTAGCGCTCGACACTCGATGCTCACCGCAGAAGGGACTTTACGGCAAGTTTGGAAAACTTTACCGTGAAGTCCCATCTGAAGCTGCTGCAGATCAACATTACCAAAATTAAAAAAATATATAAATAAACATACATTTGCTATGCGCCAGACAACACACCAATAGTCACGGCCTTATTTCGAGCCGGAGGAGGGAAGTACTGTCTCCTAGCACAACCAGATGTCAAATGATTTAGAAAAGTACCTACCGCTGATTAGAACCGCGCTGTAGCACACTACTCCAAATAGTTCGTTTCTATACAATGATTCAGTTACTCAATTTCGTAATTTATAAAGAACATTTCCAATTAACATAGAACTAAAATAAATTTAGAAACTCATAACCTTTCGCTGACAAGGTGACTCTTCTCAATCTAATTCAGCAAGATCATAACAAAACAAAACAAATACAGCCTTATATACGTCCCACTGCTGGGCACAGGCCTCACCTTAACTATGAGGTGGTAGGAGTCATACTCCAACACGCGGGCTCAGTGCGGATCATAACAAATCTGTCAGAATATTCTAGTAGGTACATTTTACGCTTCTAGCCATCGTTTTTCCATTAATATTTGTGGTTGTGTGGCCATAACCTAATTTTTTAGAAAATATAATATTATATTTCTAGTAAACAGAACACTATGCATTGAATTGTTCATCAGAATTAACGAATAGCACCAACTTATTATTGTGCTCATTTGTGTTGTTTGTATTTCCGCATAAACTCAATAATAGCCTAGGCACCTACACCAATAATTTTATTATTTAAGGAAAATAATAAGGTAAACTCATTTAAAGGGCGAGCTATAATAGTGCTAGAGCAAATTCTATGTGGCGGAGATAACTGGGTACTAATTGGCCACAGTCAACAGCCGGTCTCCGCCACGACGCCGATAAAGTGATGAAGCAATAACTAATTAACCCAACGATTTACAAGTGCATAGAGCAACAATTTTTTGACAAAGAATGACGACCATTTGATGATATGCTTTATACACGCAGCGACGGACATCCCGATGATAACGGGTTGGTGGGTGCAGGCTGCCTGCACTAAGGATGGAGGGGGAAGGCCTGGGTTCAGCATAGGACGTCTTATGAACGCTGCCAATGGTGATGGCAATGGTACGGGAATGTTTGTATGTTTGTATTATTATTTCTTGAGTACAACTTGACATTCCAGAAGCTGGAATGAAAATATTAATATTACAAATTATAATACTTCGTATTCTAAATGCAAAAATTACAATAAAAAAGGAACAATTATATTTCTATAGAGCTTTGCCACTATTTTCATCAAAATATTAATTTTGGTAATAGCATGTGAACTCAGAAGTCTCTTTACACGAAATTAGTCTAGGACTCTACTCGAAAAATACGGTAGGGTGTGGTATGTAAGGTGTAAAAGATAGATGATAGCATGAAAACTCAGTGAACGTTATCGTCTTCTTAAATAAAATCAAGCCTGAAGAAGCCTGACCACTAATTCTCATTTTATGTGCGACCACAAATGAGCTCCTTTATAGCGGAACTTAAATAATTAAATTCTAAAACTAGAATTCTCATTTCTAGGAATATGCAAAACAATAAATTCTAGAATGACTAAAATGTTGCTGCTTTGCATTTTAACCGTAGGAGGATTAGCCCGCTTGCTGCCTGTGAGGTGGACGATAAATATATTATGGTCCTACATGCAGTCTTAATGCGAATGTTTAAAACAATTCTAAATAGGTGCACATTTTTCGAGAAATTCTGCATTTACATCTCACCTTATTTCATCAAAATAGCAACCCTTAATAGTTCATATAAGATCTGTCGTTGTTATTGCGCATACCAAGTGTTTTATAAGGTCTTATTTAAATACATACAGTTCTTAATACTTAGTACCTTTTTCAGGTATTGCAAAATAATGTTTAATTTTATACATATTCATTATAATAATCAAAATCATTAACAATAAAACGATAGATTAGGCAAAATAAAAACTTAAATAGTCAAAATTAAAACAAAAAAAAAAATTACAAATAAATAAAAATTTCAAATAAACAACAAAAAAAAAGGCCAGGGCAGCAGCAACCTGGATTGTGGAAGACGCGGGTTCGAATCCTGCCTGATGTCTTCATGGTCCGAAATTCGTATTTTTCTAGTTTTCCATCCTTCGATATGAAAAAAAAAACCTTTGAAATGCCGAATTACACAAAGAAATAAAAAAATAAGTCAAATTAAAATAAAAACAAGTAAAAGCAATGTCAAGCCAATCAAAAATAATCAAATTACATGCATAAATAATGACAACACAAGTTGAAACAAAAAAGATTACATACCTACATTATTACTACTTTGACGACCGACTTGGTGTAATGGTTAAGAAGTTGGCTACTACACCAGAGGTCGCGGGTTCGATCCCCGCACAGTACAAACATTTGTGTGCATGAACATGTCTGTTTGTACTGGTCTGGGTGTCTCCTATGTATAATAAGTATGTATTTACAAAAGAAAATGTATTTAAGTATGTTTATCCGTTGTCTAGTATCCCATAACACAAGCTTTAATTAGCTTACTTTGGGGCTAGATGGCGCTGTGTGGAATAATGTCCAGGGATATCCAGGGATATTTACTACATATTATTTTTTTAATTCAGATTCTTAAATAACCCGAAATCTAAGTTGCGTATATCCTTCGGAATTTTAATTAATATTACTGGTGCTTTGCATACAATACTTATGTAGTAGCGCAGTCTTAGCAGGATGAGTAATCAGTACAGAGCCTGTCGTTACAGCGGCCATTACGTTTCATCGTGTCAGATATCTGTGGGAACAAGTGGTGATTCTTTTTAACAAAAAGAGATACCTCTAAGATGTACAAACATGGGACTGTCAGAATTGTATGTTTAGTAAACAGCGGCTTACAACTACACAACGTATGTAGCGCTTAAGTTGCCCCAAAAAATTATGCCGTATCTGAGAACGGATCCAGCAAGGCCATAATAGGCAGAGAGAAGCAAGGCCATAATAGGCAGAGAGAAGCAAGGCCATAATAGGCAGAGAGAAGCAAGGCCATAATAGGCAGAGAGAAGCAAGGCCATAATAGGCAGAGAGAAGCACGTCAATGCTAATGGTAGGTGATAATTTATTAAGAGCATTATGATATGCTACTTATTTTCAATCTGATCTTTCCAATTTAATTTACTATCTATTACTAATCCAAGGAAACAAGCTGAGCGTGTTTCGTTTATAGGGAAGTTTGATATCCCTAATTAACTAAACACATACATACATACATACCATCACGACTTTATCCCAAACGGGGTAGTCAGAGGCAAGTGACTGTTGCCGTCGTGGTGAACGGAACACTCAGAAGCCCACTTTTCACCAATGGTATGAGAACTAAACACATTACGGTAAGAAACTCGATATTTTTAGAGCTGACTCTTTTTTGGTAGATCAACTCCTTAGGAATACATGTCCCATACAGACATATAATCAAGGCGATCTACTGCTATGTTTCATCTCAGAACTAGAGCAAACAATCGGTAGATATTTGAATTTCAGCTGAATTACAGGTATTCAACCATCTAACCTAGCGACAGCTCTGTCTGTAGGAAGTATAGACTCATTTTACTACCACAAACGACGATACTCCACACCCTTTTCTTCAGATTTGTAATTTAATATTTGTAATATCTACATCAGCTGCCTTTTTTCTGCAGAACCGGATGCGACAAGCATGCGGGCCACTGGATGGTAAGCGGTAACCGTAGCCTATGTTGCACACGTATAATAGTATTCATCGCGAAATATGATTTTGTTGAGTTAGGAGGAAGAAATGAGGTCCCACAGACAAGAGCTCCACGATGATCTATCCTCTTAATTTACTTTTTCCTCTGCTTATTGACGACAAGATTGGCGTAGTGCGTTGTAAGACGGTTTCTTGCCTTGACTTCCGTAGTGTCCTGGGTTCGATTCCCGGTTGAGTCAATTCAGAAAATGATCTTTTGGGTCTTGATGTGCTGAATTGGTATTCTGGTTTAGTTCCTTGTCTGGTCTGGTACCTCGTGAAACAGGGATATTTATCCCTACTTCGAGGCCACGACAAGGTGTTGTCTGGCGCATATTTATTAAGATAAGATAAGATAAACTTTATTGCACAAACAAAATATTACAGTTTCAGTTGATTAAATTAGGTGTACAATTCATGCCGCCTTATCGCTAGTAGCGATCTTCACCAGGCAACCTTCAGGTGAAGAATCAGGAAGAAAATTAAGTGGTGGTGCAAGATGGTAAATATGAGATATAATAACTAATTTACTATAACATAAAAATAGCCATACATACAATACCGAAGCAAAACATACATAATAATTGTAAGGAAAGAATGAATGTACTGGGCTTTAAGCTACTTGCCGTTTATGAGTATGTATATGAAATCTGTGGCAAACCAATGTACTACATAATAGAGCCCTGACTTTAATCATCATCTACGCAAAAAAGAAAAATACGAATAATAACTTTTACTCCAATTTTCTATGTATTGATTTTTTTCGCTCGTGTAAGCTAGATCCTAATAACACAGTAATAAACTGGGTCATGATGCAGCAGTTATTCATTCAGTCAGTGCTTTTGTAATTAAACAATTATTTTTAGACAACCTCATCAGAACTTTTTAAATATGTTTTGCATTTACAGCTTAACCTACCTAATTAGCAAACGTTGGTCTATTGCAGTCAATAAAATCGGAACAGGTGCAAAATAATTTTGCCTTACAACCATTCTTTGGTCGCCATAAACTCGAACAGAAAACATGTCCTTACTTCGAAATTGAAGTTTGTAGGTTTCGGTTTGAAAATAAGCTTTATTTCTAGCAGATAGAGATGATCTTTAAACAATTCAAGTTGAACCTGTGAGGTTTCGCTTGAAGCAAGGTAAGAAAGAAACAAATTCAATACAACGCCGATTAGGCGGGGCTCCCTAAATGGTGTCTAGAGATTTACTATGGTCATGCACGACTTGCATTTTTGTTTCATTTTGGTCCTTATTCGTATAAGGGTAAGAACACTTGGTAAGTCGTAAGCAGAGTGCGTAACGATGGACTAGCTGGAAGCTGCTATAAGTTTCAGACTTCCGCAGTGAAATGGGAAAAACAGTTTCATTGTATTATAAAACCGAAACTATGGAAGTAGTTGGAACAAAGAACTGAACCTATCCATGGCATAAAAGACGACGATCTTCAATTAAGCAGCTGATCTTTTAAACCACGATTTTATACTTATAATTTGGGTCACTGTCTCTAACGATGTCGCTTTGGAATATGTCACGTAGCAGACAAGCCATTATATATTAACAAAACAACTACACCAAAGGTTTGCAAAAACCTTTTTAGTCTAAAATGTTCACTTATACGAGTATTACTGCTACTGGCTTAGTCGCGTGAAATTTTAAAACTTTTTAGGGCTTACAATTTTGTTTATATTTTGTGAGTACAATTACAATTTATGAGAACATTTATTAGTTGATTGTTACAATTTTTATGAATTAATGGATGAAAGTTCCTACTATACGTAATTTTTTTATAATGAATCTCAATATCGTAAGAAGTAATTTTTTTTGTAGTCTTTAAGAGGTTCATGATTTTTGATGAATTTCTTAGATTGTTTACGCCTTTATATTATAAAAATAATTTTATATTTATTTACCTAGTTTTATGTTTAGAGTCCTGAGAAGAGAGGAGTCTGCCTATTATGTAAATTTGCAAAGGTGCCTATTTAATATGCAAACTACGCCGAACCATTTCAGATTAGGATATATTAACAAATTATCCAAAAGCACTTGAGAAATTATACGGAACCCCGGTGTCCGTTTTTGTTGCTAGCGGATGCGCTCACGCAGTGTAATGATCCGGCTGCGCTTAATCACGACGCAGACAAGGTTCCACCTCTTCCTGGGCTCACAGACTACACTGTTGAATTGAGAGCACTGTCCGTGAAATATGTGCTCTGAGACAGATAATTCATCAGAGACGATGCTTTGCCAAAAAAATCTAACAATGGAAAACTGAGGATGTGACACTTGGTTCCAAGACAATGCTTTGCCAAAATTAAACAATTGAATACTGAGGACGAGACACTTGGGTCCACACAGTTAGAATTCTGGGTAAGCGCTACTGTTTGGACTACGCATTCCTGTAATGATGATACGAGTATCAAAGACATGAACATTATTGACGCCACGATTGGGGTAGTGTGCTGTAGCACGGTTTCTCGCATTGAATTGCGTGGTGCCCGGGTTCGATTCCCGGTCGGGTCGATTCAGGTAGAAACGGTATTTTCTAAATTGGCCCGGGTTTGGGTGTGGGGAGACGCCACTGGCCTAATGGATCGTCTGGTACCTCGTAAATCGGGAATATTTATCCTTACTAAGAGACTTACGACAAGTGGTGTTTTGTCTGGCGCATATTCATTTAAATGTACATTTTTGAACATAATACTTATATAAAACTATCCTACTCTGGACACCAACTCGATCTTAAATCATCAACAAGATATTAGATGACAACAGCAAGCATTATTAATTATAAAAATTATCAATAAGTATTAATTAAATAGACAACTGTAATCTATAAGATTACAGTTAATATATGATTGAGATGACTGGATGAAGTACAGTTAGGTCCTATATTATATTCACTGAGCAAACGATCGAAGAAGCAATTACAAACCTTCATGAATGAGTCTATACTGAAAGGCATATCTACCAAATTCAGTGATTGATGTCAAAACCTACTTTATACAAACACAACATTTCCAATCATTAATACTTGTAGTACTGGCCCGTACAGATAATTAAACGCAATGAAACGTGAAATTAACTCATATTGCTTATTAAAACTGAGCACGTATTAAAAGTTTAATCGAAACGTTTTTTACAATCCACAACGCTGAGTTATTAATGTAATTGCGAATTTAGATTTCCATGACTCTTAATTAGCGGTTCATTAAGTTTTATAATTGAGGTAACAATGTGAACTAATATGAGGTGGAAATATCATGAAATGTGGATGTGGATGTTCTGAAATGAGGAACATTTATTAGTTAAACAGCGTGAGCCACCACACTTGATGAACTATTGATAAGGGTGGCCGGATTTTGGTGCTGGCAATCGTCCACTCTGGATAACATATCAAAGGCACATAGCAACATATCCTGTACATACAGGGCACGCCTTTTTGCCGCAGTACGCAGAATGACAGGTCTTTTTTCAAATGATTGCAAAATAGCAACACAAGGTGTAATCACCCTGTATAGCTAATGTGTTTGTGTGTGTATACGTCTCATGGCTGCAAATGATGATGTTCAATCAAAGTTTAGTTAACGTTTATCTTCAAGTCCAATTCACAGGCACTACACGTTAGGGTACTACGAACTGTACGTTTACCACGAGTTGCCACTTTAAATTTACATCAAAGTTCGCGTATTGTATTGTATTGGGATGACACATGACACGACAATATCGAAACCCAATACATTTTTTTACGCGAACGATGATGTAAATTAAAAGTGGCAACTCGTGGTAGATAGACGTACTGTTCACAATCTGTCTACAGTCTTATTACTTTAAAAATGAGAGTTTGTAGTACCCAATGGATTAAAGAGATCGCTAATATTTACTCTAACAGCCGTACTTGCAATGCCCAAACTCTGACCGCTTGCTGTAATATAAACCCTAAACTAATAAAAAAATCTTTACCGTTGTTAGCAAAGACAAAACCCAAAAGCTGCTATTATTGCCTGACTGTTCAAAATACTGTCATCAAATACAAGTAGAGAATAAAGTATTGTCCTTACCGGGACATTGAGAACAGAATAGAGGCCACATACTGCCTTCGCATTTGGGATGTGGCTTTCGGCGGCGGAATGACAAGCAGGTGTTCGTTGAGAGAATAGACAATACACTGCCTACGCGGAATAGAAATTATGTGCTGTGCTTCGAGTCGAGTTCATTTGACAATTCAGCTCGTTTCATTTACATTTCTATAGCTTGATCCTTATCAACTGTTTTTTCTGGTTGTACAATAGTTTATAGTTTACACTTATTGAGGTTTGCATTTTATATCCTATGCCATCATCACCCCCAATCCAGACACGTTTATTTAACTACGATTAGTTAGAGTTGTGTAATTCTAAATTGATTACTTGAAATCAAATTCTCTATCTCACTGTGAATATCAATTCGTGTTGGATCGACGTCAAAGTGATTATCAGTAACATGATCATCAGTTTACGGCTTAATCTCTCAACCGTGTCTAACTCATCTATTGATAACCATGTACCTACGTTTCAATGTGTTGATTAGGTTCAGAAGTCCTAGCCAGCAGCCACACCTCACTATCGTTTCAACATGCCGAATTTTAATATGGAACTGTTGTATCGACTCAATGATTTATTTTATAGCTGATGCCGATAAGTTTGATAGGCAGAGCTCGCTGTTGCGGGACTTGAGGTTTTTAACTCTACGAGGTTCCCACTATCCTTTTCGGGACAGCAAAGTGACAGTTTCGATAGCACCACATTTTTCCTTGCTACGAATCTCTAAATTGTGTAAGACAAAGTCGCTTTCCGCCGTTTGCATTCCGAGATCTCTCAAACTACGCAACTGATTTTAAATGCGGTTTTTATTAATAAACAGAGAAATTTAGGAGGAAGATTCAATACATGCATGTTATGGTAGAGTAAGTATCTACTTTGCACCCGTTCAAAGTCGGGTCGCTTTGTGTCGCAATCGAAGGTTGATTCGTTAATAACATCGCGCAGCAAGGAAGACCTTGCCCGGAATAACAAAAAGAAGCACCGGAGGAGTTGCACCAGAACCTTGAAGACTCTTTCGATGGCGACTTTTTTTATTAATTCTTTGAGACGAAGTGCTGGTTCAAGGTCTGTATTTTTGGTTTTTGACCGTACCTACATTGATCTGCATTTGCCAGCCACAGCTAGAGCGTAACTCTGCTGACATAATATGTTGAGGTGTTATTCTTTCATTAGTATTAGGGCTAAGAAATAAGGACTAGAGAGCGTCGTTGCCTATGTGTTGAGCGCCCCAACTCGGATCGTGGATCGTGTGGTCCTGAGTTCTAATCCAGCCAGAACCATCTTTGTGTTCATTGTTGAATATTTGACTAACTCTCCGATGATGGAAAACATCGTTACCAACCAAATCTACCCGGATAACGGCGGAAGGCTCACCACCTACCACGTTGGTTGGGTTCCAATACTATCAATGAAAAGTGAGCTTATGACTGTTCCGTTCACCAAGACGACAGCAGTCACCTCTGACTACCCCGTTTGCGATATAGTCGTGCTGTAATGTATGTATAAGGACAAAGCGCGGATGAAAGCAAATAATCAGCGTGTGGCTTCATCTATTTAAAACGATTATATTGATAAACTGTAAAAAAATACTTATTAGCCATTTTTAAGTCAAGTCAATTTCTGCAATGCTCAGACTAAATTATGTTTGAAAGCATATTTCACAGTTTTTTTAAAATTTCATAATAATGAACCTCGTGAATAATCAGTGTTTAATTTTAGCATACACTAGTTGGCTAATCCTACATGCATGTTTTAATAGACCATTAAAGCATACTACGCATGAATTTCAATTATTAAAATTATTGCGAACATAATCCGATTGCTCAATCAATTTTGAAGGGAAATAATTATTCGTATTCAAATTAGCAAAACAACCTCGATTGTTTTTATCTTGTTGATCTTATTGGCTGGTATATAGTATGACTATTCAATAAGTATTTTATTATGATAAACTAACTCACGAATGGTATTTGCAAGGCACTTCATTAACCCGCAAATTAAGCGAACATCGTTTTTTATTGATTATTGGCACTATAAAAAACGTTCGTGATACTTTACTTGATACAAAACTTTGGCTTACACTATTTACTACTTGCAAATGTCTACCAGAAGATGTCTTTAAGAAGATTATACTGACTCATGACAGGACAGTAGGACTGTAAGGAATTACTAGAAAAAACCGAAGATAAGTTCTTTTTTAATTTTTCTCTTGATATTTATATCTTACTCGTACTTATGTCATTTGACCCCAAGCAGAGCAGAGGCCATCGCTATAGGTGTCAGAGACTTCATCTGAAAAACGGAACGATCGAGATTTTTGCTTGGTTTACTAAGTAGAGTCAAGATTTGAACCAAATGGTAGTCGCATTAATTTTATTTAGAAATATTATTTTGCCTTTTTTTGTATTTTTAATCCATCGTATTGTTTTTTACATTAAATGAATTGTCATAAGTTGAGCTTGATATATATACAACCTATATACTTGTGAATTGATACTTTACACGCTTTACAATGGTATTCTCGGAGATAATAAAATAGAAGCTGCAAAAAGATGTGAAAATGCCTTCATCTTATAGATAAGGTATCGCAAAAACTTCACAATGGGTTCCCAATAAGGCAACCCTGGGAATAAATAAGAATAATATGTTGATCGATAAAGGTGTTCCCGCCTGCAGCGATTCCGGCTTCGAGCGTACCGGGGCCCATAAGCCCCCTAGGAAGGCACCAGGTGGAGCAGGGATGACGAGGATCACCTCGTTGTAAAGGAATGAAATCAATATAAACAAATAAATATAAATATGCGCCAGACAACACACCACTTGTCATGGTCTCGAAGTGGGGATAAATATCCCTGTGTTACGAGGTACCAGACAAGGAATTAAGCCAGGGGCGTCTCCCAGCACACCCAGACCCAAGCCAATTTAGAAAAGATCGTTTCCTGAATTGACCTGACCGGGGATCGAACCCGGGACACTACGGAATTAAAGGCGAGAAACCGTGCTACAGTGCACTACGCCAATCGTGTCGTCAATAAGGAGCTATTTGAGTTCAAATTACGCTGTGGGGTAAGATGGCTATGAGTAACACGATGTCCAGAGATACTACGACCACCCAGGAATAGACATGAAATAAGTTCCTTGATCTATCACAAGTTTACTGATTCTCATATGTTTGTTGCTAACTCCAGCGATATTTTAGGTACACATAGGCAATGTCAAAATACTAGACTTAGTAATACAGCAGTTGGCAGCATCTTGTTAGGGCCCATTTTTTAATTGTTTGCTATGGCTTTTTTGTAATTTTTTCAGTTGTGTTCTTTTGAGATAAATAAAGTTTTGTCATCTGCCTTTCTTTCTAAAAATGCTGCTGATGTCGTTGCACATCATATACCAGCCTAAAAAGTAGAAATACTATCTGCCCTACTTCCCTCAGATACATCGATTGTCCATCTCGCATGCTCGCCAGTAATCAGCCGTCGGAGCTATCAGCTGAGCAGTGAGCAGAACACGAGCATTATTTGAGCAGCCCTGGACACTTACACTCCCTGACTTATCTGACTTGGTTTGGAAGACGTATTCACAAGATAAAGCTTGCTATTAGCGGTAAGACTTTTTACACTTAAAAAACACTTCGAAGCCAATACGGCTCAGTTGTAGGAATTTATTATTTATATGATGTCAGGCTTTACTTAGCGTTGGACAAGATATGTATAGACTAATTTCTTAACTTGATTTTCGTCAATTACAAGTCGATAGTTTGACCTAAGAACAAGCGATAGGAAAAATAAACTTTAAAACAATAATTGGTTTGGTTTAACACCTTAAATTCGTAAGTATTTCCTACATCATAAGCGAATTGATTGTCTTTTTCTTCTTTGTTGCACAACAATATGAAATATCGTTCTCATTAGTTTTGGTCAGAAATTATGTCAGATAAAATCAGCTGAGTAGTAATTAATTGTTATGTGGTTGATGCCTATCTATAAACTACTTAAACAATCTGTTATTGCCTTGAAATGAGCAAAATGTGGTCTATATCACATGCCTGATTTGTTTATGCTGTTTTGTTTCTGCTCTATGGACGTTAAAACCGCTACTTATATTCTTTGATATAGTTTATTAGTTGGTACACATGCACACATCCTTTTTCCTTCTAAATTCTTTAACCAAAACTATGCGTATTCCAGTCGAATGGTGCATAGCGCTCTCCTTTGCGTTACACTAGCATACCACACAAGCCGTCTCACTCAAATTACCCGATATCCCATAAGCATAACAGAGACCTTCAAACTCTTCGAATAGATTACAGCGCCAAATAAAACTGAGCACGTAGCACCGCGGTATTCACTACTGCTTGGGCACTGGGCAAAAACGGGCAGCAGACAAAAACCATATTACAGCGACATAATAGCGGACAAATGGCCTTTTAACCGACTGCGACGGAGGAGGTAATGCGAATAGAAGAGAATATGAAGATTGGACGTGACGGCCGCGGACGTTGACGGATAGTCGCGGACGAGAATAAAGGACATCCCACAAACTCATATCCAAATAGATAACACAAGTCTGTTTGTTAGTCTATTATGCCACTTGTTAAAGCTTTCTGTGACGTTACGATAGGCTGCTACATTGCTGAGATTTTTTTATTACTCAATCGACTTTTATAGAATTCATAGACAGAGAAATGAGAAATGCATCTCTTTGTTTTGACATCCGTTGCCATAACGGAAGAGCAAATAAACAGGTACATTGCATTCCCTTTCGACACGCAAAGTATATACCAGTGCCACCTATCACGATGTATGTCTGTGCTACATGCTGTGCTTACTGTTGTGATGTCTGAATGCACCGGAATAACTTTGTTTGAAGTAGTTCGATACAACTATTGAGTGCGCAGATGACTTGCCATTGACGTTAACATTGAGGTAGTGTCCACAAATAAAATGTTTTACTTCCTTTTTGTTCTATAAGGCAAACTTGCAAACGCGGTTACCAGCGAACAACGGTTGAACATCGAAAAAAACTGGCCAATTGAACGGTTCATTTCAAGATTGATATCAAAAGTCGCGTTGTTGTAGGTAGGAATTACTGTTAACCTATTGTCTCATGTACCATGTGGTCCAACCTACTGTTGTTCCTGTTGTGTTTGCTGCCTGAACAAGTAAATAACAGTTAAGACAGAATTGTTTATAACAAATATATAAAAAACGGATAAACGTATCTAATATTTTTCAATTATGACTGATCGTTAGATCTGTTTGGATTGATCCTACGAACCCGCAGTTCGTAAACCAAGTGCCCTAGTTGAGATATATATCCTCGTATGTGTATATTAATTAAACCAAGAAAGTGAAAAATATATTTTATTACACTTCGAATACGTACGGAGGACGATAGGTAAACTTTTTCAAAAACATTGCAAATTGGATTTTATATCAGCAGTATACGGTTCCCCAGCTATGTAATGTCGTATGAACAACCAGGGAGTAACTGATTCTGAACACAGTTTAAATATGAGATGTCATGTCTCACGGAGATCGGCTAACTACGTGGGCAACAAATGTCTGGCCATGCCGCCCCCGCCAGGTACCGGTAGAAGAGGTCGACCCAAGAAGCGCTGGCTCGACGTCGTCAAGGGTGACATGCATGCCAACAGACTCACCACTGAGGATGCACAAGACCGCGCGAAGTGGGCCAAGAAAACAAGAAAGGCGGACACTGGCACCCCACACACCAGTGTGAGTTCACAACCGGGATAGACCGCACGGATGATGATGATGACAGTTTAAATATGACAGAAGACAAAAGGTTTTTATGACTCAGAGCTAGCTTATAGCGGTCGCATCCACACACACTACTAATTACCATTTAAAAATTAAACATGATAGTATTACTCAAGAGAAATCTACATTACATTATAGATAACCTCGATTAACAGCAAACCGGACATTTCAGCTGCCTTTTAAAATTGTAATCTCAGCTTAAGTAGCTTGAGCCATGAGAAACAAATTAATTGCTTAATTATATGAAAATAAAACCGTGACTGCGTCTTTGTTCGCAATTTCTTGACTAGATTAGCAGTTGTTTGCGAAGAGAAAGGTTATTCGTGTGCCAACCTTTCACAAGAACTTCACAGCGCGTTATTTCTTCATTACGGCAGATGACATTCAAGCGCAGCCTGAGAAATGCCACAAGCCAAGTTTGCAAGGATTTTTTTAGAGGCTGTTAAATTTCTTCTCGCCTATTGGTCCGTCCGCGTTCTTAACTCGTTTTTTCAGTTAACTAGAATAGAGGAACACATCGAAACTCTTTCAGCTTCGCTTCCTTAATTGCCCTAGCGATGCTGTTCGGGGTGTTTTTACTTCTACGCAAAGCACTAGCTTTCAACCTCGCAATGCTTATAGGTACTGATAATTAGGATATTATCAGAGCTTTTTCATCATCCTCATTATTATTTGCAGCTATTAGAGGTTGCTGTGTTGAATTAATATAAAACAATCCCTACTCCTAACTACATATTTCCCGATGTATATACCACCTCAATGATTGTACATACGTCTTCTGTTCATTTTTATTTTATCATTCCATCAAATACTGAGCAGAGCTCCCGCGTGCTCGTTGAGTGACCTTCGAGCTTTCTTATTTAGCCCATGCATCTCGATTTTATGTAAGTAAAATACACTTTTTATTAGTTGTTGCTATGGCCTTAATAAATAAATTGGGTTAGATGGATTTAAACCAGTTTTGCCCCTTAATTCAATTCATTTATTGGCCATTTGGTTACATTGCTTAATATTGGTACGTCAAAATACAAGTTCAAATCACTAATTATGTACATATGTATCGACGACACGATTGGCGTAGTGCGCTGTAGCACGGTTTCTCGCCTCGATTTCCTTAGTGTCCCGGGTTCGATTCCCGGTCGGGTCAATTCAGGAAACGATCTTTTGTGAATTGACTCGGGTCTGGGTGTGCTAGGAGACGCCCCTGGCTGATTTACTTGTGTGGTACCTCGTGACACAGGGATATTAATCCCTACTTCGAGACCATTACAAGAGGTGTGTTGTCTGGCGCATATTTATTTATATGTATACATCACCATCATTCATGAACAAGTAAAATAATAATTACATTAATCCAATGCATTATACGACAAGTCAACAAAAGGTACGACAGTAATTATTCTTTATGAATGCAAGTGAACAGCTCTTATACTCGGTTAAATTGTAGAAAGAGTAATTAAGAAAAAAAAATTAAAGAGTTCTTGAATTCATTTAACGAGAGTTAGGTAATAGCAAGGGGCAATTTACTATACATTTTCATTTATAAGGATAAACCTTGTTTGTAGGTTTACCTACCCTTAAAATAAGAACACATTAACTCTGCTTCCGAATAAAAGGTTGTCCAGGAACATTGAAGGTACATACCACAAAACCTTCAGACGCAATACAAATATCTGTGGTGCGGGAATCGAATCCACAACACTTCGCGTCTCGGGCCACTGCTCTAAATGGGTTGCCAAAATAATGCCTACCTCAAGAATAGAACGTTTGATGCCATCCGTAAGGCCTGGTTTAGATATATCAGTATGTTGCTAATAGCCAGGTATATGGGCCGAGCTAAGTTTTAGCGAAACCGACCCAACAAAACTGTTAAATAAATTAAGTATTAACGAGAGCAAATGTCCAGTTCGTTTAGTGCTCTGTGGTTTATCTTTAGACGGATAGTGGAGGCTAACGATGATTTAACAGATACTCACTTATGCTAATGTAACTTGTGATGTTTACCTGCAGGCACAGATTTATATTTATAGTTTAAATTTATTTTTATTTATTTCATTTTTGATCATCATGACTAATATTGTTTGTTCTTTTTATTTAGTCCATCCGTTATCATAATTATTTGATTCAGAAATTGAGAATCTTAAAAAATACAATAGCTTAGGTATCAACGAGTGTTAAAAATGTTTCTATATTGTGTAAATTTGATTTTAAAGACTATTTATTTTAGGCACTTTTTGTCCGAATTGGGATATTTTAATTTTAAGAATCACTTTATTTCTGTGTATTTTAATTCTTCTTTAGTCAATAAATACCTTTATTCGTTGAGTTCAGACGTTTACATTCGATGGCAAACACAGCCTAGCGAACAGGCTTTACCTATTTCATTTTGAATATCTCTAAAAACAAGCCTAACCTAACTCTTCATCAGAGCTAGCAGGTGTGCCCCTATGATGAGCTAGTAAACAAAGTACCAACTTAGTGTTATGCTGGTAGACTAATGGCACTCGAAATGAGTACTTAAAAGTATGCAGGTTAGTACTTAGACACGGCGTTGGGAATGCTAAAAAGTTGTAACATATTACATGTAGTATTTTTACTACCTTCCGTCTGTGGTCCGTGTGCTAATTTAAGACACAAAAGCAATATATACTGTAACTATACTTAACGATGTGTTACACTATTAATTATCTACGTGGTTCTTGTATGTTTTTGTCAGAGAGTTATTTAAAAAAAAATACACAAACAAGCCAAAAAATAACGAAAGTAAAAGAATAAGAAATACAAACAGCTTATCATCAATTGTTATTTGTATCAATAATGCAAGGAAAACGATTTAATACCTACTACAATGAAAACTCCGACGTACTTACCTAAACATTTACAAAACCAAATGAAATAATGAAAAGTTTTACAATTGCCTTCGGCCGGTAAATAATACTGTGCGGCCCCAGAAGTTACCAACCGGTGGCTATTGTTTTTGAGTAAAATAATTCTTTTTTACAATTTATTTCCTCCTGGCCTGGTGGACGGTTTCTATCGGCTTTTATAAACAACGTAGTAAGCGTGGTACCTACTTCGCCACATGGAAGGTTTGCGACACTCACGCGTGTTCTGACCTTATACTTTTTAACCTTTCCTTAAGAATATTATGTTCCCGCACTTAGAAAACTTCTACTGCCATAATAACATTTTTTTCGTTAGAATGCTCAAGCAGCGAAAACATAAGCGTCCTGAGAAGGAATTGTTAAAATATTGTTTTTAGGAGGTTGAGAATTGTTTAAGGAGGTTGTATAAGATCTAGCTGTTGTTTTCAAAGAGGATGTAGCGGTGATTTTGCGAAAGGCCAAGCTACCTAAGAGTAACATTTCTACGGAAAAGCATCAAGCACTTAGGAAAGGTCGCCAAAATGAAGAAATCTTAGTGCTGAAGGCTGATAAAGGAAACGCCACCGTAGTCATGAATACTGAGGATTATGATAACAAAATAAGAGGATTGCTCGCTGACACCTCAATTAACACATTTTTTGAGGGCATGATTTTTCTTATACGAGGATTGACTTGAACGCTAACTCGTTTCTATCAACCTAAAATGTTGCGCGTTGCTGCCCTCATCATGCAAGCAGGACGCTGCTGCATAATGCTCGCCACATTATAATTTCTATCGACTGTCGTTGCGGAGAACGTGACGACAGCGATTTGTTATTGTAAACAAACACACCAAATCGACAGAAATGTTGGGAAACTTATTCTAGAAAGGGCAGTATTAATATAGATTTTTTGAGGTCTTTGATCTTCGATGGCGGGTTAAACGGGGTCAGAATCAAGATTATTTCAGCTAGAAAATAGTGGAAGATGGCAAAATATTTACAGATACAGAAGACAGGAAAGAATAACATAAGTACATTTTACTCACTTATTTACTTTTTATTGCACATAATTTATTGTATAAATGCTCTACCAATCAACTACACGGCCAGACACAACTATTACAACAACAGAACGAAAGATAATACTTTAAAATAAGGTGAAGTAAATGGTTTAAACTAATATAAAAAAATTCAAGATGATTAAACATAAATACCCATACAAAATAATAGCAAAAGCATTGAATAGACTAAATGATTAACATGGAAAAATAAAAATAGGTACTTATCTACTTATTATTCGTGGCACATGTGGAAATTAAAGTTACTCATATTGTGTTTATCTAGCTAAACTATTATTGCTGAACTACAAGCCGTTAAATCAGCTGTTTATCCTTTCAATTAAAAAAACGCCCTAACGATTAGAGCATAGCACAAGAACTCGTAAAAATATGGCTATAATGATTTGTTTCTATGACAACTGACCGCTCTTTCTATACAATAATTACATTTAACTGGTACACAGTGAGTAAAAGAGAACCCATTTTACTCACAACTTATATTTTTTAGTGTTCATGATAGCATCAGACGCTAACTATCATTGTGGGATCTTGGTGCATTGCCTCTAGTGAGTGTAGTAGGTACGAGTAAGTTATTGGCAACTTTGGCTAAATAAGCCTTTGCCAGAAACATCTTAATTTTTCTGATGAATTGATTATATCCTAAACATTACTATACCTAAATTGATTACTACTTGTTGTAAGTCGCAATTGAAAATTCTAAAACGTATATTATAACATTTTTCAGCTTTGAATTTGGACACTTGATTGACTGTCTAATTACTATTTATTTATTTATTTATTTATTCTTTATTGCACATTTATAAAAATAGGTACAATTGGCGGACTTAATGCCTAGAGGCATTCTCTACCAGTCAACCGCAAAGTTTAACAGAGAACATACAAATTTTGGGCTGTGCAACGTATGGAATTTGGTGCAAGAAAATACAAACAACAAATTAGTTACTTAACTAAAACTTTAAAACCTACTAATACTCAAACTAACAAATACCTAATACAATTCGTAAACTTAAATAAATCATATATAGATCATAGTATACTACATAAATACATATAAACTATATATACTTATCATGCCAACAAATATACCTATCTTTATACATTGAAAATAAATATACTAATATAATATTAAATAATAATATATAATTTGAAATTAAATTAAATTGCCATTTAAGAGAGTTAAACGAAGATGCCTGAATCTGAACTCAATGAAATGGTTTACTGAATCAGCGGCTCACTTAAAATGCTCACGCAACGACCTCTTCAGAGCAAGTTTGGAGGTAGATTTCTGAATGTTGCTTGGGAGAGAGTTCCATAGCCGTATGGCAGACAGTCTGAAGGAGCTTGACATGTAGGAGGAAAAGAAAAGGGGTGTAAATAGAGCTAAAGTTTTACTTGAACGGAGATCTTTTTGATGAGACGAGTGTAGGAATTGAAACTTATTTTTTAGGTACATCGGAGAGTTTGGATCGAAGAGAATAGAAAAAAGAACACACAAAATTCTCACTTTTCTGCGTTGACGAATCGGTAACCAGTTGAGCTTAGATCGATAAGAAGAAATGTGATCGTACTTTCGCAATCCGAAGATAAAGCGGATACAGTTATTCAGGAGTCTGTCAAGTTTGTTGAGAAGTTCCTGTGAGATATTAGTAAAACAAACATCAGCATAGTCGAGAATAGGCAGGACAAGAGCCTGGACGAGCAGAACTTTGGTGTTGACTGGTAGAAAAAATTTGAAGCGGTAAAGCGCTCGCAGCGTCCAGGTTATCCTTCTTTACGAGTATGATCCTAAATTATCAGCATCATACAGCTTCTACTTCTGGCATGCACGAGTAATGCAATTTTGCGAAACGTCAACAACTTCCCTGCGATCAAGCTAATGCAATTTACAGCTCAGCAGGCGTCTACACTATAACAACATGAATTTACCATGGGCATTACCATACAGGGCTTATGTGTTGTCGGGTCAATTCAGGAAACGATCTTTTGGTTTGGCTCGGGTCTGGTGTGGGAGGCCCTAGTTTAATTCCCTGTCTGGTACGTCGTAACACAAGGATATTTATCTTTACCCAGAGACCATGACAAGGGGTGTGTTGTCTGGCGCATATTTAATGTAAAACCACATGAGTAATACCAGGCCTCTGTCACTTCATGTACTTGTGCGCGATAATTACCTACCAGCCACCGGGTCTTGGATGACTCATTTGGCAGTTGTTTGTCAACAGTCGCTTAGAGCATTTGAACGCGAATCTTGCGATTAAACTGACGTAACATGTACAGTAGGTATAAAAAAATGTATTGGGATGACACATGACATGACAATACATTTTTTTACGCGAACGTGGCAACTCGTGGTTGACGTACTGACCACTGACATCTTTAACGATGGAGATAGCCCTGTCAAATAGGCCTGACGCATGACAGCATATTAAAATAGACAAAATTTTAAATTTTCTATGGTTTGATTTATCTGTTACGTAGTAACTATTTATAAAGACATCTGTGGTAATACCTCTAGTGTTACACGTGTTCGTTCATGGGCTCGCGGTTACCGCTTACGGGCGGTCCTTATGCTTTTTTGCCACCCCCGTTGTATAAAAAAAAATTTCTGGTACTTTTTCTATATTAATAGAAACTAGCTACAACTTTTTAATTGTCAAAAACTGTTAGTTAAATGATATTATTTTTATCATCAGCTGGGATAGTAAGGCCAAATCTTATATATTGAGGAAAAGGGGAACTCATTTAGTCCAATGTCACTGAGTGTCATTCTTATTCAATGTTTCGAACTATATCATTGAATGATTTAAATCTAAAATCATTGGTGGCGAACCAATGAATCTGTTTATTAACGTTTCAATAACGACTTCTGTTACATTATAATATACAAATACTCAAATAATGACACAGTTCCATTAACAAAGCCATTTGAAAAGTTTCCTGAAATTATTGTATGTTTATAATAATATTTCAATGACAAACAGTAACATTACACTAAATCAGTCGTCCCCTTCAGCAATGGCGGCCTCGCTCACACAAATCTCTGTAAAGTTAATTTGGACAAAGCGAGGCTCCCTTCGTGTATCTACATTGAAGGCTGAATATTCCAATATGTAGGACAAGGGGCAATAGACAAGTTCAATTAGCGGAAACAGATACAACTGTTTGTGATTTGATGAAAGGACACAGCACGGGCGAGAGAATTGAAAAAATGTTTTTTGTAAAATCTATTGCTGTCTGTTGCTAACCTCGAGCCCCCGCAGAGTGCGATAGAGACAACTGCAACTCGAATCGAAATTACTTATCAAAAGTACACAAAATCGACTTTTCGTTGTCCCCTGTAGGTCTGCCACGAGTTGCCACTTTAAATTTACGTTATCGTTCGTGTAAAAAAATATTGGGATTTAACATGACATGACATGACAATGTCAAATCCCAATACATTTTTTACGCGAACGATAGATAACGTAAATTTGAAGTGGCAACTCGTTGTAGACGTACAGATCACTTTTCGAAAAGTTGACTTACAGTTACTTTTTTCATTAAAAATAAAGAATGACTCTGGCCTTGTTCCTATGTTTGCTTTTTTTTATGTGAAACTAGTCAAATTACTTTTCTGGATGTTTGAACACGGCGGAAAATTTGGCCAATTTTTTAGATTGTTTTTGAAGGTTCATGACTCTTTTAATAATTCATTTATGATAACATGTTAATAGTTGCTATACATTGTTTGAAAATAAAATATTCCTCTACTAGCAATATCCAGGGAGGAAACACGGGACTACGTTTGTATAGAAAAACGGCGCTTCTGTAACCTCTTTAAGGATGCGGCAGCGTTGCTAGGCAACAAGGGTAACGTGAACTTTCCGATGTTCATAGCATAACTCTTCTTTTTCCAATCTGTACGTCTACCACGAGATGCCACTTTAATTTACGTTATCCTTTGGGTAAAAAAATGTATTGGGATTTGACATGACATGACATGACAATGCCAAATCCCAATATAATTTTTTTACGCGAACGATAACGTAAATTTAAAGTGGCAACTCGTGGTAGACGTACAGATTCGATACGATAGTCCGGTACATTAGTAAATAGTAGTACTGAGACTATGAAGTGTTGTAAGGACGTTGGTCAAACATTTATAGACATTTTATAGTAACTAAACGCCAATATTGATTTATTTAATTTGTGAAAGATATAACACTATAGTTATTTACTCATGTGAGTTCTTTTTACAAGCCTGATAGCATCATACCGTTTAAAATAAGCAATGGGTAGCAAATTAGTTATATCGCCTATTAACTATGTAAAACATGATTAGGACCTACGAATTACGGTAATTTTAAGCCAGTTGAGATGACAGGCACTCAAGAATCTCTTAATTTGGAATATCACTAGATCGTGCTTAGTCTGAAGGCCGCTGACGTCACTATTTGGGGCAAGGCTCTTTAAGGAGTTACTAGAAGTACTAGAACTGCTAATTTGGGTGTTTTTAACTACATCGTAGCTTAGTACAATAAGTACTAAATAAGTCTGTTTTCAGCCCAGAAATGGAAAAGATAAAAAAATTGCCGTTCTTGTCGTTTTTTTCGTAGCTAGACTTCAAATTCTTTAGCATCATTATTTTGTCTTAATTAAACTTTGTTTCAGTATTGTTGATTGAAATCGACAGTACATATTAAATAGTTATATTGTCATGTTAGGATGAAGTTTTCGCTATAATTGATGGGTTATTTAGAACCCAATCAAGCTTCGAGTGGAAACTCTTTTTAATAATTTAAACAATTACACTGATTGGCTTGAAAAGATACCGTATCAGCGATCGCTTGGAGGGAAAATCCGAGCAAATTTAGAAAACATCATTTCCTGAATTTACTCGACCGGGAATCAAACCCGGGACACCACCCAAGTAGCAAGGCGAGATACCGTGCTACAGCGCACTAAGTACGCGAATTGTGTGTAGTCGTGTCGCCAAGAGATAGATATGAAATATGTAACAAAATCAGAAAAGTTTTATTTAGAAATTACTCATGATTTGAGACAACAAGATTCCCTATTATCTTTTTGTTTAAATATAATGTATATTTTGCTGTTGGTGTACCCATAATAAAAGCGATGTATTTGTGACCTAACATGAGGAGCAAAAACAATAGTTACTCATATAAACGTATACTCGCATAGTAATTTTCATATGTTTTTAAGCGACACGACGAGGAAGAAATTTACTGTTCGATTGTATATATATTTGAAATGAAACTTATTATTAGGTATCACAATACGAAACATTGCTCTACTCGGTAACTGCAGTGTGGATGCAGCACAAATACCTTTGCAACTGACCTCGTTTTAGCAATAATCAATACTTAATTCTTTATTGCATTTCACAGTGTAGTACAAGATCTTACAATATATTTAAATAGTGCACCATGAACCCGGTCGGGCACAACAAAAATGAAGAGGAGGAAAGCCATTGTTCATAGAAAATTAAATTATTATGTAACAAAATAATATTCAATTATATCTAATAATTATTTAGATACTCGTCTAAAGATTACTATATATACTACTACTACTTACTTTTCTCTCGAGGTCGTTTTATTATAAGAAAATGATTTTTCGGCCCGAATAGCAGTACCTACCTACCGGTAATACACACATCAAAAGTGTCTAGGGATCAACATATATTTTTGCAATAACTTTTCTCCTGATTGATATTAATTAAAATTTTCTTTAAGGATTCATCAAATAAAGTGTTTTCGTTTGTCTACAGTAACGATAAACCAAGTCACCTTTGCATTAATAAAGAAATTTGCCATTTTCCTAATAAAGGGATTTTTGACATTTGAACCACTAACATTAAAGTTCGAAAAAAAGACTGAAATAACAGTTTTCTTTAAAATTTTATTGGGTAACCTAAACAATTAATAATCCGTGTTTCTACCGCGAACACTAACAACACAAGAACATCGGTTTGGCATACTCAACATGAGTTCATCCAAATCACGCTGTGGAATGGCCGCCCATGTTCGTTGCAACAACAAAAAAGGTCTTCTTGCGACTGGATGCCCTCCATATTCGGCAGAGCTCTTCTCTGTAGCATATCCCATGCATGCTCAATCGGGTTCAAGTCTGGCGACTGAGCAGGCCAGGGCAGGACATTGATGTTAGCTGCGGCGAGAGTCTGTCTTACAACTCTTGCGGTGTGCGGTCGTGCATTATCATGCATTAACTGAAATAAGGGAACGATTTGCACTTGTAGAGGAACGATGACGTCTGATACAATCGTCTCAGCATAAATTTGAGCGTTGAGGTTGCCTCTGATCCAAATCAACTCAGTTCTTCCGCCGATCCAAATACCCGCCCATACCATGATGGTTCCACCACTATAAGGATGGACTTCCTGGCAGGATTCTAATCGCTGTTGGCGTCCAGGGGTTCTCCAGTGTCGTATACGTCTTGTATCCGGTCTCATATTAAAACGAGACTCATCAGAAAAGCACACGAAACGCCATTGTTCTTCTGCCCAATTTCTGTGTTCAAGAGCCCATTGATATCGAATCCTACGATTGTGCATTGCTATAGGTGGTACCCTTAGCGGTCTTCGGGAATGAAGGTTCACTTCATGCAAGCGGTTTCTGACTGTTTGGTCGCTAATTAAGTTCCCTGAAGAGTGATGAAGCCTCTCGGCTAACATCATGGCGGTTATTGTTGGAGCTCTTCGAGTTGTGATTTGAATGAATCGGTCTTGTCTCCGTGTGGTGCAGCGATACCGTCCTCCATGGCGCTCAGCCACGGTACCAGTGCTTCGGTAACGTGTCCAAAGGCGACTGATAACACTCTGACTTGTATTCAGAGCTAAAGCCACAGTACGTTGCCGGGAACGAGCTTCTATCATTCCCACGGCTCTGAGCAATTCTTCCCTGCTTAAATGACGTCGCCGCTCCATAATAACGTTGGTTTTAATCAGTAGTAGGGAAACAGTAGCACTAATAATGTCTTCAATGCGTTGTATGTTTTTATAGGGAAAATATTGACAGCTGATTTTCATCTTTTACTCGAATTTGATTGACAGTTCCCGTTTCAAATTATGAAATGCACCAAAAAGGATCCATATAAATTTATAAAATCATAAATTTATTACAAAGCCACATCTCAATCTCAAGAAATCCGCATAACAATGCTTGATCCCTAGACACTTTTGATGTGTGTAGATACAGTTAGAATAAAATATGTATTACTTGAAGTTTAAAAGGAAACTATCTACCTCTTCAGTCCTTGGAATAATAACACACAGGAAGCGAGTCCGTGCAACCTTGGAGATGCCACAAATATTGGGCTTCATTCCTGTGGTACGAACTCCAATAATGGTTACATTCGTGCAGTAAATAGGTGTTACATGATTAAAAAAACTCGATTCAAAATAATTCAGTAACATGCTTAACATGTGCAAAAACCGATAATTTTGACAGTAAATTTTGGCAATTGTAGCGATTATAAATAGATAAATATCTGGAACAGATTACACCAAGAGCAAGATCATCTGACCCCAAATAAACTGAGCTTGTGCTATGGGTGACAGATGCTGATAAACATATTTAAATATTTCTAAATAATTCTACATAAATAGATAATCACACCCAGACACACACAAACAAAAATGTTCCTCACGTGAATGTCTGTCATGAGTGGAGGTGAGGTTCAAACTCACGACCTCCGGCGCTAAAGTAGCGCTGCCATTGCGCTAACAGGCTAGTCAAACTATTCATATCCTACTAGGTGTTAATATTCAATCTAAACAATTCGGTACTCCACTCCACAATGCCCGCTAGTACTAAATTAACCCGGAACCTCTATTTTTAACCCACAGTCAGTCTCGGCGCAGTCAGAATTAGCCGCACTATGCAAGCCAAGGTCCGCATTATGCAACCGCTTATTGCCGTCGATCAGCTGATCAAGCAACATCCTCCCTGTAAGTAGGTTAATCGGCTATAGCAAATTGGAGAAGCTCGAAGACGATACTGCAGAAAATATATCAACAGAAATCATTTTGAAAAAGAACTTTTCATTTAAAAGTGCCTTCTAGATCTTTCAAAATTCATGACGTATTTTTAAATGTGGTTTAATAAATAGACAGAATGACTAAATAGTTTCTAAGGATTATTATGTACAATAAATACTATGCATATTACTCGTATAATAGAGAAAATCCTGAAACTACAATAGTACATACGTCGCATATTTAAATAAATTCTATTTAAAAAAAACATTAACTCAAATGTTTCTATCGCCTATCAATAATGTACGATTCTAATAGTAAAATATTTTTTCAATTCGGTCAAATAGTTTCGGAGCTTATAAATTATAAAAAAATGTCTAAGACACCTTCAAGCCCCACCGTAAACAAAAACTCATAAACATACTTGAATTTTCCTGAATACTCAAATATACAATAGCAACCAGACACCGAACAATTACCAGTGTCCGCCACATGTGTCATTTGTCCTAGATCGGACCAGATCGCTACCATTGCGCCTTCGGTCAGTCAATTTATGCTTAGCATTCCAAACAAATATCTTTTCAGGCGATATATGAACAACGCCTTTCAAAAGCTATTTGTTTTAAAAACGTGAGCTGCGTTTGTTCAGGCTGCGGTTACTCCATACATATTTTTGGCTGAACCTGTGAGTTGAACTTTGTGTATGAAGGTTGCTCGCAATAACCACGTGCAAGTAACTGGAATGTTTAATTTTAACTTTGGAAGGTTTTGGAGGTAAATTGTATTCAAAAGCGTTATAAATTATAGCGGCCGTGATGTTTACTCAGCTAAAAGTGTCACGTATCATTGAATTTGGAATTTATGTTCGTAACTAAATAAAAATACGACGCGACAGGTTAAGTTTAACCGTTGAAATATGATAAACATGTGTATAGTCGGGCACAGAGAGCGTCGTGGCTTAGGAGTTAAAACCCCAACTCAAATCGCGGAATCGTGTGGTCCAGAGTTCAAATCTGCCCTAAACCATCATGTGTTCAATGCTATATTTCCGACCGATAAAAAACTAAATCGATCCGGATAACGACGGAAGGCACACCACCTACCTCGTTGGATTTATACTATTGGCAAAAAGTGGGCTTCAGAGTTTTCCATTCACCATGACGGCAACAGTCGCTTGCCTCTGACTGCCTTGTTTGGGATACGGGACATGGTACTCCCATGATGGTATGTTATGTTATGTAAGTCAGGCACTATTTGTCTGAATAGGCAAAGGTTTGACTCAGGGTTACTGAACGGAGTGGTTAAACAATGAACAGCAACAATAAAGTAATTATCAAAGAAGCATAGCACTCTAGACACTAGCTATTTGCGTGACTAACACTAAAATAACGTTCCTTTGTTAGAAGGTGTCAGGAAGTGAGGTGTATTGTCCCTGCCCTGCTTTGATCTAGAACAAAAGAATTAATTTGGGAACAATGTGTGATAGGAAGCCCTCCGCTTCTGAATATCCGTAAACATGCAGGACACATTATGGTAGCACCAGATATAAGTTGCAATAGATGCCAAGTATTTTGTCTGTATGAATAAATTCGACGGAAAAATCCCAACCCATGCACACCGGCAAAAATACACACAGGATGTCCTCGAATATATCTTGACTAATACGAGGCATACACGCACGATTGCTAAGGCAAAATAAAAAAATATAAAGTCTGAAAACCAAAAGGGCTGAATGATGCTTACTGACGTCACGATTGCGCTCTAGTGATGGGAATACCCCATATCTCAATCGTTTTTGATCGAGTTCCTATAGACGGAGGAATTAAATCTACTTGAAATCTACCTGATGCTATTGTTGATTTATTGTTATTGATAATTTTGCATTTTGCCGTGCTCCGGCGCACTACGCCAATTGTGTCGTCATGTGGTTCTAGCACCATTTCGGTCTCGACTTTCGTGATGCCCCGAATCCAATTCCCCGGGTGTGGGTGTGCTGGGAGACGCCCTGGCTTAATCCCTGTCTGGTACCTCGTAACACAACGATATTTATCCTTACTTCTAGACCACGACAAGTGGTAGTGGTGGTGGTGGGAGTATTATATCTGACATATATATTTATTTACTTGCGTCATCTATTCAAATTACTTTCTGTGGTAAGCACATTTAGTAAATAGGTAACGTGGTTCCCACACGCGGTTCATGCGTCCTCGTTTAATGAATGATGAATGAATTAGTGCAATTAATGTTTAAATACGCCAAATATGGCGCTGGATAGGACGTACGATTCAGTGAAGATGATCTCATAAAGCCAGTGTTTTTAGACTCGAAGATGAAAGGAAGTGTATTGTGACTTAAGAAGATGTTTAACTAAAAAATAAAATATCTGATAGGCATAAGAGCATTATGCAGATTATGAAATAAGGGGTTTTTATTAACATTGAAATTTGTTTAAAACTCTATTTAATATATAATTGACACGTTTGTATATAAAAATATATTATATGAATTTGTTAAGGCAAACCAAAATTCCTAACACGAGGTGTAGTAGTAAATATTATAATACCCACCGTATACTATAGGTAGCTGTTACCATTTACAATTTGGCAGGAATTGCCCTTGTCAAGCCAATGTCATGTTAAACCGTAGATATTACAATACTAGCTTTTGCCCGCGACTTCGTCCGCGTGCACCACTTTTTCCCACAAAGTGGAAGGTTGATATCCTATCCGCGGTAATTGAATTTATTTTTGTGATAAACATCTAACTACAACAGGGCACACCTTCTACATTATGGAACTTTCTATTACTGTTTTACTACTTCAATAAACTTATTTATTACAGCTGTTGCCTGTTGAACTTTAGTGAAAAGAAAACCGTCTATATCTTCTAAAAGTATAAGGTATTTTCAGAAACGATCGCGCACATTATTTCTTATAGCTAAGGCCCGCGACTGCAGTGCCTAGGGTTTTCTAAACTTCTAAGGTTTTTTTAGAATAACTAACAGCTAAAAGTTCACATGCATTGTTTATCTTAAATTTATCAGAAAATACACAGTAGGAGGTGGCAGATATAAGTTACAACTTATTTTGTTATAATGATACAATGCTAATTTACAGTAAGCTTCCATTTAGGTACAACATGCTTCGCGTTTTTCAACAAATCTGGAACCAAGCGCTAGCTGTCCGAGCTCTAAGAACTTAAGCTAGTTACCTAGTCAGTTAAGGTCTCCAACCTGACCATCAAGACGTGCTTCCTTTTCTTGAGATTCCTCCCGAGACTGAGCATTTGCATTCCAACTCTGAGAGTTCACGCGAATTTCCTTGTCAGTAAAGGTATCAGACTCACGCGATTGTGCATGAGCGTAGGGATCGGCAGTTAGACCTGTTTCTTGTTCTTCAGGTTTCTCCTGAGACGGAGCACTTACTGTTCTCTCAAGTCCATTGAGCCCTAAGTCGAGAACGATGTGAATCAGTCGCGGTTCCCACTGAGCCGATGTTTCTATAGCACATGAATAACCCGGCATGACGTTCTAAGATGCAGCAAGTCTCGCTTCATTATCTTTTTCAGATTCTTGTGATCAAGTCCACGTCCAACTAAAGCTGAACCCTGTTTTTATGGTAAATAATACGATACCTACTACTAGTATGTCCGAAATCGTTTTTTTCCAGTTTTTCTATCTTTAGATGACATAACTTGTTTTATGAAATGATTAAAATATCACATTTATACACTTCATGTTTAGTTGTTGAAAACCGCATCCAAATCAATTGAGCCGTTTCAGAGATTAGCGCCCACAAACGCACAGACAACCAGACAAAAACAATTCTAAAATTCATTATTTTGAGTTCTTTTGCGTTAATAAAAGCCCCCAGTTAAAGTTTTTATCATTTCCCTTCCTTTCGCGCCCGCCGCGCAATTTCATAGCTTTATGTCGCTTCAACCAGTTCAATCTTATCGTAATAACTTATGAAGTATCGTTCAAATTGCTTGGTGTAAAAAAAACAAATTTTACCTACATTAAATACTTATACAAATTGATAAATTTGTTGCTTTAAGTCTTAAAGTAAAGTAAAAAATATCTTTATTCATATAGACTTATAAAAAGTACTTATGACAAGTCATATACAAAAAAAAATGTAGCAAAAATATACTGAATAAAAATAAACTTACATAAAATAATACTACGATAGTTAATATCATAATTAAACATAATGTGACTCTACCACCGGTTCGGAGGTTGTTTCCGATCGAGAAGACTCCGGCAAGAAACTCGATGGTTACTCATTTCAATCTTGTTTTATACACAGAAATTGAATTAAGAAATCCTCAACACTATAATAACCTCGTTTTACTAACTTATCTTTAATTTGTGACTTAAACTGGTGAAGAGGCAGTTCAACAAGAGTTTGCGGAATCCTATTAAAATATTTTACACATTGACCAACAAATGATTTCCCTACCTTATGCAGTCTTAGACTGGGAGTTATGAGCTTATTTTTATTTCTGGTATTGAGTTTATGAACATCACTGTTTTTCTTGACAAGATGCAAGTTTTTACGGACATATACTACATTATCATAAATAAATTGAGAGTACACAGTTAATATAATAATAATAATATCTATTTATTTATTTATTTATTTAATCTTTATTGCACAAAGAAAAGTACAATTGGCGGACTTAATGCCTAAAGGCATTCTCTACCAGTCAACCACTAGGTGAAGCAGAAATCTTTACGGCGGGGTTTTGTAGAACTAAGTTTCAGTAAGATAAAAGTAAACAATTTACTCATATAATATATATACCTACTTATCTAAATTAAAATATATTTATATATATATGTGTACCTACTTACATATAAAAATAGCAAATATATACATATAAATTCATAAATACAATGATATATAAATACATATTATGTACTCAAATGGAAGACGAAACATTAACTCGGAATGATATGATCGACGATCTGACTAATCTGACCAATGATTAATTAGCACTAATTGAAACTGGTTAGGGTGTCTGTAAAAAAAAGCTTGTGGATAGATTTTTTGAAGGAGAACCTATTGGGGGACATTTTGATTCTGTTCGGAAGCGAGTTCCATAACCTTATAGCAGCTAAGGTAAAGGAGTTAGACACATGCGTGGATAGATGAGGGGGAGTGGAAAGTTTTAAAAGAGTATTTGAGCGTTGGTTACGTGAGCTGCACTCACCCCTATATTTAAAATTACGCTTGAGATATTTAGGAGCATCGGGATTTTTAAGTACGTTGAACAGTAAACATAGCGTTCGAGAATTTCTTCGCTGGCGGATTTTAAGCCATTTCAATTTAGAGCGGAACGGAGAAATATGGTCAAATTTTCTTACACCGAAAATGAAACGAATGCAACTATTGACTAGGCGTTCGAGCCTATCGAGAAGCGCCTGGGACAGGTTGGAACAGCAAACGTCCGCATAGTCAATATGAGGCATCAGAAGGGCTTGGACCAGTAAAATTTTGGTGCTGAGTGGGAGAAAGTTTTTAAATCTATACAGAGAGCGTAAGGTAGCGACGACTTTTCTGCTTGTTTCCTTGATTTGTTTGTCCCAGCTAAGGTTATTATCTACGTATAGGCCAAGGTTCTTAACATCTATCTCTTTGAATACTTCACGAAGCGAGTCGCGTGGTCTAAGATTGTAAATGGAGCGGATGGCTCTTTTTTGAAGAACAAAGATGGTGTTGAGATCCGCTGCCGAGCCCCACAACTGTAGACCATACGCCATAACACTGTGAAAATAACTGAAGTACACTAATCTTGCTGTTGCGATATCACTCAGGAGCCTTATTTTTCTAGAGTAATTCCTAGAAAAACAGTGGAATTCGCAATCTCTAATGGCTCGTTATTGTATGTTTATAATGGTATCGACCTGTCTTACATTGGGCATAGAAAATTTGATACATTTAGTCTTCTTAGCATTAAGCAGTAAATTGTTACTCGTGAACCAATGCAGTACCTTAGAGAGAGTATTATTTACGTCGTCAAGTGCTTTGTTACTTCTATCTACGTTAAAAATCAGAGAAGTGTCATCAGCAAATAATACAATCCCACATAGGTCTTTGACTAAATAAGGCAGGTCATTTAGATAGATCAAAAACAGCAGAGGATCTAATATTGATCCCTGGGGCACGCCCATACGTATGGTGGCACCGGAAGAGTTCGTACCATTAATACTCACTTTCTGTATTCTATCAGTGAGGTTAAATTCTATAAGGCTAAGTGAAATATTTGAAACATCGTAATGTCTCAGCTTAATCAGTAGGATTTCATGATCTACGCAGTCAAATGCTTTTGAAAAATCACAAAAAACTCCTATTGTATCTTGCTTGCCTTCCCACGCATCAAATGTGTTTGATGAGCGCAACACCTGCATCGGTTGTGTTCCTATTTTTAGTAAATCCAAATTGACTACTATGTAATAATTTATTCAAAGCAAAGTGAGAATGTAATTGATTCAATATTATCTTTTCAAAAATGTTACTTAAAGCAACAAATAAATCAATTTGAATAAGAATTTATAGAATATTCTAAAATCTGTATTGTAAAAAAAGTATCAAATTTAATTGTATAAATAGCTCACTAATTTGGATATTGATGTGACAGGTAGATGTATGCTGTCGCGGACTTTTATTTAGAACTATTTAAGAAAAACAATCCTACAAAACATTATCTTCGTGTTACTCCAACGGTTTAGGCAGCGCACGCCAATATGGCTCTCAGCGGGCAGACTCACGATACTTCGTTATACTCGTCGTATATTATGGCCAAATCATATAAAATGTTTATAATTGTAGCCTATGTGTTATTCTGATGTATAAGCTGTATTGCTGTAAAGTTTTATGAATCCGTCCAGTAGTTTTTGCGTGGAAGAGTAATAAACAAACATACACACACATACATACATGCATATTCATAAACTTTCGCATATTAGTAGGATGGAAAAAACTATTATTATTTGAATATTAATTAAAGGGTGTTTGCTGCAAACCTTTAGTAATTGCAAACCATTTATTTACTTCCCAATTTTAAATATGACTGACTGCGCACATTCGGTAGGACAAGGGCACCATTACAGTATCTGAAATGTTGCATTTGTGCTTCTGGATCTGTATGATATGGCCGCAATTACTGCTTTTATGGAATTTTCCAATTTTGCCCTTATTCTGCCTAAGATGCTGATTTTGTTGTGCAAAGTATTTGAAATCCAGATAATTAAACGAATATAATTGAATATTTTTCATTAAACCTTCAATCGAATATTTTATGGATTTCAGTATTAGCTTCAGAGAAAGGATTGCTTAAACATTATCCCTCCGAACCGAATGCATTATTATTTTTGAATAATAAATATCAATAATTGAATGTAACCTCACCAAATTGATGCAACGATGCACACAAAAATAAAATATTGTACTTTTCTTCTTCCAGTAGATTAGGCTGTGCCCAGTTTCACCTATTTTAACAAATGATTTAGATTTTTTACAGTTCAAATACTTCCCTCAAAAGGAACATGCATGCGGAAAATGATCCGAATCAACCAGAATTACGTCTTGTTAGCGTGAAGTCATTAAGTCGTCATTAAACAACATTAGTGCAGCTGCTTCCGATGTGGGTCTCGACACCCACCGCAGGTCACCGGCTGAACATCCTGGCAGGTTGGGTAACCCACCATGTGTTATAGTTATCAAGATCAACATTAGCTACAAAAATAAGAATTGATACTTGGTAGGTACTTGGTATAAAGAGAAGGAAGTACCTAATAAGTATTATATTCAGTGCTAGCTGTCCGTCAGTGGCTAAGCCCGCGTAGACTCGTTTCTCCCGTTAAAATACAATGTAAGTCTTTATAATATGGACATATAGGAAATTATAGTTAATTTTCGAGACGAAAAAATTACTAAAAAAAAACAGCATTTTTTTTTTATTAATGGACGTTTTAAAAAAAGTAGTTTTAGTTCGCTCCTCTATGCAGAAATAATGTAATCACTTTTAAGGCATTTAGGCCTCATCGCAATGAGACAAAGTGCCATGCTCATTGAATAAAAAAAACATCCATTTGTAATTTTATCAGAAAATTATTTGATGTCAGTTCTATAGATAGCTAGCCCCTTCTGATCTGTTTTAGAAATATTCAAAGTATCTACCACATACAGCATATCTACCATATCTACCATACACACCACTAATAAGCTTCGATTAGCCCGCTCAGATATTCTTGGATTTAGGCATTTTTTTATATTTTTATTACTAGCACCCAGTCCCAAAACCAATACAATCAGTTCGCCCTAAAAATGTTTGCCCTAAGTGGAAATTGAATCCACGACCTTCAACATGACCGACAGAACTTATACGGATACGCTAGTCTTTAGTTTTAAGGATCGAGCTAAAAAGAAGTCTAAAGTGGTTGTAGGGCGGCTATGTTTGTCAGCGATCCATGGCTGTTGAAGTGGGATATGTGTCAAGAATGGAATGTGACTCTAGGATGTGAATACTTGGATCGCCTGTATGTGGATAAAAACGGTAATGTATCCAATAAGCAGGATCTTCCAGTCAAACGCGTGTTTATTGATCCACTGAAAAGGGTAGTATAGTTAATGACCCCTTCAAGTTGATCATAAATATTGGGATATAGAATAATCTCATATAACATCATCATCATCATCAACAGCCTTAAGAAGTCCACCGCTGGAAATAGGCTTCCCCATAAAACGCAACAGCGAGCGGCTTTGGGTTATTTGCATCCAGCGGCTTCCTGCATTATCCACCTTCGGTGGGCGGCCTACCTACGTTGCGTCTTCCAGTTTGTGGTCGCCCCTGCGGTTATCAGACCTATGGCACAGAATAGGTATTATAACTCCGATGTGACATCTTTCTAACTTTGTTTGTCCGAAGAACTACGTTGTTCACTTAGGTTCTTCTGCGGATACCCTCGTTAGGGATCTTATGGTTGCGACAACTTCAACAGCTTCCATTTTTTAGTTTAATTCCTTCATATCCATATTTTAGTTTAATTCCTTCATATCTCACTAAATATTGATCCCACAGAAAAAGTGAATAGCACAAAATTTTATGTAGATTACATGAGTTAATTTTTTTTTGCTGAGAGCCACCGTTTACGCGTTATTTAAGAAAAACTTTAAAAAGTACACCTAAATCCCCCCCATCCGTCAGCTCCATCCCCATCCATCAGTACTTTGAGTATGTTGCTTCAGACATCATTCCCTACATTTGTGCCAAAATTCGCTTTTACACGAATTACTTCCCCTATTTTTCCTTCGTTGAGTTATCGGTCATCGAGCTAATCATTGTGTGGGCGCCGTTCCTCGCTGTGTGTATGTATAAACCCTCAATTCAATTCAATTCATTTATGTGCGTAAACATGGGTTTTATACAACACCGATGTGAATGTAATGTCTGACTTTAATTGCCATATCCGAACCCTACTTCCATACTTCCTTGCAGAGAGTAACGTATCACGTAGGTTTTTAAGTACATACGCATTTGTTAAGGGTAGGTAAACATTTTTAGTATGACGCTTACGATATAATCACAGAAATGTTGTTTTATCTGACATCTTTTCAATCACAACATCTTAACAGAATCCTTCTGCAGTGTGTCTGACACGTATTGGTATTTTTAAATATCTGCCATGTCTGTGTTAAATGCTATCACAGCTCATCCCAGCCCAACAGAAAGTTTAAAAGTAGTCTTTTCATTTCAGATTCTCGGCTTAAGAAACTTTGAGGACTTCCGAATCATGGAATATAATTTATCCAATTTAAATATAAATATCTAAAACCTGCTGTATATTAAATCGTTTGAATCTGATTATGAACTAGTACCTACTTAGTTTGCTTCTTGTTTATGTCAATCAACAAGCAAAACAATGCTCTAACCTGAAATTGAAGTTGTATAGCGCCTATCTAGTTAAGAGAAATCTCCCTGCGGTTTTTATCTTTCAAAGAAACTTCCGAAGTAATTCGATCCCAGGTTGCTTCGTTGCCTCTCGCAAACAGAATCCATTTATCTGAATCCGGCCTCTCGCGGATGTACTGTAGTAGGGCTATGAAGACGTCACTAACCTTTGTCAACGTTTCAAACTCAATATACAGGAAAGCTTTGCGAAAGGGGATTTAGAAATTACATACATTTTATTATTTACAAAATTTAAAATATAAAAATATTCAAATAATACTGCTTGTTCTTGCAGACGAGCTCAGAAGACCAATCAAAGGCGGGTGTTCTATCTAAAAGTATATCGTCGAACGAGCATAATACGTTTTCTGTCTTTCAGCACTCTGCTTCGTCTATAATAATATTTTCAATGAGTTTCAGCCCTGTATAATTTCAATGAGTTTCAGCCTATATAATATCTATTTCAATGATACCTATAAACTACTTGAATAAAAAGGTCAGAATGTCGCATAGTAGAACCCAACCCACTGCAATTTTTATTTTGACAATTTAGGGGAGTCTTACATGCATCGATGTTTATTTTGTCTTCGTTTCCGTTCATAAGAGTCTGTGATGTATACCGACCGGGACGGACGCCATCAGAGCTGCCTAATTATTATAATTTTTGGTTAGTGTTACGCGGATCACTTCATCCGTGTATTACAAACATTTCGCGTTTTTGTTTATCTTCATTGTGAACTGTTTTCTTTCGGAAACAAAAGTGGTGTTCACATCGGTTACGTGTTCCTCAACGCCACATTCTTACGAAGATTTCGTTCATCGCTGGTGCTAGGAGTCTGAGACGGACTCAAAAGGTTTGTGGAATTAACATTTATGTTTATGGGGCTACATCATTTGTCCATATTACTAAATTAACCCAATCCTGAAAAAACTAAACTCTTCTTCTTCGGTCAACCTATGTATATTAGCCCCTATTCGCAAACACAACTTTTAAAATATCATCCAGGCAATATGATCGGAATAGGGACTAACTCGATCAAAACGTCAATCCTTCCTTCGCTGTAATCGGCTTTAGCTTGTCGTGCTCGCGGGACAGACAGACAGACGATCGGCGCTCCCTTTGATCCGTTATTCTGAACTAGCAACTAACGAATGTGCCTAGATATTTGCGGCTTATGTTCTAGGACAGGGATTGTCGAAATTTTCCTTGCGTGCCAATAATACTGAAAAACTATGACGTGGATGGGCCGGGTATTTACATTTTCGGCTATATTTTATAAGCTTTGATTCTCCTCCGGGACGAAATAAAAACAGTTCTGATAAAGGCATGATGCTAAAAACAGATACATTTAACATAAAAAACGAAGCCTGATTTTCTGTTTGTGGTCGCAAGCCGGATTTCAACTATTCGCGGGCTGCAACTGACTAACGGGCCGTAGTTTGCCCATCCCTGTTCTCGGAGATGCGAAGTCTGTAACTTCAGTGGTTTTCACTTAAGGAAAGGTCTTGTATAAACACCGGACTGGCGGCTAATCTTTACAATTTATTTATAGGTTCAGGATATTCAATGTTTCCTTGCAGGCTAATAGGCGTTGTCTTTAATCCCAGATAGGACTGTTACTGTTGTAGACAGTCGATTGATCGCTATCTCTTTTCTGTTTTAGTCTCGACACAGAGTAGCTTGTTTTCTGTTTTTGTTTGCTCATAAAAAGGGCTTTTATAAATAAATATAAATAAATAAATATCTGGGACAATTCACACCAAGATCATCTGACCCCAAACTAAGCAGAGCTTGTATTATGGGCGTCAGAGACTGATAAACATACTTAAATATTTCTAAATACATACTTAAATAGATAATAACACCCAGACACACAACAAATATAAATGTTCGTCACACAAATATTTGTCATGGGTGGGGATCGAACCCACGACCACTATCTACTCTATCTTATCTACTTATGCTTTTTGGAAAACCTTAAAAAAAAACATTATAATAATATTGTCGAGTATGAATTGGCTATCGCGGAGTACTGATTTATGGCTGGTACTGAAACTTTGCTTTCTTTCGTTCACCATTCCATTTTTGCAAATTTTCTGCCCCACAGATAATGACTGTTGACTGTGTTGCCAGGTGTAGCCCGATCGGTTTTCAGATCTTCTTAATAAACATCTGAAAATTGACATTATTTGTAGCCATGGTTTTCATTTTACAGGCTGAATAAACGAAATTTAAAGCCCAAACAAGCTTCCAATTATTTATACGTAAGCGGTTATACTTGTTCAGGCAGCATAGCCGGTAATAATACATCGTAAGTTAGTTATTCGAAAACGCCGCAACATTGTCCTTAACATGTTTTAATGTTATTTCGGTGACCGTTTACCGAAATAACATTAAAACATGTTAAGGACAATGTTGCGGCATATTATTAATGTAATTACTATAACTTATCTAAACGACATTCCATGCAACGTGCAAGACAGAATTACTCTGCATGTTTGCTGGACAATTTTAAACTTTATGTAGTAGAAAATAGGTGTAAGATAGTGAGTAGAATGGTGGGATGTATGTTGGCATGTATTGTTGGCGATAACGCACAGCATAGTATATGAGTAATGGGCGGACTAATTGCCGTTCGCACGTGAGATGACATAACGTATAGGTACTTCCGATTACGCGATACTAGGCCATTCACGCGACTTTCCTTTGGTTGTCTTATCACTCGCGTGGTTCTGTAGTGGTATACTATTGGAACCGATTCATGGACACGAAGTCAAAAGCAACTGGCAGAATCATATTTTTACCAGCGAACTCCTTGATAATTAATTATAATCCTCAATCTCAGCCATAACACGTTTACTGTCTCTTTATTTATAACAGATCTAGAGTAGCTTGCTATCACCGAAATTCAGCAATGTTTATATATCGTCTGCCCATCTTGCGGAAAGCGACTTGCAATGAGTTTCTCGACATCCAATGGTCGCCAATCGAGAAATCTCAGTTCTTACTGCTACTGATCCACTGTTCAATAAGATCCACGGACCTACCCACCTATTTTAAAATATTTCAAGAGACAACAACTTGACTATGAACATCAAATGAAAACTACTTGTATGTTACTTTTCACTGCGGGCCCTAGTAAGTTAAACTCTTTGCTCAGACAAAAAAGAGGCTTTGGTTGTCAAATTTGGCTTGAGTTTTTTTCTTCAGCGCATATTAGAACTTCGGACAGGGTGCTATCAAAACATTACCTACGCAAAGTATCATTTCTTTTAACAGCCTCTACTAACCTGTACATTCAGTTTAATAAGTCTCCAGAGAGTCATCGTCACGTAGAACGAGCACTTTGGCGTTGTTCAACTTTCGATCTTATTGCGCCGTTTTAAGGCAAAATATAGTTTTATAGTTGTTGTGTTTGCGAAGTAGAATGAAAATGTACAGAGAGACGAATTCTGAATACCAGAGATGGCTTCACAGTTTCGCATACGAATTTTTATCACATGTTACATGATAGTTAGTCAAGTTGCCATTTATTATTCAAAATAGTTTCATATTCACTTCACACCCTTTTTTTTGGTATTTGTGAAATAATGTTGCAAATTACAAAAAAATGAGTGTAACATGATTGTCAAATACGCTCATAAACGAGTTTTACTAAGAACTAACAGGGTTTGAGTATCAACATATTAATATTATATTTTGTTAATATATTTTTGAATTGACTGGCCTGTTGGCGCAATGGCAGCGATCCTGCCTTTAGCGCCGGAGGTCGTGGGTTCGATCCCCACCCATGACAAACATTTTGTGTGACGAACATGAGTGTTTGTTGTGTGTCTGGGTGTTATTATCTATATATGTATGTATTTAGAAATATTTAAGTATGTTTATCAGTCTCTGACGGCCATAGTACAAGCACTGCTTAGTTTGGGGTCAGATGATCCTGGTGTAAATTGTCCCAGATATTTATTTATTATTATTTATTAAAATTCCTTTAAAGGTAGGTAGTGTCTAGAGTAGAGACGATGTTGTAGTTTCTTGCAACAAAAAGCTTCTTCTTAGTGATTTTATAGCACACGAATATTCAAACGATATAAATTTCGTATACCACTCGAATAGGTACAATAAATTCAATAATCGACCCCCTATGTCGTCGTGTGAAGCGCCCGCGGGGGAGTCTACACGCGCCTGCTTACTGTATAGTAATGTTTGAACTACAGCAGGCCTGCTAGTTAGTGCCTAGGTATAAATAAGTACTGCCTTATGCCGACCTAATGCAATATTAGTACTGTAGAGCGCTTCTGGCTTATGCGCTAGACTTTGCACAGGGAACATCTGGTCAAAACTAGACTGTTTTTTATCAAAATCTACTATGTTTAACTTCAAAATCCTGTTATTAATATTACAGACTTAACGTATAAAAAATAAAATAGTCTTACAACATTGTTTTCACTACTTACGGTAATGTAGTTTCAAAACACTGTTTAAGTTTTTATGAATCATAATTTCTTTTTTGAATGTAATGGTGAATCTACCCATCAAAAAAAATATTTGCTCAACTTATTTTCGTCTATAATGTTATGTACATTATGCAGTGATAATGTGATATTACTGAAGATTAAAAACTACTAAATAAGTTCTTTTAAAACTTTCAATAGGTACCGTTTTGGGTCGGTCGTAAAATTCGTTAATATATCATCAAATTATAGGTCAGCCGGTACTACCCGGTCATAAAATGGCGGAAATGCTACGTTACGTACTCAATAGCAAAATTCATAGCAGTACCTACATGATACGATTGTGTACGTGGGACTCGTTCGCCGCAAATATATTCAGTCAGCATACGAACCTCATTACTTATGAATCAACAAAATGCTTTGCGAAATTCAGCAACAAAGAATTTGTTTGTATAAACATCGTATTTCATTGGTTACTTCTCTGAAACGACATCAATAAACGGTAGATGAACACAAATGTATGACAGCGACATAAAATACCAACACGCATCTGCAAATAATTCCTTGTATGAAATTCGCGCATAAAAATGACTATATCCTTCATCTTCTAGCGATGAGACATCGCTATTCCCAATGGAACACATATAGGGCTGTCACGTCAAATTCTATGAAAAATAACAACAGACATCCAAAAAAGAGTAACGTTAATCCCACAAGTCTCGCACGCTGTGTGTGTAGAGTATCAATTTGCGCAAAACAACGTGACCTAGATCATGCAACGATGAAAACAACTTATTACCATAAGTATTCATGGTTTCCGGTTTTAACAATATAGGTTTCATCAGACGGGTGCATACTTATCGCTTTGTTTTAACTACGATGTAAGGGCGGTATTTTATATTCCAGCTTACCCAAATTCCTTAAAATTAATAGTTTTGTTTTGAATTGATGGAATAATGATTAAAAGTTGTTGTATTTTCAAACTGCAATATCAAAATAATGGGAGTCTTCCAAAATACAGTAATTTTAGATGCAATTATTGCATTATTGCAAAATGCCCTATTGATTTTGCAGTAAAAAAAAATGATATTTAAGCAAGCCTTCAAAAGCTTCCTTAATATTACTAAACCGTTTCAATAATCATGAAAACCGGGTCCTCAACATTCATTATTTACGAAGATGCGAATGTAAACTATTAACGATAAGAGTGACCGGACTAGAAACATAGCCATAACTTTGTTTTTGGTCATTAGTATAAAAAAACCTGTACCAACCCTACGGAGGTTTGCATTTGTGCGGTATTTGGCTCTTTGGCCGGATCTTGAGGTTTCAGCATCCTTTTGAGATAGGTAGGTACCTTACCTCCAATTTACCATTCCCGAAACGCTTACGCAATATAAACATGTATTCAATGTATCGTTTATTTGCCAGCCCTACCCCGCAAGAGAGTTTTTATGCCTCGCCCGGTACGCAGCGCTGCTCCAGAACACTGTGTTTTTGCAGCGTGATTAAAGGCAGCTGCTCCGTACTGGATCTGTTCCGGAACGCGGACGTCGATCGCTCGTTATTATGGCCTATGATGGACAGGTTGCTATGGTAGGCTCCACCCACTAGGGACTTAGCTTTGAATACCTAGTTGAAGTGGTGCGTCATACGTAGTGCGTGACGCACTTTTGCCTAATAAACGAACTAATTAGATTTGACTGCATGCCTGCACGCTTCAGCTCTGGTAGGCTTGAAAAGTTAGTGAAGGAGGGTCATGTTCAGGAATGAACGAAGAGGGTTCAAATTGCGTTTTAGGCTCTTTCTTATGTTTTTATACAATGCTCTATTTTCTACACAAAGATAGAAACTAGGAAAATTCGACCTTATCCTGGGATTTTTTGTATGGTTATCGTGTAGAGTAAATACAGATCTAGTAATAATGTAGTTATTTCCATAGGAAGAGTGTATTTATTTCTGAACATACTTTTCAGATATGTAGTAACACAATGATTATCGTCTTTCTGATTTTATAGTATGAAATTTACATACAACACAACATAACGGAACTAGCACAAAACGATATTAGTAGAAAAAAAAAAGCCTGACTACCAAACTGCTAAATTGAGTCGCAGTAATTACGTTCGCCAGGTCTGATTCTATGAAAATAAAGCAAATAAGCTTTGAAATAGATTTAAACTAACTTGTAAGTCTTGTAACCGAGCCCGTAAATATTGAAAGCTGCTAAACCAGCAACCAGCATCACTATTCCTTCAAAGTATATTTATTGCTGTAGTTTTCGTGAGAATATGGGAAAAGCCAGAATTATTCTACGTACGGCGCGATTTCATCTCAACAAGATGTATGCGTACGTCTAAGTTTTGGGGAAGTTTTATGTAAAAGTCGGCTGACTTGGCACGAAGTTCGTGTAAGTATTTAAATATTTGGCTAAAACTAAGCTTCAGTGTATGCTTCACTAGGTAGGTAAGCATTTCAAATAACAGTCATTGTAATGGTCCGTGTCTTTCAATGATATTACAAAACACTAGATTGACGCTTCGTTGCGTCGGACAACACACCAGTCAGCAACTGCCATGGTCTTCAAGTAAGGATAAATACCCTTGTGTTAAGAGATACCACACGTCGATTCAAACCAGGTTCATCTCCCAGTACACCCAGACCCGAGCTTATATAGAAAAGTTCGCTTTCTGAATTGACCCGACTTTTTCAAATCCGAGACGCCACGCGAGTCAGGGCAAAAAACCACGCTAGAGCAATGTACGCTAATCGTATCGTCAAACACGTCAGTATCTCCTTGACGTATCGTTAACAAGAAACTAAAGTTGCGACAGATCATTTTTTTAAATCTATTATTTTATTGCACAAAAAAAGTACAATTGGCTTACGTAGTGCCTACTCTACCAGTCAACCATTGGGCGAAGCAGAAATCATGCTAGTGGCGTTTTGTAAAAATGTAAATTGGTGAACAGAAACAAAATACTTAACCAGAATAAAAATAATATGACGTTAAATACATACACTTACCTTACAAATATAGACAAATATACTTAAAATTGTACCTAACCTCTAAAACACCGTTTTAGAAAGAAATATGAGGTTTGAGAAAATATTCTGAAATCAGAAATCATTTATTGTGAAAAGCTGTGTACATCGGGTCATAAAATACATTTAGTGTCAAAACAGCTTACCCAAAATTGGGTGTACAATATCCGCTGTGCTGTAAGGAGAACAAATATCCACAATATCTCCTTCACAAATTAATAAAACAAAATATGTCTACTAAATAAAACAATAAAATCGGAAATTATTTAACACAACACAATTCGATAAAATATACATAAAAAAAAATATGAATTAAAATATTCCTGTATACTATAAAATTCTTTACCAATTAACCATGTCTTTAGTTTCTTCTTAAATTGATTTCCTTTAAGTGTTTTTGTATAGATTGATCTTTTGAAAGAAAATTTACTAGTGGACATTTTGACTTTGTTGCGGAGTTGAATTGACTTAGTAAATAAATGAATATCATTTAGGATCATGCAAAAGCAGTTCAGCTAATACTCCCATTGTACGATTCTACAGAATAAGACAATTTCTAAGACACAATTAACCACTTTGTGAAATGCATTTCTTACCCAGCTATTGAGTAATGGCAGAATACAATGCTGTCAGTAGCTAATTCTCGATAAACACATGGTAGCGAAGTGGAGTAACACGAAAAACTGTCGTTGGTTACCGCTGAGTCGCCTACAGGGTGTGCTACAAAACACTGCTAATAAAAAATTAAGGTTTTCCAAAAATAAAATTATTAATTAACAGCTTGAGCAATAACAATATGCCTTCACGAAAATTACACGCGCCCATAGCGCGCGTGTGTGTATCGTGCTTTTTACAGTAATTGTGATGAATTATGCATATTCTGGATCATTATGTGTCAACAACACTTATGTCTGACGTTTTGATCTCCTCCTTTCTTCAACTATAGTAAGCTTTAATCAGAGATATAGCTATTTGTGTACGACCCATAACTGTAATTGCAAAACCAATCAAAAGTACAACATAAAGTAAAATTATCAAAAAGACCTTAAAAATCATCCTGTGCATGACAATGGTACTCGTAATCGTGTAATGTTTCCGGCGCGGGCGCACAATGTTGGGAGCTGCGCGCTGCGAGAACGATCTGAACAGCGCGGAGACGCAGATCGCGCCAATTGTTGTTCTAGTGACACGACAAGTGACATACTGCGAATTAGATGAGACACGTTGATAAAAAGGGGCTGACATCCGTAAAAAACTGTAATAAAAACTAACTTGAGCTAACACATTTTTATTTCTTCATTTTTCTAGCAATCTTCGTTTAATAATAATATAATGATACTTTTTTAACCAAAAAACTTTTACAATGATTAAGTTATCGACAAATAATGTTAACAATCGATATGGATTAACGGGCCTAATAAAGAATCTCACACTAGGCTGGGCCTGTCCTGTGAGAAGTTTGTAGACAAAATTAGCCATTTCCGGAAGTTTTTGTTCAGTCGTTGGTCTCGCTATCTACTTAACGATATCCGTCTTCTGGTTGCCATATTTTGTGACATTAAAATTGCAGCTGAGGGAAAACACTGTTTGCCAAAACCTTAACCACCCGGATAACGGCCAACCAAAAACTTCAACCTTTTTGGTTCTTAAGTGAAGCCTTCTGAATGATCCGTTTATCGTGCGTGACAGCAACAGTCACCTAGAGTCTGGACTGGACTCTACCTGAATTTAGTTACCAATCAGTTGTATGCTTATTGAATTCATGAAAGTGGAAGAAGCGCAATAGGTGTGTCAGGACCGCAGCAAGTGGTAAGATGTGGTCTCTGCCTACCCCGTTGGGGAAAAGGCGTAATGGTATGTATGTATGTATATATTAATTCAAAAGAGATTCTGAGGTTAGTCTAAGACAACATTTCAAGCATCCGGTCTTGAACATTTCAATAGGTATTTCTGTGTTACTTACTTGTGGGTATAATGTTACATAACTACATACCTACTTAGGAATAATTGTATAAAGGAATGAATGTATGCTCATTCTTGGCAAGTATCTGTGCTGGCTTTGATTACAGGCGCATTGTTTGCGCCATTGTCACGGAACTATGTCACGCGACAAATGTCGCGGGAACAGTCGGTTGTATGTAGAACATGTGTTTGGAAACAAAACCAGCTTGGGATTACTGGAACTATTCAAATACCTAATAAGGATGTCGTATTGCTTATACCTTGGACTTTCCCATAGAAGAAATGTATTATGAGTTTCATCCCCACCCGAAGAAACACACTGTGATGGTTCTGTCGGGCCTCTGTCACTGCATGTACTTACGCGCGATAATTACCTTCCAGCCGCCGGGCATTCCATGACCCCTTCGGCAGTTGGTTGTCAAAAGGCGAGCAGAGCATTTGTACGCGAATTATGCGGTTGAACTGACACGATAACGTACCTACTGTAAGTACTGACTATTGAAATCTATATCGAAAGACGTGGCCCTGGCAATATACTCGTATGTCTGTCACATGACAGCACGCATTTAGGATTAAGAAAATTGTAATTTATCTATGATGTGATTTATCTGTTACGTGGTAACTAATAAGTAATCTGTGGTTCTGTGTTTATTGATTGCAGTTTGTTCTGAGCCCGTGTGTTTTTATCTGAAAGGATTTTTGAGGAAGGTGTTTTTTATACTCTGACACAAATGATTTTGTTGTAAATTATCCCTTAAGTTCACTTACTACCTATTGTGATTTATTATTTGCTGTACCCGAAGTAAGGACATTTAAAAAGTTCAATTTTTTCGCAAAGATCGACACTGGTGTTTTGGAGGAAGAGAGATCATTGGCGGGAGCTTTCTAAGGAACTTTTTAATTCATAATAAATAGCAAAAAACGCTCGTCATATCCATAACTCCGTCAAAGGATGAGTAAAGAACAGTCGCATTGATAGATTGATAAATAGCGTTCTCTACGTGACATAACTAGCGAGCATGCATCAACGAGACGATAGTGCTCACGTGAGGGGCCTGAAAAATTTAACTTCGATGTTGCTAAAGAGGAAATGCACACGATAGCAACATTAGACAACGTAACAGCGGAACACACCGCGCGTCGAAATGATAAACGCAACGTGTCTGGGGAGGCCATTATCGCGTCGTTTTTATCGCTTTTTTGTTATCTGCATCTATTTATGATCGGAATCGTGATCGTGGGGTGGTTTTTTCAATCACTCTTATTGTTATCTTCCCTTAAACACGTATTAGATTAAAATACTTATGAATGGTTCGATGTTGGACTTGTGACTGCACTATGAGAACTGAAATAAATAGCTGACGATGATATATGAATACAAAAAAAATAAGAAGTTGAGGGAAATATGTGTTCCTTCTGTTTAAATCCAAAAAGTCACGAAAGTGCTTATTGGATTTGACATAAAATCTTTATTCCACTTAACGCCTCGGGCTGATAACCAGATGTCTGGCGTGGAAATTTCAGGTAGGGCAATGTTTTTTACGAATTGTATGAAGCATAGCGCGAGGCTTGTAGGCACCAATAGAAATATGATCACATAATTTAAAAATCAAGAAAGAACTATTAATTTTGTTTATTTCCTTTTTATAACGATGGATAGGTTTGCTTCGCTAATCAGTTTTGTGTGTGACAGAAAACTTGTGGTTAATTGCTTATTACTACTAATTAATGCAAACCACACAACGTTTAGTCAAAGAGTGTAATTAAACACGCTTTCCTACGCAACCGCAAATATACTTGAACATTTCTTTGTCGAAGCAAAACATTCAACATCCGACTTATAATGCTCATAATAACAGTTGCTGTAAACACTGTTCTCTCTGTGAATAACAAAGCTGCAATTAAACCCTGCGACCAGTCCGTGGAAAACTGCGGGTATTAATATTTCGACCTACAGTAATAATTAAAATTTTAATTGCACTGTACCAAATCGCAAACCCAATCAATTCGTGAGAGCTACGCGTTTCGAGTTTTGCTTTTTATGGCGTAGGCATGGACACCTACACAACCACTTTTCATTGGAATAATTTATGTATAATTAACCACCTACTCATATAGGTTGAACTATCCATCTACTTATGGACGGTTTGTAAAACTTTCTTTTTAGAAGTTCAAAGTGTCCAATTGCCAGCAGTGGAGATCAGTTTGTTCTGACGAAGGCCTTCTCCTTACTTTTTTCACGCAAATTTGGAGGAACGCAAATTGGAATGCCTGATGGTAAGCGCTCATTGCAGCCCATAGTCACATGCAACTCCAGAGGTATTAAGAAGCACTTACAGATTATTGACGACACGATTGGCGTAGTGTGCTGTAGCACGGTTTCTCGCCTCGATTTCCGTAGTGTCCCGGGTTCGATTCCCGGTCGGGTCAATTCAGGAAACGATCTTTTCTGAATTGACTCGGGTCTGGGTGTGCTGGGAGACGCCCCTGGCTTATTTCCTTGTGTGGTACCTCTCAACACAGGGATATTAATCCCTACTTCGAGACCATTACAAGAGGTGTGTTGTCTGGCGCATATTTATATATTTATTTATATTTATTGTTAATGATTAATTAATGTAATATTTGATTAATTCCACAAATCACCTCCCAGATGAAACGGACTACCTTTCTCCTTAAAAAACAAAACTGCGGTGGTTTTCCGTAGATAAGAATTATAACATTGCTCAGCTGGATAGGCTATCTGCTCTAATAGTAGGTAATCATGAATCTTGTTTTTGCTCAAAAGTCAACAACGCTAAATCTTACCGTCTTCAAAATTTTTTTCAACTCAGTCGGTACGTGAAAGTGCTTCTATATAATAATAAATAACAAACCTACAAAATTAAAATATCCAGATAATTTAACAAAAATCATAAACCTTTATCTACAAGCACGTCAATATTTTTTCTAGATAGTCAAATTTAGTAAATTAACGGGCAATTAAAAGGAATTTTGAAAGCATATCCTGTTAACCCCAGGAGGCCTCTGTTAAAAGAGGGTTCTACTGATATCGAATTCATGTTAATTAGTTTAAATGCCTGATACCACGTCCAGACAGTTTAATAAAATTCCGAAGCTGTAATAAAACTATAAGATAGTTTAACTGCTCTTATATTTGACACAAATATTGTCCTAATTTATTGAACTGAGTATAAAATCTAAAATCAACATTGGCCAAAGTGGTCTTCAAATATTGTTTTTGAAAATAAAAGATAAGATACATTTTATTGCTCGTACTTTTTGTAAATGCCAATCACGAAGTATGAAAAATGCTCGTTTGTAGGTAATGAGTTTATAAATAAATAATAATGAATAAATATCCCTTGGTTTGCCATAATCGCCACGCTTGGCAGGCGGGTTGGCGATCGCAGTATGGCCTGCTGTTATCCGGAGACGCTGCTGCCCATCTCCTTATGGCAATTTTCCCTCGGTCGGCTCTTACGACACCCACGGGAAGAGAGGGGGTAGTGCTATTCTTTTTTATGTGCCGGCACTACACGGCAGTTTGGGGGAGGCCTATGCCCAGCAGTGGGCGTCGTTCGGCTGAAATGATGAAATATCCCTGGACATTATTACACACAGCGCCATCTAGCCCCAAAGTAAGCTAATTAAAGCTTGTGTTATGGGATACTAGACAACGGATAAACATACTTAAATACATTTTTCTTTTGTAAATACATACTTATTATACATAGGAGACACCCAGACCAGAACAAACCGACATGTTCATGCACACAAATGTTTGTACTGTGCGGGGATCGAACCCGCGACCTCTGGTGTAGTAGCCAACTTCTTAACCATTACACCAAGTCGGTCGTCAAAAAAAAATCGGAGTTTAAAAATACTTTGGATGTACTCAATATACTTAGATATTTATGTCAATAATAACATTGCAGCCGTACTCACTTGCACTTTAGTTTTCCATGGTATTGTCTTAAATAAAATATGTTGGTGACGTTGCACCTTTCCATCTATTTATTTTTACAATGTTTTTTATTTATTGATAGGAAAAATCCACAGGGCGCTCATAAAATATTTTAATTCTTATCAACTAATTTAAGCTTTCGAGAATTTTGAGCTTACCATTTATCAAGTAGGTTTAGCAAAATACATAGTAGGTTAACCTTTCCGCAATGAGGAGAGAGGCTTACCGCCGCTGCATCTGCAGTTTGTAATCACGACCCGTAGAAAGATAGAATGGTCTCAAAAGTGGAACGGTTTGCTTTGAAAATACCAGTCGGTTCTCATCTTTAGGGTTCGTTTTTACCAGATATGTGCGAGGATGCTTTGCGAGGAATGTGTGTGTTAAGAACCAATATAATTGTTTCATTCACCTTGCTTCGCGATTCTATTGATACAAACATATTCCTCGTAACGCATCCTGGTGGAAACTTGTTACGTAATCGCAAACAGATAGCGCTATTTTAAATTAAGATAACTAAATATACATATTTTGAACATTTTTACAAAGATACTAACCGTAAGCTAAGCTGAGATTATACATAAAGTGTCAAAGACCCTGACCTGTGGTGCTGCCACAGATTATCACCAATAAGAGCAAAGCACCCAGGGGACCGAATATCTTACAACAGGCACACAAAACAGCGGTTCGGCCAATTCCAATGACGTATGTATTTCCTTATCGCCTTTCTCTTGATGGATCGGATCTGAATACTCAATTGGCTCATGTCAGCATCGATAATACCACGGCTTTACTCATACAGCTCGAAGATAAGTTCATTGACTTCCAATTATTCACCAACAGACAATTTTTGTTCCCATTAATAATGTGACCTCGCGTTCACGTTACAATGGATACGGTTGAACTTTGTTAACTACGCGTGATTTGTGCGTGTGTTAAACGTTATTGATTAATTATTCATCAGGTATTGACAGACTTGATTCTATAAACGAAGTACTGATGACATTTGGGGCAGAAAATTCTGGACTATTTGATTGCAGACGCATCGTGGGAAGCCCACCGGCCAAGGGAACGGACGACCGTAGCATAGCTGAAGATGATTGACACACTTCTTTCTAGGAAATTCATTATAATCATCCGGTTGACTTGGTTATTTTCGTTCCTGGTAACGCTATTTTATACGTATACGTTTTCTTCCTTGTTGATAGCTTGTTATCGAATAGAGTAAGTAAAAATACGATTTTCACTGCCGACTGTAAACCCTACCTTCGAAGGTGTAAGAAAAGCAAATACTGCCCTATACGTCCCACTGCTGGGCACAGGCCTCACCTCAACTATGAGGTGGTACGAGCCATACTCCAACACGCGGGCTCAGTGCGGATTGTTGAAGATGTGAATGTAAGGCCAGTGATAAACCTTACCGTCAGATGTTATCAAGCCGCCTTTTTAGGCCTCTGACTAGGCTTTACGACTGATATCTTGCGACGTCAGCCGAGACCAACTGTTTAACGTGCCTTCCGAAGCACGGAGATGCCCGAAAACACATCACTTAATTTCGGTCGGGATGCTCACCATTCCATAACCCGACCTGACTGGCGTTGCTTAACATCGGATCGTTGCCGATCCGCTGCCGTCACTTAGCCACGGGCACACTTTCAAAGGTGTGTGCTTGTTTTATTTTATATGAAAAAACAATTTGGGATTCATCTCACACGGAAATGTAAATTATAGACGAATCATGATTCTTAGAATTGTATATACAGTTACGCTTAACTATGTTAGACAACCGTGAGATTGGTTATAACATTATAATTTCACTTGAAGTGGTACTGGACAACTTAACCCTCGATCCGTCGCGTGGGGTCTTTAAAAGCCCAGGTCTGAGAAATTTGCAAAATTTTATTATTTAACGCTATCCCAGAAACGCGGCATTTAAGGTACCTTCCTAGATTGAACTATACTCGGTGCGGCTTGTTGCTAACGGCAGTGTGCGCGCAAGCGCAGTAAGAAACGGACGAGTTTGTTGCGTCCGGGCTCTGAAAGACCCCACGCGACGACTCGCGTAAGTATTTACTTGTAGTGAGTAATTACTTTTTTGGGTTGTAATTTCTGTTTTACTTGATTATTACGTTGTTTTAGATCATATTTTTTACAAAAATGGATGAGGTACAGCAGAGTCGTATATTGGGCTGGTTAATAGACGAATGCAATGATGTTTATGGTGGTTCTGAGGACAAAGAATATGGTGCCGTATATCCGGACGAAAACAACGACCACAACAGCAATTCGGAACAGGAATGCAATGACCTGGATTTGGGAACTCCCAGGGAACAACTGGAACAATCCAGCGCTGATCCAGATGTAATTTAACAATTAAACAAAAGGAGGTGTCGATATAGTCGATCAGCTTATCGGAACTTACACTGATGCGCGCTTTTGTAACCGATGGCCGCTGAGACTATTTTTTACGTTTCTTGACGTTGGAGCTCAAAATGCCCACATAATATTGGATGCCACATTGCAGGATAACAAAATGGGACGCAAGTTGTTCTTGAAGACAGTGGCATTTGAATTAGTTCGTCCTCACTTACAAATGCGGGTTACGATTCCAAAATTGCCAAGAGAGTTGATACCACTTATTCAAATATTTGTACCTCCATTACAGGATACACAGCCTCCTGAAAATGAAGTCGTGCCTATGAGAAAGCACTGTGTTCACTGTCCTAGAGGAACGGATAGAAAATTTAAATCATTGTGCTATTTCTGCAAGGGTAATATATGCCCAATGCATACTAAAAATGCATGTTCTGAATGTGTTCAAACTTTAAAATAGTGACTTTTAGATTTGTAAAAGTTGATATTTTATTTTGTTGGAGAGGTCTATAATTTAAGTTATAGAGTAGATTATTCATTGAGATCTCAATAAGTTATATATAGGAGATGTTAATTCTATTAATAGTTAAGTTTTTTTTTGTTTTGTAAAAGTGATCTCGAAGTGAGCCAAAAATGTTCCTATGTTCAGTTTTTAAGTTTTATAGCTAAATAAATACCAATTTTTCCATTAAAATGTTTTCTTTTGCTAGCCAATTAACCGATATATATGATAAAGCAATAAAAATTAAAATATAAAGTAAATTTTCCACTTTTTTGCTTAGGTGAATGTTAGGGTTTTCAAAGACCCCACGCGACGAATCGCGTTATAAAAATGTACGCGACGGGTCGAGGGTTAATTGTTATTACTTTCGATACCTCGTGGCGTCGTTCAAAGCGTGACCGTTTGTTTTTTTTCGAAGTCTACGCCTTTAATATGCCTTTAAAGTCATATAAGTTTCTCATTTTATATCACAGCGTATCAAATGTCGGGTTGCGCACCACATTTCGAGTACCATTGAGGCTGTCACGTCTTCTATCGAACGTTGCCCGTACTTACACGCTACCACGAAACGTTATTTCTACTTTATTCTCTGGGTGACATGGTTTGATATTGCGTGGCAGAGTTTTGTATAGACATGGACGTCGTACAGATGTTTTGCGCATTAAGAAAACATGAATTACTAGTTCAATAGAAGTCGTCGTAACTCGACCTCCGCTTGGAGACGTTCCATTTTACTCTCACACCCATACACGACTGCATGCCCATAGTAACAATATCCAAGGGTTGGGAATGGGCAGAACCGGTTTTTATATTCATTGCTGTTTCGTGTAGCCTCGTGGCTCCGCGGCGGCTCTTTATATATCTTTATTGTGTCTGCATTTGACAGGTCCTCTCTAAATAATTCCGGCTCATTTTTATTTCGTATACGTTCTTAACAACCATTTTTTTAATGTTAAATAACTTTTATTGACAAGCACAGATAATTGTTTTAGAATTATTCATGGTAGGTATCTAACAGAAAAGGTCATGGGAAAAAAAACTGCTTGCTACTTTATCTAATTTCATTAATTGATTATTGAACGAAATGGAAGAGATAATCGCCAATCAAAAACCAAAGAGTAATTTCTAAATACGGTGTGGTAAACCGAACTCTATAGAAATTTCACATCTATTTTTAATGTGAATGTCTGTGTTTTTTTTTTTCGTTTCCTGTCAAAATCTTACCCTTTTCAGAACAGATGAGCTTTTAAAATATAATTATTTAATTTTCAAGTTACCCGCGTTTTCCACAATATACTGGTTGCCTAGTATTGCTTATGCATTTTTTAATTTTAAATACTTTTAGGAGTATTTTTGGCAATTACTTTTAAGTTCAGAATTACATAATCTCGTACATGTAAAAAGCTTTATTTGTCTGGTTTGTATGTTCTAGAATAAAAAGGCCAAAAGGGCTCTTTAGCCTTTGGGCTAAACCAGGCCAGGCCAACCTCTCAAACAAGTTCGGTGTTTCCGATAACCGGTGCCTCCCGGTCCCGGTGTGTGCCGTCCCTAGCGCAGATGTGCAGGGATGCCTGCTTCAATGACGAGCTGACAGTTAATTATATTGAGCTGCTATTACGAGCCCGTACATTGTTAGCGACACATGTGGGATCTAGCCGTTTTTTTGTGATTAACATGAATAGGTTGATGACATGACAAGTGGGGGTAGATATGTTTACTGAGCTTTCCTTTACACATGCAGATAATTATTAAATTCAATTTAATTTTGAAAAACTTTATATTAAGCCATCTAAAACCATCCAACTAGGTAAATTATGTAGAAATTACTTAGAAATAATATTTTTTAGTGGAAAATAAGTGTTCCGTAACATAACATAACATACCATCACGACTACGAGTAGGTATATTCCAAACGGCATAGTCAGAAGCAAGAGAAGAAGAAGCAGAAGCCTACTTTTCCCCAATGATAGTAGAACCCAACGTTGAACCCAAGTGTTTTTAAATTGATGGTATTTCCAGAAATTTAACCCTATTCAGCAGATAATCACATGATATATTTACAATGGATTTTCTATTAGTTATATTTCCTGGAAAGGGAAGCTGTTAAATGTACTGATTAAAAATGTATGCCTTTGTCAAATTGAAAGCAATGTAAGATACTGCAATGTTGTAAAGATTATGGTTAGTTTGGCATTCCCATCAGCCTCTAACGGTCGTTAAGAAGAGTAGCGTGACCCGGTTTTGAAGCAGTTGAGTTAAGCTAGGCCGGAGCTTAAAAGGGTCACGGGATCCGTTCCCGGCGTGACAAATGTCCCTCGCCGAATGGACATTTGTCTCGGACTAGGGTGTCTGTGGCCTACTTAAAGTATTTGTATAGTTAAATGATTTTTGCTATTATGACGGTTGATGAATCTGCACGGTAGACTTTATTTTTTTTTAAAGTAAAATACCTCCTGTTCTGCTGGTCACACCTATGTCATGTGACGCAGTTGACTGAGAGGAAAAAGTCAAAATTAATTTTTATTTACGATCAAAACATGATTTGCAATAATTTACCAGCTGATAATGACATTATTATGTCGTTATGGTGTTTTTGTGGCTGTTATTAATTTCTATCATCTCAGACATTTTCAAGTTGATGCGTGTACTTATGATATATTATGTAATATGTTTTATCGCCCGTGACAGTAGGATACGCCACGCTCATAGGAATAAGTGGCTGCAAAGACATTATAATAATAGTTTTCTTTCTAAAAAATTACTAAGTTACGAGGTTGTGGCTTGTTATTGCTCGTTAGATAGAGACAAGGGTGGTCTCATAAGTATTCCCTTCAACCCTTTTGACGACACGATTGGCTTAGTGCGATGTAGCATGGTTTTTCGCCTCGATTCCCGGTCGGGTCAATTCAGGAAACGATATTTTCTGGGAGACGCCCTTAGCTTATTTACTTGTGTGGTACCTCGTAACATAAGGATATTAATCCCTACTTCGAGACCATTACAAGAGGTGTGTTGTCTGGCGCATATTTATATTTAACCCTTCTAATAATACCCAACATAAAAATGATCACTTTAAGTATAGGTGATCTATTCCGAGTGTTTGCATCGTGCCAAACATGCATTTTCGTCTACAAGTATTCAGACTGGTTAGCTTGCCTGGTTCGTGGTCCAAATGGAAATGAGGATCAGCTGGCCGGCCGCCGCTCATGAGTTATTCACCGATATGCCTGATGGACAGACCGACAGCGCGCTGCTGCGCATCACATAGCAGCGATGCGCAGAAGGGAGGAATGGTGCTCATTATCCCATAAAGGACACGATTGGAGCAGTGCAGTAGCGCGGCATCTCGCCTTGACTTGGGTAGTGTACCGGGTTCTATTCCCGAACGGGTCAATTCTGAAATCGAACTTTTCTAAATTGACTCTCTTCTGGGTGTGCTGGGAGATGGTTACCTCGTAATGCGTTGTCAGGCACAGATTTATTTATTTATGCATAAAAGATAAGGTTAATAATTCTGATATGAAATAAACTATCGTGTTGCTCTGTAAACAAATATTTTATTTCGTTAGAACTTACTAAATGAACTAATAACGTAAAAATGCTTAAACCATACCTTTAAACAAAGAAACTACTATTAAAGTTTATTCCTCTCTATCTAATATATTTCCACTGTTCATACACAAATTAAATATAAATATTTTATCAGTTTTCCTATTCGTCAGTCAGTCAAATTCTAATGACGAGTCGATACGATTGCTGTAGCACGGTTTCTCGCCTCGATTTCCGTAGTATCCCGGGTTCGATTCCCGGTCGGGTCAATTCAGGAAACGATCTTTTCTGAATTGACTTGGGTCTGGGTGTGCTGGGAGACGCCCCTGGCTCAATTCCTTGTCTGGTACCTTGCAATACAGGGATATTAATCCCTAATTCGAGACCATGACAAGTGGTGTGTGGTCTAGCGCATATTTAGATAGATAGATTATTTATTTCTCATTACAAAAATACACATTAAATTACATTTATTGTTCATGGTCAATTAAAGGATTTTCATAATGAGATCGTCAAAGAAAATCAATTAGAATTAAATATAACAAAATATGGAACAATAATACAATAGTTCAAATTAAATACAAAAAGTACTAAAAAAAAATATTTTTAATTTTCTTGCCAACTTCAAATGGTAGAACTTTTCATCTACTTACTAACCAGCACGACATTATACCACAAAGGAATAAAACTTATTATTTCTTAACATACATATCAGTTAAACACTAACTAAACCCTGTTAAGTGTGACGAAAAAAACACTATCTAACCTTAAAAAAATATACCACCTTGATTTCAAAACGTGAGTTTCAATACTATATAAATTATGACTGGGCGCTGACTACATATATTTGGGTTATTTGATTAAAACTATCAGACTCTGAAATTAAGTCTGAATGCCAATAAAAATTTACGAATATCTAGGAGACTTTAATTTTCTTTTTTAAAGGTAAACCAACAGATCACAACTGGAATATAAATGAATGTAAATAAAAAGTAGTTTTTTGATATTGACGTATGGCTGCATGATATTCCTAATTTGATTCGCTCCCTATAAAATAGAAGATTGTTTTATCGAGCACGTGACAACTTCAAGCAAATTAATAAATAATTATTTCTGAAGTTGTTTTTGTCAATTTTAACAATAATGTATAGTTATTTATCTGGGAAACCTTTTACTCGAAGTGTTTCGTCGTATTTTAAAACTATCAAAGTTTCAGTTAGAATAATATTACGAAATCTTTAAATGATTTTACCCTGCTGGGTGGTGACCCTGCCGGCTGCCTGCTAAGCCGCGAGGCGGATGTTATCATAACAATGACTTATATTTGAACCCACATTTGCGGGAAACTGTGAATACATAGTAATGACATTAGCATTCATCTAATCAAAATGTCATTTCCATACTTTTTGGAAGTGTCTGTACGTTACTCAGTGAAGTCGAGCCCTAGACTAGACTCCTAATGATGTTTAACGAGCTGAAACTTAGTAATGCAGTACTTTGACCGTCCTAGACACGTAAAGGACATCAAAATTAGCATCTAGATACGCAAGTTAGTCCTTTGGAGATTGCCGCCAATTGCTTTCAGAGTTCCATTACATTGAAATGACCCTTCTGCAGTTTCTTAATTCGCGGACGAGTGTACACTATCACAGTTCATTCTTTATCGCGCGAGAAATGTGCTCGGTAGTTAGTTAATGTCACTTAATTGGCAATTCGAGCGCTCAGTCACGGAGGATGACGTGCAATAGATTCTGCATCTTAAACAAACCAAAATCACCTTTAAACTAAAGGGGTAAAGGCGAATTGGACGGCATTTTGTAGTGTTGCTGGACTTTATGCAAGAGATACGTTTTTTTTACTTCGAATATTTAAAATTTTAATAGAGCATGGTTGCTTTAAAATAATGTGGTTATTATACTTCAAAGTAATCGTGTAATTATTAAGTTATGTCGTAGCTTAATGGCACCACCAGTGCTTTGCAGTTGTTAAGCTGCTAAAGTTACTGCAGATTACATTATTTCGTTTGTTACTTTCTTTCTACATGTATACTTTTATAAAAGAGAAAAAACATGCCCTATCTTTCGAAAAACATACCTTGGCGAATGCACGCCAATAAAATGAGAGTCTGTTTACTTAAATTTTACATTTAATTACGTCATTTACAGCATTTGTTTGGGTTCTTTGTGGCTCTTACTGTAGAGAAAATTACAGCATCTTAAACAGTTATGTTTTATACTTACTATACTGGCGCAGCGACCCGAACTGAGTCTTGGCCTCCGATAACAAGCGTCTCCATCTTGGTCTATCCTGCGCCACCTCCTGCCAGTCATCCACACCGAGCTCGCGCAAGTCCTTTAGGACCTCATCCTTCCAGCGGTACCTGGGGCAACCCACCGGTCGCCGCCCACTAGGTCGTCCCACGTACGCTTTCCTCACTCCACGATCTTCATCCATTCGCTCCAGGTGACCGAGCCAGCGAAGTCTTTGGCTCTTGATCTCGCCAATGATGTTCGGCTCACCCACCAGGTCCTCGAGCTCTATGTTGTTCCGTCGCCTCCAAGTACCATCGTCTGCCTGCACTGGTCCCAGGATCTTTCTCCAAATCTTTCTTTCCGCCACTCGGAGTTTGGTCTCTTCTTTAAGGGTCAATGTCCAAGTCTCGCATCCGTACATGAGGATTGGCCGTATTACCGTTTTGTAAATACGGATTTTTGTACGTCTGCTGAGTAGCCCCGACACCAAAACCTTGTGCAAAGCTGCACTACAACGGAGGGCGTTTTGGATTCTTGTGTCTATTTCTTCTTCCCTGATGTTGGTATCCGTTATAGTGCAGCCCAGGTATTTAAATCTGTCGACCCCTTTGTACGTGACCCCTCCGGCTTTTAGGTTCCTTCTTGGTTCCCGGACATTTTTGTACCTTTTGATGTGGACGTACTCAGTTTTCTGGTGGTTTATCCTGAGACCGATCTTTTCTGCTGCCTGCGCAAGCGTTTCCGTGGCTTGGATGACCTGTTGTTGTCTTTCTCCCAGCAGAGCAAGATCATCCGCATAACCAATCACCATATGCTGTCCATTCAACTGCACTCCGCCATCCTGTGTTATCACTGTTCTTATGACATGCTCCAGTGCTAAGATAAATAGCATAGGTGATAAAGCGTCCCCCTGCTTCAAGCCAGTCTTTATTTCAAATAAAGCGGTGAGTTCCGCTCCTATTTGAACCACCGCCCGACTCTCCTTTGTAGCCACCACTACCATGTTTACCAGTTTGGTCGGTATGTTAAAGTTTCTCAGGATATCAAAGAGGGTAGTACGATCAATACTATCGTAGGCCTTTGCAAAATCCACGAATAAAGAATGGATGTCCTGCGCATATTCCCATTTCTTTTCCATGAGCTGACGTAGAAGGAAAATTTGGTTAACTGTACTACGATTGCGCCTAAAGCCACACTGGTAATCACCTACAATGGTCTCGACATATGGCTCCAGCCTCTTTAGCAAAACGTAGGACAGGATTTTATATGCGGTTGGTAATAGGGCAATCCCTCGATAATTCCCACACCTTTTCCTAGAGCCCTTTTTGTGAACAGGGCATATAACCCCTACATTCCACTGCTTTGGAATTTGTTCTGCGTCCCAAATTCTAACCATGAGGGCGTAAATTAGTGAGTGAACTTCTGCACCACCATATTTCCAGATTTCTCCCGGAAGGCTGTCAATACCGGGGGACTTATTATTTTTTAGCCTTCTAATGGCATCCCTCACTTCCTCGAAGCTTAGCGGTGGTATGTCCTCATGATTGTGTCCTTCAGTGAGTGCTGGGGACTCCTGGGGTGGTGTACAGTTCAAAAGATCGTGAAAGTATCCACGCCACATGTTCAAAATCTTTGACTGGTCTGCGACGAGGTTACCATTGTCATCTTCTAGTATCTGCCCTGTAGGTTGGTAGCCCTTTTTTGCATTCCTGACTTCCTGGTAAAACTTTCTACTTTCATTTACTCGAATAAGATCTTCCATCCCGCGCACCATGTCCTCCATGTGCGTCTTCTTTGCAGATTTTATTGCGCTCCGGGTCCTTTTCCGTACTCTCTCGTACTCCTCTCTCCATCTTCCATCCTGTTCAGCTTGTTGTTTAAGTTTTCTTCTTTCTTTCAGCAACCTTTCGCATTCCGGCGTCACCCAACCCCGTTTCCTCGTGCCTGCTTTTTTCTTTCCTAGGATTTCTAATCCGACCTTGGCTGTTTTCTGTATGGTTACCCATGTTTCCTCGATATCACCTGCCATTTCTAGACCTTGAAATCTATTCCTTAATTCCAATTGAAAAGTTCTACGTGTGTCCTCATTTTTGATGCTATCTATATTAATGTTACTCACTCCCCGGGCTACTTTTCTTTTAGCGACGCTGATTTTCGCTCTAATTTTTATTCCCAACATGTAATGGTCACTGTCGCAGTCAGCGCCTCTGAATGTTCTAACATCTTCTATAGTGTTTTTGTGTCTATTATCAATGAGAACATGGTCTATTTGATTTACTGTTTTTCCGTCCGGTGATTTCCATGTCCCCTTGTAAATATCTCTATAAGGAAACATCGTGCTTCGGATAACCATCGATTTTGACGAAGCAAAGTTTACCAGTCTGATTCCATTATCGTTAGATCTTTCGTGCTTGCTGTGCCATCCAATGGTGGGCATAAACGCCTCTTCTCTTCCTTCTTTTGCATTAAAATCTCCTAGTAAGATCTTTGCATCGTAGTCTGGGATACTATCATATACATCTTCCAACTCTTCATAGAATTTGTCCTTGGTGTCGTCATCAGATACCTCTGTTGGGGCGTAAGCATTCACAAAGGTGATGTTGAAGAATCTGGTTTTAATGCGAAGCGTAGATATTCTATCCGAGGTAGGATTGAACTGGAGAACACCGGGCAGCAATTGCTTATTTACAAGGAAGCCTGTCCCGTTGGTATGTCTATTGGTATCCGACCCACTATAAAATAGTATGTGCCCGCTTTCTAGTTCACACTCTCCATTTCCAGGCCACCTTCCTTCCTGCAGGGCTGCTATGCCAATTCTGTAGTTTTGCATCTCTTTCGAAACTTGGTATATGGCGCCCGGTCTATACAAACTTCTAACATTCCATGAGGCTGTGCGTATGTCCATTAGTCCATGCCGTAAGTCGTCCGGTTTGAGATCAGATCGTTTTTTTCTTATTATCGGTTTCGTAACGTTTTGTCTTTTTCTGTGGGGAGGGTGTTAGCCTACCGCACAACCCCTGATATGCTGGAGGACCACATCCTACTTTGGTCAGCGAGTCCATCGGACTTAACCGGTAGCTAGCTAGGCTGTGCTACCGATCATTCCCCCATCCACCACCCGGTTGACGCTCCTCCACGCCGTGAGGCCCAGCGCGAGGCCTCACGGCGTATGTAATATGTTTTATGAGTTTTTAAAAAAAAGGTTTTTTACAAGCGCGGCTCGTTACGACCAAATGACAGTAAGTGGACCCGGAACATCTATACCTTGTCTAATTTAGGATGATAATTTTGACAGTTCATGCCTATGAAGTATTGCATTCTTTTTCGGCAAAGTGTACTACAGATAATATCGTACTTTATTAACGGGTATCGCCCACTTAGTGAAGTGCAATCCAAACGAATAACAAAAAAAACGGAATCTATAGAAAGTCGGTTGTTGTGTTACTTATGGTGTGCACCATCATATTAGTGATAAATAACTTTAAATCCTCATACCTACCTAATTTACTATAAAATTCACTTGAGGGCTTTAAAGTCGTGATATATTTATTTAATTATCTCTTCATTGCACATTTAAATAAAATGACGATTTCAAGTCCTAGTTCGAAAATCGAATCGATTCACTAACGATTATAAACTACCCCATTCCTATTGTGAGCTTTCAAAATTATCATCATAAATTGGACAAACTATAAAGCATAGTGCGTTTTCGCAATGAATGTCGAATACAATAGCCGAAAAGTACTGATGCATTTGAATCGGTACATTTTGGCCGTGTATTGATTCCACTGAGGAATGTGACTAAAATCTATAACACGGTCCATTAAATGAGACAAAAATCGGGTTTAACTGGCCAACATTATCGGCCTCAATTAAGGATCGCACTATCGGTGTCATAGATAGATAAACAAACTTGAATATTTCTTATATACTAAAAATACAATATCACCCAGACAGAAAAAAAATGTTCGTTACATAAATTAACGGCCTTCCATTTCAGACTAATAACGAAAGTGCAAAAGCTTGTAATAATTGTAAAATGGTACGCCAAAAAGATGAAATCAAAGTACCAATACATTCACGTCAGTTTATAATTATTTACTTCAAGCATTACTGTGAAAAAAAAAGAATCGCTCATATTTTCATTAACGGATCCGTAGACAATTTCACTATAAACTTACCAAAACGAAATAGTTCCGTTTATGATTTAGAAACAACAATATGTACTTGTTTAGATATCCACTATCGGTGGTCGCCTGTATCTTCATTTAGTATTCGAAATGACCGTAAGGAAATTGTCGCTTGACAATAATGCTTCGATGCGATAATATCCAACCTTGCTGCAGGTACAAAAAAGAACGGCTTAAAAAATCACTAACAGTCGCGTTTTTGTCGAGCTAACGACAGAATATTAATCATCCCAGAAGGGTCACAGGCGGAAAAAATTAAACTTCTCCGAGCGTAAACTTTGCATTAAAATACCTCGAACGACATCAAATTGTTTCAATCGGAGCGTATCGAATGACGTCAAATGGATTTAATCAAAGCGTTCAGAAATGCACTAATATATTAGCGTAATGAAATGAAGTTATTAGTGAATAGGTCTACTACGGTGCAACATTTAAAAAGTGTCGTAATGATTTCAAACACTTCGTGGTCGGACAGACGAGAGTAGGCCTTTTGGAACGGTTATCGTCGGTGAAGTTTTAGGATGCCCACGCTCATTTTATTCGATATTGGTTTTCGATGGAATGGGAACGTTCCAGACTATTGCTGCTTCTGGACAGATGCGGTCTGCGGGCTTATTGTCGATTGTGACCCTTGAGTGTTTGCGAAACTTTATTGGTTAAAGATTGTTGTTCTGCTCTGCTGGGTTATTGCAAAAGTATTTACTAAGTTTCACAATTTTTGACGGACTGTCCTTTAAAAAACATTTTAAAACAAGAACTTGTAGTCATATATCATAGCGTAGGTAAAACCTGCTAACTCAGTGGCCCAGTATATGTGGCTCCAAACGCGTTTCGGCATAAATATTTTAAATGTTCATACCTCTCCTTGTTTTCTCTCCAAAATATGATACCCTTCTTATGAAAGCTACGCCGTGTGGTTTGACTCTGTGATTATTTGTAACAGATTTTCTGAAGAGATGAACTATTTAAAAGAAACATTTTAAACGCTAATTTCATGAAATATCCATCTCACTTCATTTGCGTTCCTTTCTTCATCAGAATTAGAACGCGGTAATTGAGTTGGAAAATTGCTCGTTTATTTTGAGAGAAGTTATTCAAACACGCATCCTCACTTTTAACACAATGTTTTTTTTCGTAGGCGACAAAGATCGAGTTCGTAAATGTATCACGTCTGTCGTCTCGTAGATTTCATCTAAATACCTCAGGCGTTTCGTGTTTCTCACATGTATCTGGAACGCGGTTGTTTAAACAATTCCAAAGTGCCTTATGCAAATAAAAAATAGTAGTGTTGCCGGAATATGTCTAGTGATTGAATGAGATAAAGTTAAGGATGGAAGTGAATACCAGTCTAAGGCCCGTATTCTAGAATCGCACTCAAGCACTGATCTGTACATGAGTAGAGATTTTGTAACGTCAGTTCATACAAAAACGTCACTCAGATATCTACTCAAGTACAGATCAGTGCTTGAGTAAGATTCTAGAATACGGGCCTTAAAGAACCCAAACACCAGACTGTGTTATTTAGTTCGGGTTTCATTGCCTACATAAGGAATGACCTACTCTAATGTCTTTCAAAAAAATGCTAGTTTTGACTTTGTTAATACAGCTACCGAAATTCAACCATTGTTTAAGCCAATCCGAATGGGATTTACGGGACAATGAAAATTAAATAAACCCAACCAAACAAAGTTGCACACAAAACGGAACGAACTTCACTATTAGTGTTTAATAAATACCTATGCGCTCATTTATCTACCGTTATAATTTAAAATGGTTTGCCCTGAAAGTTTTTTGCGACTTATAGAGTAAGATGGCGCAAAAGATTACGCACAGGTAAACTAGTTCTTGCTATAAAATTCAGAAATATGATATTAAAAAGGAGACGCCGTAAATTATTTATCGAACGCAGTTCCCAGCCTTCAATTTGATGCAAATTTTATGTGAGTTTTCTTGGAGTTTAAACATGAACTTCCGCAAAATACCAGCAAAATGCACGTAACTTTTAACCACATGTAATTTGGCGGTACTTGGGGCAATTTGCGCTGATAGTAAGTAATATCTAAGCTGGTTAAAACAGCTTAAAGTAAACCATGTCATATATTGGAGTAATGATGACTAACCGCTAGGTAAGACTCATTAAATTACCTGAGATATTGCATTTCATAGTGCCTATTGCAGTTATTGCAAATCATGCGCACTATGTTCTCTGGACAAAGTTATAAATATAAATAAATACAAATACCTATGCACCAGACAACACACCTTACAGTGATCTCGACCTAAGGATATATAAAATAACTTTAATTCACGAGTTACCAGACAGTGATTTAAAGCCAGGGGATCCCCAGCACACCCATACCCGAGCCAATTTAGAAAAGTTCATTTCCTGAATTGATTCGGCCGCGAATCAAACCTGGGACCTCACGGAAATCGGGGCGCGCAGCCGTGTTACAGCGCACTGCGCCAATCGTGTCGTCTAATCGTTTATTTCAATTAATTGCGTAATTACTTTTTGTAAAAAGTTATGATTTTCTCGAAAGTAAAAAAAAATCCTATTTATTCCTCATGTAAAACAGTAGGATTCGGATACAAGAAATTATTACTTTACAAATGAATAATTTATTTTATTATGTCATATTAATAATTTGAGCGCTATTATCTGCTTCATTGGGTACGTATTGCTGAAATCTTCATGCCTGTATGTTTTTTTTTGAATAGGCCTTAAATGTTAAATAGCTTTTCTGTCATTACATTAAATACGAGTAACCATTGCAACTGCAGCCATGGAAAATCCTCTAAATGTTTATTTTTAGCAGATAAATCAGTATTCATGATACTCCCTATGGAAAGCCGCTAAAGTCTAGCCAAAGGCCTTCATCACCATCATCAAGTCTTTGCTGACTTATGGCTTGAACGCCACGCTCAACAAAACTAGAGAGTTAAGAGTCATCACTCCTAATCGCCGATACATATACAAAATATCGTGAATTAGTAAAGTGAAGGAAAGTAAAGTAAAAAATCATTTATTCACTTAAGCTTTTACAAAGAAGCACTTATGAAATGTCAAAGTTCACAAAAATATATATATAAACGATATTAGACGTAAATAAAATAATACAATAATAGTACATATTCTAAATAAACATAATGCGAATCTACCACCGGTTCGGAAGATGCTTCTTATCGAGAAGACTCCGAGAAGAAACTCGATAGTTACTCTTTGGAACTTTGTTTTGTTTTACAACAAATAAATTCAGAGTACAGTCAAAAGAACAATAAAATTACATTATTTGTGCAGAGGAGCAGATTATTCCTACTATGACCACAAATTCTTGTCGTTCAAGTAATCCTCCACGTTATAATAACCTTGTTTTATCAACTTTGTTTTAATTGTAGACTTGAACTTGTGAAGAGGTAGATCAACAAGACTTTGAGGTAATTACGGTCTAGCCTAGCAGCCGTTTGACGAGTAATAAGTTTATAAATACTTGAGTTAAGTCCCTGGATTCTTTTACGAATAGCAATGCTTATATCGAATTTCCTAGCAAACAGCATTAAAAAACAAATAAACGTCGCCCATCGCCTAAACACCATTACAAATGCAAATTGACTGCGGCATTCTTTGTTTATTGTTTCTTCTCTGTGTCACGTGACGTAACCGGTCGACGTCGTGTGACATTCACAGACGACAGTTTTTCCGTCTGCGTGGGGCCGGCTAAATGGGTCACACTGCCAGATACGAGCATCTGTCAAAGTGTCACTTCGTATCTAAGGGGCTTATTCATTGGGACTAGTTTCTAACGATTGATAAAATTTATCTGATTAATCGATGTTGTTACTAGTAATGTGAGCGCAATCAATTAAAACTGTTCTTATAAATCACTATAATCTGGCAAACAAGCAAGCTGTTTGCTTGATATAAAGCGCTGCCTATGGTAGGCACGTGCAATAATTCGGTCGAAATAACTATCACTCTCGATTGTAAACTACTCATAACTATTATTATGTATGACTCTATTTATCACCGTCTATTTGATTAGAAGTTGTTATTTTACACAAATTAAATAAAAAAATATGCGCCAGACAACACACCTCTTGTAATGGTCTCGAAGTAGGGATTAATATCCCTGTGTTAAGAGGTACCACACAAGGAAATCAGTCAGGGGCGTCTCCCAGCACACCCAGACCCGAGTCAATTCAGAAAAGATCGTTTTCCTGAATTGACCCGACCGGGAATCGAACCCGGGACACTAGGGAAATCGAGGCGAGAAACCGTGCTGCAGCGCACTACGCCAATTGTGTCGTCAAATATTTCATTAGATTCAAATTATAAATAAATACAGAATTAATTAAGCAAAACATTTTATAATAACAGAGCGTATGATCGCCTATTAATAAATTAAAAACAAATCAATAAAAATACTAATTGTCAATTTGATTGCAGTGCCTGCGGCTTGGTTTCAGCCTTATTTGTTTATTTAACGAAATTATGGAAGTGGTTTTAAAACCACTTCGCGAAACTGACACAAATTTAATTTTATTGGCGATTACGAACTTAAATGAATACTTATTTACAAGACACGAGTTTAAGGAGGTAGGTAAGAATAATTGCTTCATAATAGAAACTGGATACTTATACATAACTAGCTGTCCGTCAGTGGCTACGCCCGCGTAGACTGTCTTTCCCGTCAAAATATAGCCTAAATAAAAATAAAAACGCTTATGTCACTCCCTGATAATGTAGCTTTATATTGGTGAAAGAATTTTTAAAATCGGTTCAGTAGTTCCGGAGCCTATTCAATACAAAGAAGTCCTAGTCCAAGTCCAAGTCATTAGTCCTAAAGATAAGCGTTTCAAAGCATGCTTAGTTCTTTAATAGGTTTTTCTTTTCAACTCATTAATTATGCTTCTTCGCAAAGACAGCAGACAGGGATTTCAAATTCTGAAAAGTAACGTTTCTTAGGACGTAGTTAGTAAAGCAAAGTCGAGCATGATTGCGTGAGGCCCGCAAATGGGTCACCCCGTGTCAGCGGCGCGTATCTACGCGGATCTGTCAAAGTATCACGTTATCTGTCACAGCCCACTTATCGGTGACACTGCGCCGCTTTATTTATTCAACTTATTATCATTGATTTATATATTTAGATACGCAAGGAAAAGAATGTTGTTGGCTCTAATAACTGAGATTGTTGAAGAACCATTTCTGGCTTGGCAGGTTCTCTGTGTCAGATACCGAAACTGTCAATTCTTTGTTCAAAATCTTAGCTTTAAACTCAGAGTTAATTCAAATAGACCGTTCTATTAAAAGTTAAAGTTATTATTACAAATACCTCGACTACTAGACTGGTCTGTTGGTGCAATGGCAGCGATCCTGCCTTTAGCACCGGAGGTCATGAGTTCGATCTCCACCCATGACAAACATTCATGTGACGAACATTTGTGTTTGTTGTGTGTCCCAGACACGTTCGTGTTCGTGTTCGTGTTATTATCTATTTAAGTATGTATTTAGAAATATTTAATTACATTATCAGTCTCTCACACCCATAGTACAAGCTCTGCTTAGTTTGTGGTCAGAAGGTTTTGATGTAATTTGCCCAAGATATTTATTTATCATTTTCCTCTGATCGAAAACTATGCACTTACTGCGCTGCACTTTTGGTGTAAAAAGTTAAATTCTGTATCATCATTTTCTTAATAAGCGGTCAAATATGAAGTGACTCGATTCGTATTGCAAAGTTAAATAATCAGGAGACGGATATTTTATGAACAACTATTTTTAGCAACTTAAAAAAGTTTTTATTTTGGTTTCCTACAGAAACTCTGAGGGCATGTCAAAAATATTACAATGTAACCAAATACATGGCTTCATATGCGTTCCTTTCCACTCACTTCACTAACCGCACCGAGCGGTAAGCCCCGAAGGATGCACAGACGCCTATTCCATCGCGCGCCGGATATCGCCTTTGTATCCTTATCACGGTTGAACCGTGCAGTAATAAGAATCGTGGCCACTCGTCCGGAATAGGGCTGTAAAAACTAAAAGTAGAATGGGTTTTTATAGAGGATTGACATTCCGAAACCTTATAAGGTGCAGTTAAAGCGAAACTGTCTTAGGTACGGTTAGCAATATACGTACCTGAATAATTACTTTGTTTTAGTAAAGCTAATCTGAATCTTCGTAGTTGTCCGTATGGTATCAGTAGGTATAAATATGTGAAGGTGTTTGCATTGGGTCTTTCACTGAACATAGTAAATTAGATAAGTTAGAATTTCTATTGATACCTTTCATCTGCAGAAAAAAATAAACCGTCTCAATTTCAGGTTATTCAGTCAATTCATAGGAGCAGCCAAAATCAGAACAGCGTGAATTTAGTTCATATAAAAATGTAAAGCTACGATTGAATATTACAGTACTAGTTCAAAAAACGACTAAAACGATTTAATTAAATCACATATCGATCGCCATTGCCGCCACTAGGTATATACAATATTATTCTATAAGCAATAGAATATGGTAGCGTCTATTCAGCAATGTGAGCCGGACTTAAATCTTCGACAAACTGCGGCAGCAACTCCCAGTGGACCGTCTATCATTGCCATGGTCGTCCGGAATATCTAGAAACGTCGGAAACTAGTTTATGAGATATCTCAGGTTTGACTAACGATCTGGTCCTTAACAAACAGAGTGTGTTCTGTGAAACGCCCTCAGGTAGTCTGACATCTGGCATTATATTTTAGCATCTTACAAACGCCTAGTTTGAAAAAAAAAACACTTTTTTATACTTTCAGCTTCATACGAGTAGGTAAGGCAAACACAGGCAAACACAGAACAAAACACGTATGATGATCTAAATTAACAAAGTGTACCTTACACTAGTGATTCGTGACGTCGAACTGACAGACAAAACTAACTAGTTCATTGTTGGCAAAAAAAACAATATCCGTAAGTGCTAAGGCCGAGATCTATAGAGCGTGCTTAGCTTAAACTTAGACTTACCTTAGAATTTGAACAGCTGTATTTATCTATATAAGTTACTTCTTACCGATAGTAAATTATTTTTGTCTTAGTTAAACGGCAACTTAGGTAATCGACGCTAATAATTATAACAATACTCAATAAGTAAGAAAACAATTAATGTGATAAGTCTGTGCTTAGCTAATTAACGACTATAGATCTCGGCATAAGACCCACGGAAATAAAAAGCAGTAAGTTGATTGCTTATCAATTCTAAAATAACATACTCGTAATATTTCAGTTTTATGTATGAATGGATTTTAACTGTAACTGCTTCATTGCATGAATAATATAAATCTCTATACACGCGTCGAAGAAATTAAGTAACGTGCAAGTCTCACGCAGCCGTGTTTTCCATAAATAAGGGTTCATTAAATTTACCGTATTATTTTCCACATTCAACATTTAATTTTGTCAGTCGAAAGTTGACTCGATCCAGATCAAGCCGGCTGGTTATTTACGACCCGAATGAGAATTGAAAAGTCAAACTTGTTTGACGAAAACCGGCCCCGGCAACCCTAGGGAGACACGTGCAAGGTTGTCACACCCGAACTTTAATTATTCACCACAGCATCCGTTAGGAAATTCACACTTTAGAATTTGTTGTAGGACATATTTTATATCTTGGACAGGTAATCCAACTAGCTAGATCATCTCGTGTGATGTAGCCCTGAGGTTTACTAATTTTTAGTGACAAAAGGAATGTACAGTGCAGTATGGGCGTTTTATGGTGCACTACTTTTTTGAATCACAAAGAAATTCTATATTAAATTTGTAACTCCCGTCAACGGATCCTTGAAATGTCTAAATCGGCATCTTATTGACATAAAAAACCTCTGTTTTTAATCATCATATTGGCACACATTTTCAAAACAACTAAATAGCTATTATTATAGGTAACCAATTACGGGTTTTAAGTAGACCTATTTTTGTAGCAAAATTAAAAAAACTTATGACTTTGAGTGTTCGTGTTTGACAATTGACACTCCATTTTCCCTTTACTTTTCATTTTAACGGAAAATAATATATCTTTATCACAACCCTAGCCTCCTTGGACGCGTGAACTGAAAGGACAAATATGAAATTGTGACAATTAACCAAAAAGCAGGAAACGCGAGCAAGGAGCCAATTACGGCGCTTTAGTGCGTGGACCTGATAAGAGGTTTCGTAATGGCCAAAAAATCCCAAAATGTCAGTGAACGCTATGTTGGAGTAGAGGTATAATGCCCATTAAACAGGGTGAACTTTACGTAAGTGTGTTTAATTGTACATTTCGGCAATATAAAAACAATTTCAATAATGTACGTTGTTCTGTATAAAAAATGCATAGCCTAATAATAGGTAGCGTGTTATATTATAATCTTGTACGTCAGACTATACGTTCTGAAACTGTTACAAGAAGCGATGGGCCCCTGAGATTAGCTATTTTATCAAACAGAGACGTGACTTGTCATCATTTTTACACGAACGTTTTGATGAGATACAGTTCACAAGATGCGCGTGTTAAGGAACGTTAATGGACTATAACTATTATTTATTTTATTACTCGACAAGAGTTTAGTAATGAGAGAAAAATCCACAGTCACGAAATGCGAGTGTTTGTGAGCACGACTCGCGTGGGACGACTTACAATACATTACATTATTTAAATATAGCAGAATAAATAATAAATAAGTTGGGCGTGGAATAATTCTATTTTGCTATCAATAGCATACATATATTTCTTCTTATATTTCATAAACTAGTTAAGTCTACACTTTTGTGGTGTATATAAAGAAAAACGTTAAATCTACGCCTGAGATAACTTTATTTATATTAAGGCAAAGATAGGCATACATTTGAGCAACATAGGTAGGCAACTTTGACCCTTGAGCCTCCCCAATTGCGTAGAGACATTGCCAGGCTAAGTGTTCTCTATCGTTTGTACAATGGGGAATGCTCTGAAGAGTTATTCCAGCTTATTCCACCCTCACCTTTCCACTCCCGTACCACGCGTGCTGGACTACGGCGTCATCCACACACAATTCAGCATTTGTTGGCTCGAACTTAAAGGTTCGGTGACTCGTTTCTTTGTCGTACCATCCAGACGTGGAACGCCCTACCAGCACATGTGTTTCCTTCCTCGTATAGTCCCGGGTTCTTCAAGCGGGGCGTGAAAAGGCATTTCTGCAGGCCTTCAAGGTGAGGATGGCCAGTCCAGTGATTCGTTTGAATGACTGGGCTTGTCAGGCTCATATTTGGACCTCATCTTGACGGGCAATATTATGTATAAAAAAAAAACATTTCGAAATGTATTCTGCTATTGGGTTTCTGAGTAAATATTTACTTTATTTGTGATTAATCATACGCGCCAAAGGGGTTTTTTTTATTTAGTTAATAAAGATTTATTTACCAAAACAACATTTACATTAGATTTCATTCTTGGCTTAGGGTATCAAAAGATTTTTAGGGTCGAAAACCATTTACTAACGGGCCCTGCACTAAGCAGCAGCTTGAATCGCAGGGACCCGGTGTACGGATTCACTGCAAGTTTACAATACAACAGTGTATTCAACGCAGCAAAAGGGTGGATAAGTGACGTGATGTGGAGTGTGCTTGCGTGAGAAGATTGTGTGTGGAATAAATGTAGTGTAGTGTAGGTTTAAGTGAGTATGTGTGGGTGAATGGGAATCTGTGTGGGGGTGGGGGTGAAGAAGTCCGAGAGCACTCACAACTGAGTGGCTTTCGGTCTTATCATAATTCTGCTCCATAAACCTATTTTTTGTTTGGCGTTCCAGGTAGTATGCTTCGGGATGTACGGCAAGGCGCGGCAGACTTGGTTGTAGACGTATGGTAGTAAGAACTGGGAGTGACGTTTGGCAAAAGAAGTGCGCACGGTGGGGATAGAAACCCTAAAGCAACGGCGTTCTAAGAGCTCTTTGTAGTTAGGAGCAGAGATGGTGTAGCTATGAACCGCTGCAGCTGCTCTTAGGATAAAAAGTTGGCGGACTCGCAGAACTTTGCTCTCTCTGTATAGGTCGTTTGTACCAAATGTGAAAGGTTTTCGCAGCATAACCTTAAGAACTTCGCGCTGTGCTCTTTCCAGGTTGCTCATGAAGGTTTTCGCAGCACCACCCCAGACCCGAATGCAATATAGTACCTAAAAGTGATTGGCACAAAGCTTTGTAAACTAAAGTTAGGGTGTTTCTGTCGGCCGACTGCCGGAGACACTTCATAATGTGAATTGATTTGCATAACCGGTTTGATATTTGGGATAAGTGCGTTCTGAAGGATAAGTTTTCGTCTACCATAACTGACACAAGACGAACGAGTAATGTGCGTACAGTCGCATTGAGAGGCCACTGGCGGCATAAATGAGCATGTGTGAAACTTAAGTTTCAGATGTAAGGGTGGTTGAGAGGGACAAGTTTAGTATATACTGGGTAAACGCTATATACTAGGTTTTAAAATAAAAAATATTTTTACTAAATAATGGCACAGTACCTATTTATCACATCTTTATCACGTTGTGGACTGCTATTTTACTGAAAAAACTTATTATAGGTAAACAACCTTGTTAAAATCCGCCCTTCACGACACTAATGGCCTCGCTTCCTGTATGGGTAGGTCTTCGAGTTAAGCATTAATTACAGGTCTTACCTACATTCCCGCTCCATAAGTCACTCGGAATATCTTTCCTCGTGGATTCATCGAGACCTGTAATTTTCATAATTGGACGTTACTAGCTACGGCTAAGTTGACAGAACTTGCCTTACGATTGTAAGCTCTGAGTGCGCTTCCAAAGAGTTATGAATAGATAAGTAGGCTTCAATTTCATGTTGTACACGTGCCCTGTGGGCTAATTTGCACGGGTGTACCTTTTTGATCTTTTGTTTTAAATTGGACAATGTATCTAATCGGTTTTCAAACAATATGAGTAGGGGCGTATTTGACAATTTACAGTCATGCACATTTTATGCTATAAATAACTAAATACCATCTGATTCCAAACTTAATAAACATTGAATAAATAGTTGATAATCAGAGATACCAGCAAAACGAGTCAATATGCAAAAACTATGAATCATAATTACTGATTACAAAAGTAGCCTTTTTCTGACAATAATGGTCTATAATTCAGTCTCCACCAAAAATGAAATCTCAACCGTCCACCTCGGGGTTGATTACGCAAGCTCCACGTCAGCACTAGCGAGTGCGTTGGTCGCCCCCCACGGCGCGCGGTAATTAAGTTCACTAATGAACTACCAAGTTCCGTAAAGCTGTCGGTTTCTGACCTAACTGACTATGTTATATTAGCATTCATTAAAAATCTGATTTAAAAAATTAAATAAAATCTAATCAATTAGGGCATAAACTAGTTATTAACTGTGAATAGCCTAACTGGGTGCATAGGTGAATAAGTGACGAACTAAAGAAAAAAATGGTAGTTTAGTAGGTACATATTTTGATAATTGTTGTGATATTTATGTTAACTAGTTTTATTAATCAACCTCCTCGGGTTTCCCCTAAACTTTTTTTATGATTCTGGCTCATCTGATCCAAAACAAGATTAATTTTATTCAATTTACGGCATGTTTACACTTCTAATTATAAATTTGAATATCCTTTTAACTATCAAAGCGATTAATTGAATTTAAGGAATAAATTAAAAAAGGTTACAAAAAATTGTGAACGTAGACAATCCACCCTTGTCGCGGGACACCGACGAAAGCCGGTACAGTCGGCCCCAGAAACCGTTTATCATAATTTATGATTAGTTTACGCTTTAATGTGAAGAGGGTTGGACCATTTGTCACGTCGAAGGACCTTCGAATCCGATATTCCCTTCGTGATTTAATCTATGGGTATTATATTTGTTTTCGGTTTTGCTTATCTTTGTATTCGACGGCCCGTTTAGATTAGTTGGGCGCAAAGGACCGCGAGTTCGATTCCCACTTTTAGTGTAATGAATGCTCTATGAAGCAGAATAATCGTGACATTAGTGTTAGACCTGGGAATATTCGGTAATACTGTTGATATTTGAAAATCTTAATTCGGCGCCCAAGGGCGAAGTGTGAACTTATGAAATGACTAATGTCCCTTTTGCCATAGTTTCATACAGGTTGACCTGATGCGCTACGCTACCCATCACCTTAACGACATTCAAACAATAAGATGGTATTTTCCTAAAACTGATTCTTAGTTATGTTTTTTTTTTCTGTTCCAGGTACAGAGGCGTTCGCATCAACCTTTACAAAACCATTGCAATATGGTTCTTATGTTAGCAACATAAGATGCCTCTATGTAAAAGTTGATGTGAACGCCTCTGTACACGTGATAAATAACCCTGATATCAAATAAATTGGAACACAAACGACGATAATGGTTTGTCACGCTGGAAAGAAACGTGGTCATTGATATTACTTTTTAAATAGCTTTTCTGCGTGTCAGGATTGTTATAAGCCAAAAAGCAAAGTAACTAGCCTATTTACTACCATGCCTTTGGGACATTAAAATTGGCTGATTCATTCAGTTGGTAAAGCTGATTAAGTCTTTCAAACTGACTGGAAGAATTGTTGTTTGTTACTCAACTGCAATTTTAAAAATAGAAACTGATTTTCTACTGCTTTACTTACTACAATTAACCTTCGACACCGCGGTGGTAGAGTCTCATTATAGGTTTTGTTTATTTATATTTATTTACCATTGAAAAACTTATTTAACATGATTGTAATACGGTCACATACTAAAGGTTTATGAAGAAACGGCAAACTAAAAACAACGATACAATTAAATGGCTAATTGTTAAATAAAAATTACAGATAATATCATATTCATCACAATTAAAGGTAAACAGATCATAAAAGTAGAAACTGGGTAGATCTATCTATAATTCACTTAAGGTGCTGTACTGTTTGAGATAATTCACAAAGTACAAGTTTAAAAATATATGTATTTTACTTATTTACTAGAATTACAATATAGCTCTTCCCCATGAATATACACCGCTACAATGTCAACTGTATCGTTAAATCATTTGACTCAACAGGAAATCGAAATCCACGCTACCGTGAGAGAGAATATTGTTAGGGTTGGTGGTAAACATCGTAGGAAATTCGATAGTTTTTGAATCTATACAAATTGTAAAAAATAAGTCTCAAAATGGAAGGGGCGTGCGGAATCGATAGAATTCAGTTTTTGAAATGTAGTCAAGTTCTTTGTAATCTAATTCAAGTTCCTTCTTACACTTTATATTTAATGTATAAATAAAACAAATACTTCTTCATTTTACTTTCTCTATCTAGGTGTTAAGAGACATGTTCACAAAAAAAATAATTTCATGCAGGGGTGACATCTCCTGGCCTTAGAGAGGGCCCAATCTCCCTTCAGCAGACTTCTTTTTGTGAAATTACCTCAACATCAGATCAGCAACAGAAGCTGACCATTTGGCCAGAAATGGAATTCATTTCGTGGATTACTCTCGACGGAAGTTTTCTGAAAGAGTTTAATGCTAGATTGGAAGAATGCTATAACCGTCAAGGAAATCACCTGGACGATGTAATTTTTTTTTTTAATTTCATTGAATTATCTTTAAATTGTAATAAATGAAGTTCTACAAAATAACGTAGTTATTTTTTTTTGGATTTTCAAAAGTGCATTCCTCTCTGGGCCACTTTGTACTATTATTTTACACTGATTTTTTTGTTCAATTGTAATTACATATAGCCCATAACACTCATGAATAGTTAAGCTTTCTGTTAGTGAGATAATTTTTACGATCGAATCAGTAGTTTCGGAGCCTTTTCAATAAAAAAACGACTAAACTGAATGGTGACTTCCCAATAATAAATTCAAATAAAATTTGCTTTTACCGTTCACCATTCACTTTAAAAATTAATCGCTTTTGTCAGCGCGAAACTCCGACGGTTACATGAAAAAACTCCCCTTAACAGTCCTGAGTTCTTGTCCTATAATAAAGGGAGAGCAATTCTATGGACTTTCTTATAGATGTTCAAGTATGACACCAGACAACAAATGTTACTCATTTACATCCACGAACCATTATATTCAATGACGTTTGAGTTCCGCGGAATGCATTATACTGTGTTCAAGAAAGTAACCTTTCACATCGGACTTAGAATTGCAAATGTCCTAATAGATATACGCGATGGAAGAACAGAAGGCCTGAATGAGTATTGTCTGGGCGATGGTCGTAATAATTTTGCAGCCAAAGTTTTTTTGTCGAGATTATATTTTACTGCGAAGAAACAGAAGCCAATTACAGCACAATAAGTGGCTATAATACCACCACAATCCCCAAATTGTGAGGTGCTAAAAGTTAAGTAGCACTTAGACCATGAACCGTTGGCTCGTTGCAGCGGTAGCTATTTTTCCGAAAATGTATGTATATAGTCTAATTTGGGAATTTCGTAAAAGTCTTATCCCAAATTTAGACCCATGTGGCCCCTTTTCACAAAATCACGTGTGTGCCAGCTATCTTTCCACTCAATTCAATGATGTATGGAATGATATTACATTACATGTATAGTTTTGAAAGAAACAAAGAGCCAACGACTTACTTATCTCTTAACAACTCCAAGTCCGCTAAAAGAATACGTAGACTCAAAACAAGTGCTAACCAAACGAAGGTCGAGATACTCAACCAATCATTATAATGCATGCAACATCAAACGCTGTTCGCCATCGATCTTCCAATCGTAACTTACAATCTGTTACAGCTCTTAATACAGTCGACCTCAATCGAAGTACCCGCATAAGTTCTTGATACGCAGTTATAAGACTGAAAGTTGTATAAAAGTGCCCGAGCCCACGTAGTAACAGCCAATTGATAGTTTTGCGTGGGTGTAATGTTATCAATTTATCACGCGAAGCAGCCTGCAGCTGAGCCGAATAGTAATTCGGTTAATTATTTTAGTACCAAATGATTTGAATTATTAAAGCAATACTAGTCTGGTAAATAACTCTGTGAACATACTACGACATGATTAGTTGTTTAATAGCCAGCTACCGTTGGTGTTGTTTTACTTATAGTTTAATTACTCTATCCATAGATAACATTTTATTCCCTTACTGTAAGAACTGTACTTAACTTCTTATTTCTATTCACCCCGAAAAAAGTCACCTATATTATGTGTCAGCTTGTAAGGAAAACCCTTCATCATAAGAAAACACGCTTCTGCTTACATTATAAGTGGTAACATTGTTTTATATTCATAGCCTGTAATTGTAGGATGTATTTCTTCACAAACAAGCTTTTCTGTTATTAAGTTATTACAAACATGATTGGTATACGAGTACTTCTCGTATTTAAGATGCCTACTATTTGGCGCTCAATTTTAGGTTTACAGAATGCTTTTTGTTAAACAACAATGCTACAATGACTAGTACGAGTATTTACGTTACTACGACCAATTTTTTCAATTATTTTGTTCACCTAAAAAAACATTTTTATTCATACTAATGCTTCATCTGCTTGTGAAAGACGTATAACCTTGATAATTTTTCTGAAACGGACCAAAATAACGTCTATACGTTTTAAATCTATATTTAGTTTCAAACTATTTGTATTTAAAGTAGGCAAACTAGCAAAAAATAAAAATCTTATCAGCAAATGTTAAAATCTTAAATGTTTTTGCCAAAAAAAGTGATTTGTATTTGCTTACATTTCTAATAATGCGAGCGGACACTCGTAACCACGGTGACATGCAATAGTCGCCTAAACGTCAAGAAAAATAGGTAAAACAATTTACCGCAATTTTTTTTCGCTGCAAAAACCCGTGTTTTAATAGATTTAGTTAAAATGCAACCAGAAAGTTTAAAATGTATTTCCAATGATAATTAATGAATACTTATAAAATACAGGTTATAAACTTTGTTGCTAATAAATATACTCGTACCACGTGTGAGCATGTAATCGAGTTACATTATCCTAGACCGAGAACACGAAGCCACTAAGTCTTTTGTCCCTATCGATGTCGCTACAAGAGTCGACGCGCTCTAAGAGCTGTAACGTAATATGGAGCGTGTGTGTGACAGATCGTATCCGTCTCTTGTCAAGGAGCCGCTCCTCGCTCACGATCCAAAGCCGTCCGTTGCTACTCAGCTCAGATTGCCCGCATTGCTTTCAGTACAATTCTGTATTTTTATAATCAAGTGTTCATTATGGACATGCTGAATGGCCTATGGCTGAAGTCGGTAAGAATACAACAGCGCACTAGCTGTACAAGTAGGCTTAGAACGGCTATTACACAGTTTGAATATAGTTAGCTACGAGTAACTTACTAAAGTAACCAAACGAACTTTACGTACTTGGGAGCAAAAAACTTATCTTTAACGGTATAAGTAATCCTCTGGTATAACTATAACAATGGTTAACTAAATTCTGCATCGAGCAGAGATCAAGCTCCCAGGCAACGCATGTCATGCGAATATGCAGCTATCGGTGCATACGACGTGCGCCTGTGATTGACGGCCTTTTGATGGGGGAAAATGACCCTTCTTTGTTTTTCACATCACCAACACAAAGTTAGTGCCACACCCGATAGTAAATTGGATATCCGATTTGTTTATAGTGAACCGCTTATTCGCTAATTTCACTTTCGATAGTACTTTTTAAATGAAATATTACCTCAATTTTTTTTTATATTGCCCGTCAAGATGACCTCACTCCACCTGATGGAAAGCGGTCGTGAGGTCCAGATATGTGGTTGACAAGCCCAGTCATTCAAACGAATCACTGGGCTGGCCATCCTCACCTTGAAGGCCTAATGCCTTTTCACGCCCCGCTTGAAGAACCCGGGACTATATACGAGGAAGGAAACCAGCTATTTTACTTTCTTTGCTTACTATGTAATATCTTTATTATGGTACTATATTTTTATTTCACGTTTACTCATACACTAACACCTAAATACAGAAAAAACAATCAAATGTTCTGCGCTATAAACATGACCCCTACTCATTGCACCAACGAGCGAGTTATAGTCTAAATGACAACATTTTTTTCGCTGTTCCAACTACCATCATTTCCCTCTTTGGTGCGCCGCTACGTGCCCGTAGAGCTCGTAGAGTTGTCGAAATCAATTAACAATAGCTGGCTGGCGCCCGATGGAAGCCACAAAAACAGGAGATAATTAAGTCTAGCATTAATTGGTCCGAAACGCCGCGATGTCACGCTGTCGGACGCTTTTTGTCGACGGCGATTCACAAAAACCCGATCCAGCTAGTATCTATCGAGTAGCTCGCGCGGAAACCCGGTGCCTTCGTCCACTCCGCCCACTTTTTGGAGCCAGTCGATTGTTTTTTTTTAACGTCTGCTGTTTCGATTCGAAAAGGTTTCTATGCAGTCTTCATACTCGGTGAATAGTTATGCTGGGCGCTGCCATGTCTCTTATTTCGGTTCTTATAAATGGTTTTTCGGTTGAAATATTCACAATAAATTGTTTTTACTCACTTGTTTGCGGTTGCTAAAGAGTTAAAAGTGAGTTTAAATCTACTTTCTAAGAAGCCTTCAAAGTGCCACTTTGTTTGCTTTATTTGATGGCTTTCGCTTCAGTTACACTTTTCATTTAACTTGTACGGAACTTTAAAACTAAATGTGACTAAATTCCGGAACGTCATTCAATATTTAGCAGCTTTTACAAGTTAAGCTACGTTTGTCTTTTTCCAATATAATAAGATCTGTCTCTGAGGTAGGCCTTTGCATAGTAAATAGCCTTTGTGACGCTGTGGCATGTTCAACACGCTATAAATTCCTTTTAAATTTTAATTGGTATTAACAACCCAAAATGAAAGTGTTATCTACAGATCAATACCGCAGCACAGCTGGCCATCCAGGTAGAATATTTGCGCTTCCATTCAAATGCACGACTTTTTCTACCTACAATATTTAATACGACCTTTTGGCCACAGTTAGTTAGGCAATAATAATTTAGTAACAATAGATAAGTACTTTATTAAAACGAGCTTCATATAATTTAAAACTTAACTAATATGAAGAGCTTTTTCTAAAAAAACTATAGCTAATTCTAATAAGAACGGGTTTTTGCAACGAACAAAAATTACGATAAATTGTTTCACCTATTTTTCTAGACGTTTCGGCGACGATTGCATGTCACAGTGGTCACGAGCGGGCTCTGAGGTTATTTGTAGTGAGACATATCCCTTAACATTGAAAACTGTAGTCACCTCGGATCGGCCAGAGCTATAGACCGCAAAGGAAATGAAAACCACTCATTCGGATAAAAGAAGAAAAGATTCTTCCACGTCGAAGAGTTCATGAACTTCAAATAAAACGTCATAACGTTAAATTCAACTTCATATAAGCGTCGAACGCCTTGGAATTTACTGACGCAGCAAAGGCAGTAAAAAGAGACTGCAATATCTTCAAGGTCTGAAATTCGATTTTTTCTAGTATTATATCTTTAAATATAAAAACAAGCATTGTTAAATGCTTGAGAAATCAAAGTATTAATTTTTATCAAGTTAAGTAACGCCCGGGACAAAGAAGTCAGCCCGAATTCTGAAGGTCCAGGGCTCGAATCACAGGTCGGGTAAGTTGTGTTTTTGTTACCTGTTTGTTTTGTTGTTGTGTTTTTGTTATAGTATACAGATTCGAAAAATTGTAGCTATGACTCGCTTTCAATGATGGAGCCGTTGCCCAGCAATGGGACAGTATATGGTATAATACGTTATAAAATCTATATATAGTACATATTGGAAATGACCATTTTTGTACGAAAACATCCGACATACTTTGAGTTTACCAAAAACATTAGACGCAAACACCAATTAGCACTACAAGAACCCAAATTAGAAAGAAGGACGGCGAACTTCCATGTAATTTCAGACCTCTACTTACGGGCCGCGTACATTAAAAGAAATCGGTTGATGTTTTCAGAACTACGCTAGACTAACAAAAAAGTTAATTGTTTTAACTCTTTTAAAGCTGGGGTTAAAAAGATATTAAAGTTATTGAAGGTAGTGAGGTTATAATAAATCGTTGGTTTTTAATATTTTTTTAATTAATACAAGGACACTGATGCTTACACATCAGTCAGATTTGGTCCGACGTAAGCAGATACTTGTTCGGGCGTTCCACTTTCGCGTTTCGGAGGCTGTTTGGTTAGATATGTCTTATTATACGAGTAGTATTACAATGCAACGTATAATATCCGCATTTTGCCTGACCCTGGGACCCGACACACCGGTGTGGGTTCACAATCCGGATAGACCGCACGGATGATGATGATGTCTGACTAGGCACGGTTCCGTGCAAAGTGTTCCGTTCCGGAGGATTGCGCGGATGACCGTCGCGGGAAGGCAGACTCCGCGCCCTCGCCGACGGGTCCCGTCGCGGGTGTACGAACGAGCTTGTTCAGTCAATAGCGCTACATTATACGTGCAATGAGAACCCTCGATGGGCCTCATCGACCTCATCCCCGTCCCATGCAAAGGCGCACTGCGAGTTTATTAGTACGGCCGCGTGCTTCTTCTACTATGCGGCTAGCTCGTGCCGCATCGGTACACAGCACGAACGATCTGTCACCTGTAGCCCTTATCACATCACCACAAAACTATAGAACTGGACAAAGAACAAAAGAACTACATTTCTGGTGTACCTGAATTAGTTTGTTTAGCTCAGTGTAAGGCATATTAAAGTTTTACTGCTATGTAAGCTACGAAATAAAAAACACATTAACTTATTTATGTACATTTATTTAAATAATTAACAAGTTGTCCAAGAACGCAGCAGGAGCTCCGAAATTATCCTGATGACGAACGTAACCCTTGTACCATAAAATGGACATTATGTGCGAGCAACACCTAACTGTGTGATTTCCAGCAGCACAATAACAATAATATCCGAAAATGGCTTCACTACCTTGTACTAGGTACTTATAGTTTACTAGGACCCTTCTGCGTATAGACTCAGGTACATGAAGTTTTTTCCGATCATCACACTCTGGAAAAGCAACGGCCAGCAGTGGCAGCTGCTCTTCTTATTGTTGGAAGAGCTATTTGATTGTTTGCTTTATTATTTGTTTGGTGGGTTTCAATTCGATATAGTTTTTCCGCAACAGGTGGTGCAGGTAATTCTGGAGGACTTCTTTCTCTTACAGTTTGATTATTTGATAAAAACGAAAAAAATATGTTATAAATAAAAAAATAAATTAATCAAAATCAAACGTAACGTAATGCGAGTGATTTGGCATTGACATTGATGACAACAATGGGAAGGCAAAGAAGTATATGCCCATACAGCCTCTTTATCAGTTGGTTTTTTCACTTTGCACTTGAATACATTCAAAATACAAGTATATGGCTTTAAAATGTTTATTATAGTGTATTGATTTAATTAAATTAGGTCAAAACAGTTAAAATATAACTTACCTTAACACAAATCGAAAATAGAATTAATTCCAGTAATTGAAAACTTCTGCGTAGATTGGAATACTCTTACAGGAAATAAAACCGTTCAGTTTTTGCACTGCAGAAAAGATTTGTTTTATTGAAATCGGGAATAATTTATCTTTGACCTTCTTTAAAAATCCCGATTTTATGGAAATAAATTCAAAAAATTTAACTCTATTTATTTAACATAATAATATGTCCGTTTGGTAACTTTTTTGTAAAATATGCAGTCGAGTTTCGCCGCCCTTCTTTATAAGCAAGGCCCATACAACAGAGCAATTGTAATTTACATTAAAATCCCTAACAATATGAAGAATGAAGCCTCAGAATTTTTTTTCAAGAATAAATTAAAAGCGTACTTAATACATTTTTTTTATTATTTAGTTAAATAATATACACGGAGTCGGGTTTCATGTGGTTCAAACGAAAACCATCGATAGAGGGGTCCAGGGGCTACTCTAAGGACCCCCATGTATGTTCCGCTAAAATTTATAGTTTTCGAGAAAACAGCATTTTTCAAAAAAAAATCTTAGTACCCAAAATGACGATTTTTTTATGATTTCTCCTAAAGTATTATTACTAGAACCTTGTTTTTTTTGTGAATGTGAACAATTAATAGGCCTTTCATTACACCACTACAGTTGTAACTCAGGCTAATTATTTTCTGCAAAAAAAAATAAACAGTGAACTTTTTTTATTTGGATAATTTTTTACTTCTTTGTTTAGGGTGGTGTAACTCCAAAAAAGCACATAACATAAAACTTCAAGACCCATTTCAAAAACTTGCCTACTATGTGGACCCACTACTTGTAAAATTTCAATCAGCTACGGCAAGAGTTTCATGTCAAAAAATAATAATTCTGAAATGGGAGGATTTTAATATTAAATTAAATTTCGTCAGTCATGAACTCAATTGATTTCCAATGGCATTAAAAAAGTTTACTTTGAGATAATCTGTCTTAAGACATCAGACGTCATTACAGATACCAGTTTTGATCCCTTTGTTCAAGTTTACAGACTGTTTTGTTAGTCTTCCCTTGGCTGCTCTCGCGTTCGTACATTGTTCATACTATCCCTTTTTAACTACTGGCGTGTTAGCGGACTTTTCGATTGCTTATTTACTTTTATTTTGACGACTCTGGAACGAAGACTTGGCACGATTACTGGACTAGATTTTGCCCTTAATACGTACTGTGTGTTTGTGTTTGTGGGTTCGTTCAAAGCATAATGCCTTACACGGCACGAGAATATGCAGAAATGCATTATTATTATGGATATGCCAGAGGAAACGCTCGACTTGCGGCACGTCTGCATCAACAGCGGCTGTTACAACGAGGTAGACCACAACCTGAAACATATCCAGATCATCGTGTTTTCATCCGTGTGCATAATGCATTCATTGAAGGCCGCCGTCTAGGAGCACCGTATAATGAAGGTGTTTTAAGTGAAGATCCCTATTTGGCCGACAGGGTCATAATTACCACCTGTTTAGCATTATGGAATGCATGCTGTGCTAAGTTATTGCTGAGTAATACTCACTCAGCAATAACTCAGCACAGTAATAAATAAATGAATATCTGAAACAAATTACACCAAGACCAACACCGAGACCCCAAAGTTAACAAAGCTTGTAGGTACTATAAGTGTCAGAGATTGATAAACAACTTAAATATTTCCAAATAGATTTAACAACCAGAGAGAAAAAAAACACAAATGTTGGTCACATGAATGTTTGTCATGAGTGGGGATCGAACCCACGACCTCCGGTGTTAAAGGAGGATCACTGCCGATGCACCAACAGGCCAGTCAAAATAATAAAAAAAAATGTGAAAATATATGACAATTCAACCGTATGAACTTGCAGTGGAATAGGTGGTCATGCTCACCAGACCACTTATCTTCGCATGTCTCCCCTCTTACTCGCTCAAACTGGGGGTATACTACTTACTCGGCACTATAGCACTTCAGTTTCAAAAACAGTAATTTTAAAACAAAATATTGATCCTACACTGTGCGGACATAATAATAATAAAATTGTAAGCCATTTCAGCCAGGGGTCTATAATTTCATTCCTAATATGATCGAATCTGTTGAATATTAATCTTTGTTGCGGTGGCCATCGCTTTGACGGACATTCTGACAAAAGTGAGAAAGTAACTTTTTCTGTATTTATGATATTATCTTTTAGCAGCTCATCGTTAGGAACGACTTTGTAACTATTAATATGTAGACATATTGTTTCATTTATTCGTCAGTAAAAAATAACGCTCTAGCTTCTGTAAAAAGGACATAAAATTTGATCTATAAATATATATTTTAACCGACTTCAAAAAAAGAAAGTGGTCCTCAAATCGACTGTATGTTTTTTTATGTTTTTTACCTCAGAACTTTCGACTGGGTGAACCGATTTTGATAATTCTTTGTTTATTTGAAAGCTGGTGCTTACTGTGTGATCTCATTTTAATTTGGTCTAGTTCTGACAGTAGCGTCCACGAGAAAACCATATATGTCTTAAATCTAGATAAACTATATGCGCGACAAATGGACAATAACTCAATATCACGCCAGCCGATTTTAATTCTTTTTATTTGAAAGCTGATGCTCCCCGTCTGGTCCCATTTTAATTTGGTCCAGAACTGGACAGAGGCATTCATGAGAATATAATATTAGACTTAAATCTAGATAAACTATATGCGCGACAAATGGACTATTAACTCAATATCACGCCAACCGATTTTGATGATTATTTGTTTTACTGGAAAGGATATACTGCAAGGGTTGGGTTCCATGACAAAGTAGCGGATCTTCAATTCTTGGGAGCTAATGAACGACACTTTTTCGATGTATAAAATTAACAAGAACCGATTCACTAAAAATCAAGAAATAAACAAAAATTTTAACAAAAAAAACCAACTTCGGAAAATAACTATTCCAAAACAAATTAATCTGCACTTGTAGCGACACATATTGTATTAGCTTAGTCAGCGGGACGCGGCCTACTTGGTGTGCCTGTGAGGTACGGACGCCAGTCTAACCGGGATCCGCGTCTCGAACTCACGCCTTAATAATAATAAATAATAATAAATAATAAATATCTGGGACAATTCACACCAAGATCATCTGACCCCAAACTAAGCAGAGCTTGTATTATGGGTGTCAGAGACTGATAAACATACTTAAATATTTCTAAATACATACTTAAATAAATAATAACACCCAGACACACAACAAACACAAATGTTCATCACATAAATGTTTGTCATGGGTGGGGATATTAGTTATGCATTTGTAACTTTGAGTATCAATACACTCAGCAAGTAACGTCTACCGTTTTATTCCACACACCCCTTCTGAATTACCGTAGTGAGGAACTATTACCCACAAACAACCTCAGTACCGGTAAACACTTAAAAGACACGTATTCTTCTAAAACTTATACGATAATATAATGTAGGTACAATTATTGTTATTGTTGGATACTTAAACGTAGATGTAAAAATAAACGTGCAGTTTGAATATGACGTTGATTATTTGATATTCCAATTATCATATTTTATTCTACAAAATATCATAAAACCACACTTCTTTTTGTGTGCTTTCTGGGCTTCTAAAGTTTCACGATGTTTAGTAATTTTTGTACAAGAGTAGGTTCCCAAGAGTGGGTTCCCTGTCCTCAGCGTTCTCCATGGTCACCCTAGCAGGGCAACAGTCGCTAGTCGACCGCAGCGGAAATGAGATCCACCGGCCCTAAAGCGCCGATTGTCCTACACCCCTAGACCCGGATTACCCCAATAAAAACAACTTCACTTTTATTTATTTTTTATTAAGCGAATAAAAGCACAGCCGTTGGACTTAATGTTGAAAGAGATTGCCTTTAGACCGTTTTATAGCGGTCCCTACATCATACCTATGTGTTAAAAGTATATTATTTTCCCTGTATGTATTGCCTAAACGATAGGGAGATGTGAGTTGTGAGTTGTAAGTCAAGCAATTACGAAAAACTGATCAACTACTGTCTGGGCGCGTAAAGTTATATTTTTTTGTTTAATAGAGGGCTGAATTTCTACTATAGAACTTCATTCAAACAAACTGGCTATTACAACTTGAACAATAATTGTTGGGAGTTCAGCAAAAACGTGAAAAGGAACCCATATGACGCTTTCTACAACGAGAACTTTGCCATTCACGGCAGTTTATCTCAACTCGTATTTTTTTTTTTTTAAATGTTCTCTGAAATACGGAAATATTTAACAAGCCAGTTAAAACTTTTCTGAGGCGGAACACCTTTCTTCTTCAGAGTCTTTGAATGCCGAGAAACCTGACAGACTAAAACTTTTACGACACGATTGGCGTAGTGCGCTGTAGCACGGTTTCTCGCCTCCATTTTCGTAGTGTCCCGGGTTTGATTCCCGGTCGGGTCAATTCAGGAAACGATCTTGTCTGGGTGTGCTGGAAGACGCCTCTAGCTTATTTCCTTGTGTGGTACCTTGTGACCCAGGGATATTAATCCCTACTTCGAGACCATTACAAGAGGTCTGGCGCATATTTATTTATATATATTTATTTATTGTACATTGAAAGCTATTGTACGAATCTATTGTTTGACGACTCGTTTAGCCGTGTGATGCAAGCGCCAGAAACACGAGGGGTCGTGTGTTCGGTTATCGAACCAGCACACATGCCTGTATGAATCGATATGTGCAGGTCTGGCTGTTTCTGGTACCTGCGTTGTTTCTGGTTTCCATAACGAAAATATAAATACTGTGAGAACAGGAAAATGAATGTGTTCTCGCTGTTAATTTTTATTTGTTTCAAGACTAGTCTGTGATAGAACATATTATAATCATATCGGCTCAGTTAATTTATGTACACTCAAGTTGTGAAAAGACGTAGGTTATTACTTTGATTATTTTAATATTTAACAATGCTTGTTTTTCATATCTAAAGATAGAAAAACTGGTTAAATTTGATTTCGGACCTTAATTATCTCGAGCGGGAATCTAACCCGCGTCCTTCACAAACCGGAGGTTTCGGTAGCTCAGTGGTTTAGAGCTTTCACCCGGATTGTGAGAGACGCGGGTTCGGTTCCCGCTCGAGATCCGAAATCAAGGTCTGAAAACGATTTTTTCCAGTTATTCTATCTTCAGAAGACGTAGGTTGTATTGTTACGGTAAAACATGTTTTTTTTTAGGACTAGACAGTCATTTGATCGCAATCGCACCTGATGGAAAGTGACGAAGCGTTCTATGATGGTACACGTCTGCTTAGTAAATGCCTATTCACTCTCTTGCCTTAATGAGACCCAGTTATACTCCTTTTCTGTTCGCATAATTAAAATATCTGCTAATCGCTTCTCAATATATTGGTTTATATATCATTTCCCTTTTGAGTGTGTCCGGGACGTTTCAGAAGTAAATCAAAGTATGTAACCTTCATTTTAATGAAAGAGATTCATTAGTTGGTAATTGACATTTGTTCCTCACATTGTTAATAACTTTATGAATTTCTTCCACTAACAAGCAAAGAAAGAAAATTAATTTGATATTGGATATTATTAGTACAACGCGAAGGAATACTGAATGTTAATGATGAACACGACTAAAAACAACTTGCAACACAATGGACACAATAATTAATGTTTGTGAAGATGATCGTCGTAAACTTAAAACGAGTAGGTAATGTGTGTTAATTTTTTTATATATTGCCCGTCAAGATGCCTCACTCCAACTGATGGAAAGCGGTTGTGAGGTCCAGATATAAGGCTGACAAGCCGAGTAATGCGAAAAAACCGCCGAGCTGGCCATCCTTATCTTGCAAGCCTACAGAAATGCCTTTTCACGCTCCACTTGAAGAACCCGGGACTATAAGAGGAAGGCAACACATGTGCTGGAAGAACGTTCCACGTCTGGATGGTACGCCAAAGAAACGAGTCACCGAACCTTTTAGTTCGAGCTAATATTTAATTTTTATTTTTGAATGTTAGGTAACATCTTTTTCTACGTGATACATAGGTACTTTGAAAAAAGAATCATTCACTCCCATGTTCCGTTGGCCCAATGGTAAGTCGTGGGTTCGATCTCCGCCCATGAAAACATTCATGTGACGAACATTTGTGTTTGACGTGGTGGCTGGGTGTTATTATCTATGTTCAAAATAGTTATTAGTTACGGAATTAGTACCATGTTTTTTGTTTTCGAGTTTACGATATTTCGGCACTGTTGCAATTGCCATAAATATAAATATGCGCCAGACAACACACCTCTTGTCATGGTCTCGAAGTAGAGATAAATATCCCTGTGTTACGAGGTACCAGACAAGGAATTAAGCCAGGGGCGTCTCCCAGCACACCCATAATCACGGAGTAACTGAAGATCTTGCGGGTAAGCAGAAAAACATGGTAAAAATCCTGTAACTAATAACTATTCTAATGTTTGTGACCATGAAAGTTTAAAACAATATATTATCTACTTAAGTATGCATGAAGCAAGTGAATATCAGTCCGTTTATCAGTTTCTGACACCCATAGTACAAGCTCTACTTAGTTTGGTGTGTAAATAGTTCCAGATATTTATTTATTTATTATTATAACTGGTTCAGTAAACAGTTGGTTAGGTAATGAGATGCCATTTCAGACCAGGCTCTGATTAACTAGCTCGCTGCTAATTATAAGCTAAGAGCCGTCTTTACCTTCTATTAGTTTTTAGCCACGAGCTGACTGAACTGACTATATGATTCCTAATACACTATTTTCTGAACTCTGAAGTTTACTTATGCCTATTTTTCATGAACTTTTTATAGTGGCACAATCTGACTTCAGCACCCGAACTCAGATCGTGGATCGTGTGGTCCTGAGTTCAAATATGGCCAGAACCAAACACTTTGTGTTCATTGTTAAATATCCGACTTACTCTCCGGTGATGGAAAACATCGATAAAAAACCAAATCAACTAAAATAACGGCGGAAGGCTCACTACCTACCACGTTGGGTTCTAATACCATTGGTGAAAAGTGGGCTTCTGAGGGTTTCGTTCACCATGACGACACAGTCACTTGCCTCTGACTACCCCGTCTGGGATAAAGTCGTGATGGTATGGTATTTTTTAGAAGGTTGTATTCAGAACTAAAAAAAATATAAATATAATTGGAGAAAAATCTCCAAGTTTTTGAATGTGAGACGAAAACATCACATACATTGGCCCTGGACCCAAAATATGCTATTTTCTTGATTCCTTACAAACTAGAAACACTTTAGATACCATACCCATACCCAGCACAAATATCTCACGGCGCATGAATCCTACTCTTTGCGTCATAATCGAGTTTTTATGAACTAAATGCTATTCAGTCTGTGCATACATTCATAAAACAAATAGTTTGCTATTAAAACATAAAACATCGCAATGAAAACTTCCTTAAAATAAAACAATACGATGGACTAAAAAAGCTAGACCAAACCGGCCAGCTGTCGTCCAACTTTCCACCGACTCCGCTCAAACCTGCTCGAAACAACCGTCATTGCTTCATACAGGCTTCATAACTTAATTCGAATAGTCCCATTTTTCACGAAACACAATAAGTGGTCCCTTTTGTACTTACGAAAAGATTCAGCTGCTACGCTTTTCATTTCGTAACTTTCAATAGAATTTTCAATTTTTACGTGGTGGTTCTTCATCATCATCGGCCATTAGCCGTCCAGTGCTGAATTCTGTCTGGCAATTGGTGCATTGGTTTGCAGACCTGTCAAATGTAGTTAATTACTAAGTACAAACATTCATGTGATGAACACTATTTGTTCTGGTTTTGGTTGACATTATCCATTCGGCTATGTATTTAGAGACATTTCAGAGTTCATAATTTCTGACAGTTATAGTACACTTACCTTCTAACTTTTATCAGTATAAGGTCAGATCCCGGTGTTGTCCCACAAATCATTGTTAGTAACTGATTTTGATTATTTTACCCTTATTAAGGACGATTTCATCATTTTCCGCACGTAAATACGTAAAACCGGTTTGCGATGAAGTTTGCCGGAAAGTAACAATAACCCATCACCAGGCTTCCCCATAACAGTTTATTTGTGTGATGTGGTTATTCAAACTGTGAAAACGTTTTCTGAACTAAATTAAAACTGATATTTAGGTAAATACCTACCATCCCTGACGTGACTCAAAGATAAAAATATAAGTAAGTCTAAGTCTAAATATTGTTGCATGGGCTTCGTGATAAAAATACTCCCAATCGGTCCAGGCGTGTACTAAAATCAAGTAAAACGTACACAAACCTATATATTTTAAAGAAATTAATTTACAATGTAAACTTACAGCCAGATGGCACCCTACACTTCATAACTCCTTCATATATCATACTCTTTTTTATTGAGTCTTGAAAAAGAAATTCAGTAAATTCCATTGTACTTCAGGTGTGTGGCTGATTATTGAAACTAACTCAACAACAGAGGGCCGCACATCACTAAGCAAATGCCACCCACCAACCACTTCATGTTTACGTGCCATAAAGTTTCACCAAATTCACAAGACAATGACAAATCATGAATATCGACTCACACACAGACCCTGTTTGTGTTAGAGATTGATTCAAGTGACTGGTGTACTGCGGCGACAGACTGACAATGACTGATCGACTTACTTGTTCTTGGTGAAGCTCTTATTTGTTTAGCAATAAAGACTCTATTCGTGCGGCAAACTGCAAGAATTGAAGACCCGCTCACACGCTTCTGCTGATCAAATAACAAGTTTGAGCGGATCGAAGTGTTAATGCTAAGTTCTGAATGAATACACAAATTGATGGAATACACTTTAGTCAGAAAGCAAATCCGTGTGAAATCTTAATCGTTAGTGTAAACAAAACTATGGGAGAGGTTGATTATGTGGTATGAAAGCCATAAAAGCTATGGAACACGTTGGTAACTCGTTATATTAACTTTGTTGAAGTTTTCAATATGTTGCTGGTCAAACCATAAATAAACCCCTTAATAGTGACACTGCAGACTACTACAGACTTAACTTTGACACTTCTTATCAGACTTCTGTATTTGAACTCTTGAACCTTATTTATACATATTTGAAGTTAACAGGGGCTTAACTACAATCCCATAAAACTTGTCAAGTTCATTTCCTAAACTGAGCGTAGCAAGCAATTTAGTAATTTAGTACATGATCGTTCATTTCCAGCCAGTCGGCGGTTATCTGGTGGCACCAACGCATCTTCCAGGCTGGATATTTACTGACGAAATTGCTCGCTACCCTCAGTTTGGGGCACTTTAGGGCATTAACTTCATTGGAAATAAGTGATTGTAATAAGGGATCTTTGTCAATAACAAGTCTTCGTCAATAACAAGCTTTGTTTAGAAATTCTTGATATGGACATTGGACAGCAAATACATTCTTCAATGTCATGATTAAACTTCGCCATAAAAAGCTAATTACAAAAATAACAAATGGCTTATTTATAGAGAAGCACAATCCCACTTTGGAAGTGAGACTACGTTTAGTTGACAGGTATTGAAAAGTAATTGACAAGTAATTAATTTAAAACTGCATTTATTTAATCTTATCGAACATGCTGTACATATTATCTAACTTAAATGGTATACAATATTTTTCCCTCGCATGAAATGCTTGTACCTACTAATTGAAGTATTTTACAGACAGCCTGCCAACCACGACGTTAAATTATGTGTTCGAACATATATAAACAACTCATCGTTTATGGTGGTAGGTGCGTTCCTTTTATTCCTAATTTCACCGCAAGATATAACAAGTGACACGATTTTTATTACTCTTGATAATTCAGTTGAGTCTCACCCATTGGTAGATGACACTCGGTGTTATTAACCTGGAGGATTATACCCGTGCGAACGCAGCTAAGTGATACCGGCGACCACACCAGCGATCGAGTTTCGTCCCACAGACGCGCCTCTGATGTCAGCGACTTGTCTTACTAGATTTGCTGCCGCCTAATTGTAATTTACGAGGGTATTAATTTGCAATGAAAGGCTGCTGAACTGATTAATTAACTTTTGATCTAGTTCCCCAGATAAAGCAGAAATCTCTTGGCTTTTAAACTTTTCTACAGCGTTTGAACAACAACTGTTCCCCATGGCCTTTTAAAATCAAAGTCGATTATGGGCAAAATACTGTTGAAAAAGTTTTGTTCGCTGTCAATTCATAATCTTCGGCGCGTAACAATTAAGTACCTACAGTTATTTATTCTACCACTAGACAACAGAGAGTCTTTGTTTGTTCTATCCTGTGTCGATTAGTACTTGTCAAAATTCGTTGTCTTACCAAATTCGCTGAGTTACTAATTTCCTAAATTTCTTTGCACGTGAAAATTATTTGGAGAAAAGAGGATGTAGTTAGAAGAAAGTATCGAGCAGCGCGGATGCTCTGCCTGAGACTTCCAAAATCGACATGGTCGTATTTTACAATTCTTTTTTTGTGAGATAATCACAACATTGCATATTTAATTATACCTGCACTCACGAGCAAGTATTTTCAATCGTTCGTTTTTCAATATTGCTGCAACCTCTGAAAACAATTTGAAAATTGCTTTCTATACACGTTAAAAAGATTATTCGCTCATAGATGGCGATCTTTTCACTATTGTGCAGCCCTGTTCATTTGTTACACCTAAAAAAGTGCAATCAATCTGAGAATCTGCTGTGCCGTTGTTCAACAAAGGGTCGCCATACATCGCCACCGTCATCTCATCCATTAAAGCTTGATTTATTTTGTTACGTAACCGCATTTTCTGCATCGACGAGAGCTTTGCCATCTCCGGAAGAAGACTCATTAAGAAATGATAATTGTCTGATTTCTCCTCACTGTTTTGTCTATTCACTTCGGTTTCTAAAAGTTTCAGTCTTTTTTTCTCAATCTCTAAGTGTTCAGCCTGCATTTCTTGTCGAAGTTTCGACTTTGGTCGCTTCTTCGCTGTTAGGTGATGGCTGGCAGTAGTGGCAGTGCGCAGCGGGGACGCGGATGGAGAGAGGCGAGTTTCGGTATTTTTTGGTTCGTTGTCACTGGAGCTATCCTCCTGTTAATAACACAAAAAAACTTGTATAATTTGCTTAATCTAACGCTTATTTTATTTTTCGCAAATGCATGAACCAACTTGATAGAAGAATTTCTATTTAAGTACAGTTTGCAAAATATATATATTTGCTGCGATTCGACATAATAAAAGCGCAAAACCTGAATTAAGTTTGTTACAATTAAGAAATGAAAAGGAAGAGTCATAATTGGACAAAAAAATATTTTTCAAAGACCCCGCTACCCTAATTTCCTTTAATCTATCTAACCTAAAAGACAATAATTACCTCCTGGCTGATTAGGCCCAAAGCGGCAACGTCGGAAACGCAGGCCGAGATACCGCGGTAGTTTCCGTGTAGAATAAGTAAGTAAGTAATTAGCAAAAATAACAAAATAAAAAAAAATCTAACGGCAACAATTTCGCGGAATTAAATTCAAAAACTTATTTAGCTTTGTTATATTATCTGCGGTGTCTGGGCTTTTGTGACACGCACGTTGTATATTTAATACTTACAAGTACTGCGCTGTGGTGTGCACCTCTATCTTCCTCTTCCACTTCCTCTGGGAAGCTCACGCCCTCTCCCCGCAGGAAGTCGAGAGCTGCGAAGTGCACCCAGTTGGAGAGCGGCACCAGTCCGTCACCGTTCTCGTCGCACTGCTGGAGTTTGCAGACCTTCTTCAGTTCTTTGCGGTACGCGTCTTTCAGGTTCTTCCACTTTTTCCTCAAATCTGCTACTGTAGTTTAATGTTTTTAAGTTGTAGTAATTAGCCGAGTTACTATCACACTGCTAGGTAAAAGCCACGAAAGAAAACTTAAAGAGGATTTGATATTTTTTTTGTTAGGGTGTTATCGAAGGACATTTCAAAAATAGAAGCATAGATGAAAAAACTATTTCGATAGCACTAAAACTCCCCAAGATATAGCTATTTTAAAAATCATACTTTTGCCTGGGACTTGCCCAAAAGGCTCCATACAAACTGCCGCCTTCAAATGACGTCATTTGCTGTCTATTTTTTGCGTTCTGCAAAACATTTGTTAGACAGCTAAATTAAATTTTGCTTATGAATATTTCTTTAAAAAAGTTGCTATAAACTGTGTAGTTTATGAAATGCTATACTTAGTTGTTTTTATTCACTTTACACTTTTAAAAATGGACTTTCCCACCCAAGTATGAAGGGCCATTTCTCAAACTCAAACTCGAATAATTTTATTCAAATAGACTGTATCAGTACTTTCAAATCGTCCAATTTACAGCAAAACATACGAAATAATAGACATAAATACAATAATAATATGGATACATAAATACACAGTATACAGACATAATGCGACTCTACCACCGCGTCAGGGTTGTTTCTTGCTGAGAAGACCCGGCGAGAAACTCAGCAGTTACTCTTTTAAACTTTTTTTGGGTTTACAACAGGCGTTAGTAAAGTACAAACAGTGTGTCATTTTGATACAAATAAACCTAAAAGAATATAAAACAAAGAGAAAAAAACAACCATAAAAGAATATAAAACAAAAGTTCATCTAAACAGTTCAGAAAGAAAAATTGTTAGTCAGTACATACTAGGTACCTACCTATTACTTATTACAAATAAACATCTGTTACAATAGAGCTATTTAATCCCGCATCGAGCAGAGAGCTTACACCCAGGCATTTTTATTTATAAGGTAGTATTTTGTAGTATATTAGCCCTTTTTTAATAAAGATGTTTTGATGTGATTTTTGAATCTATGTAAAGGTAACACACAAATGGTTTTTGGAATTTTGTTGTAATAATGTATACCTTGCGCCTTAAAGGATCCTAGAACTTTTTGTAACCTAAAGAGTGGAAGTGCAATTTTATCCTTATTCCTAGTATTTTTGCAATGTATGTCACTGTGTTTAGTATAGAGACCAATATTTTTTCTCATCAAAACAATGCCATTATAAATATATTGTGAAGCTACAGTAAGGATACCAATTTCCTCAAAAAACTTCTTAAGTGAAGCTCGTGCACGAAGCTTATAGATGGATTAATTGTACAAAAGTAAAAGAACTAAAAGTTTATTCATGCCCCTTGTAGGCGACGCACCTCACATTTATATTTAATAATATTGTTAGTATACCGTAGTAAAATGTATAGCTATGTGTGAAAAAAGTATGTATCTAAAACTAGTTTTAATAATTCAAATAAACGCGGCGCGCGACCGATGGGGCGAGCAAAGCGTACCAACGTCCGAATAAATAATTTCATATGTTTAGTATGGCAGTACTGGACGCGGACTAGCGGACTCTGGACGCACGCAACGCCCTCTCGACCGCAGCCCTCTTGACGCGATACACCTTTGCCTTTTTTTCTTTACCTATTCCCTACAATATCTGTCCTTCGACCCAAATCTGAATCCTACTATGTTTAATACTCCACCCTGTAATAAGTTTTTAACGAAAAAGTGCCGCGATAAGTTAGTTGAACGATTAGAGACTGCGTCGGAGCACGTGCTCGCCGGTGAAAATTCGAAAACAATGCGTGAAATACGACAAGTGAAGACGGAATCCTTCAAGCTTTCCGACACATCATCGTCACGGCTCAAGCGCAAACAGCTTGAGTTCGCGGCAGCAGAGGCAAAAGCGCAGATCGAGAAGGAGCTCATCGATAAGAAGCTGGAATGCGAACTGGCCATGATCGACGACGACAAAAGCTCGTTGAGAACTCGCTCGAAAACTAGCAGAAGCTCGACAAACCGACAGTCTAACGTAGAGGAGTGGCTGGAACGAAGTAATGTTCAGCCGTCACACGTGGCGGCAGCGAAGACGGCGACGGAGGCAGCGCCGGCACCTACTGTAGAACCTAGCCGTGCACCCGCCCCCGACATGCCTGTCGACAGTATACTTCAGCTCGCTCACACGCTCAAAGACATCATGGTTACGTCATCCACGCAGAATGAACAGCGGCTGCTATCCCGCTTATCTACGCCTCGAGAGCTACCTTTCTTCAACGGAGACAGTATCGAGTGGCTTTGTTTTAAAAGCGCATATGAGGAATCAACCTCCTTGTGCCAGTACAGTGACTCAGAAAACTTATGGAGGCTACGACGATCGCTCAAAGGTGAAGCAAAGGAAGCGGTCACAGACCTTCTAATCGGAAATACTTCGCCAGCCGTAGTGATGGAAGCTCTTGAACTCAGGTTTGGCAACGCTGACATCATCGTTCAGCAGTTGACTACACAGCTGAGAAAAATATCACCACTCCCAAGTACCTATCAGTACGACTTGGTCAACTTTGCCATGAAGATCAACAACTGTGTTGCGGCCTTGAGCTCGCTGAACCAAGGAGACCACTTGCGTAGTCCAGAATTGTCAGCAGCTGTAATTTCTAAGCTGCCCAGCATACTACTTAGCAGATGGACTGATTACGCATACGATAAGTTAGCCGCAAGCATACCTAAACTGCAATTACTCTCTTCATTTTTAAAAAGAGAAGCCCAGTTGTTATCAGCCACCGGAGTGTCACAGTTGAGAGATAACCGCAAGTCAGACACCGTAGCACCTATTAAGAAGTATGAAGAGAGGTCACGCCACGTTAGCTACCGACCGGTGTTGGCTACGGCAAGTAAATCCAGTGAGCCGAAATGGTGTAATTTTTGCAAAAAGTCTGCTCACGTATTGATCGACTGCCGTCATTTTAAACGTGCTTTAAGAAAAGAACGCTGGAGGCACGTTAAAAGCCAAAATCTATGCTATTGCTGCTTACAAGAACGGCACGATCGCAATTCATGCCCGGCACCGCTATGTGATATTGACAGCTGTGGGCTCGCACATCATCGGTTGTTACATTTTAGAAAACCCGACGCTACACGCTCACAAACATATAACTCGCCGAAGGACGAGGAGGAGCACCAGTCAGCTGAACATGGATCGACTTCGTCGCGCGACAAGACCGTGGCCTATCTAGCCGACGCGGAAGCCGTTCCCCGCCAGGCTGCCGCGCCCGCGCTCTCTGTGCTCGCCGTCCAAGGACACGGCATCGCCAGTGATAATAGTCATCATCCACCCCCCTCCGTCGCGAGTGAAGTGATGCTCAAAGTGATAAAAGTCAATCTTAGTGGCCCCAGGGGCACAGTGTGTGTGCATGCTTTGTTAGATGACGGTGCGTCTATTTCATTGATCGATAAGGACTTGGTAAGCGAATTAGGTCTTTTAACTTCTCAGTCTAGCCCTATAAAATTTATTGATGCATTTGGTCTTGAAATATTCCAGTCTGATGTACCTAAAGTTACAACTAGAATAACTGGTTCCTTTGAAAATAAAAGCTATAATGTGTCCTTACGACAAGTTGATAACTTGAATTTACCTAAACAAGATTTATCAATAGTAAATCGATTGAAATGTAGTCACTTATTGCATGTGAAAGATTATGTTTGTAATCAATGTGTGGTGCCTCGACTACTTATAGGCGAGGATAATTATTATCTTCTTGCCCCTTTGGAAGTATTGCATGGTAACAAACAGGAGCCATATGCCACTAGATGCAGGTTAGGATGGTCTATTCATGGTTGCTACGGTCTCACTCACTCTTCCGTGAAAGGGCACACTTTCCATCTCGCTCATACAGAGCAGCACGATAATAATAATCAATTAAATGATTTAGTAAAAATGTCATTTGAACTAGATTCAATAGGAGTTTCAACCTTACGCCGCGAGAATACGGCACATTTGAGAGCGATACGTATCCTCGACGAAACAGCGCGTAACCTCGGAAATCAATGGGAAGTAGGTTTACCGTTTGTCAAGGACGAATTTTCCCTCCCGGACACCCGGGACTATGCACAGTGTAGGTTACGGGGTTTATTAAGAAAATTTCAGACTGATGGAACGTATGCAGAAAGATACCGTCAGGAGATGCAAAGACTTTTCGACAACGGCTACGCGCGCGAACTACCGGTCAACGAACCTGCGCCTAGTCACGCATGGTACTTGTCGCACTTTGGAGTCCAGAACCCCAATAAACCTGGTAAGCTAAGATTAGTATTTGACTGTGCAGGAAAGGTGAAAGGTGTGTGCCTTAATGATTTCCTACTTACTGGGCCTGACCTATATAACTCGTTATTAGGTATAATGTTACGTTTTCGTGAGCATAAAATCGCTTTAACAGGAGATATAAAAGATTTTTTTGTTCAAATTAAAATACGTTCGGAAGATCAACATGTTTTTCGTTTTCTTTGGCAAGAAAGCACAGACAAACCTTTGAAAAATTGTGTAATGCAAAGTTTACTTTTTGGTGCTACTTGTTCTCCTTTCATTGCACAGTACATTAAAAATAAGAATGCTCTTAAGTACCAGGATCTGTGCCCCGAGGCGGTTAACGTAATTGTAAATAGCCATTACATGGACGACTGTTTACACTCATGTGACGAGGAAAGCCAGGCTATCCAACTAGTGCGTGAAATCACAGATATTCACAGGGCGGGCGGATTCGAAATAACACGCTGGTCGAGTAATAACAAAGCGGTGTTAGAATCCATACCTTCCGAGGCGCTCGCGCCTGCCGCCATTGAGTTTAAACTCGGAGCTACGAATACAAGTGAGCGCACTCTAGGCTTGATGTGGCATCCAAGCGAAGATTGTTTTAGTTTTAAAGTTGCGTTACAAAGAATTTCACCAAACATTTTAGAGGGAAATGAGCCACCTACTAAAGCTCAAATGTTAAGTATTATAATGTCCGTTTATGATATTCACGGTTTTCTCTCTCCGTTTATAATTAAGGGTAAAATTATTTTTCAAAATGTTCATCGTTCTGCCATTGATTGGAATAGCCACATCCAGCCCGAGGAACTTAGTCTTTGGGTCAGCTGGCTCGAGGATTTACGTAGATTGCGCTCACTTCGCATTCCACGGTTCTACGGCAACGCGCACGAGTGGGCGGAATGCTACTCGGGCGACCGGTGGACGCCGTACAACACAGATTGTGGCAATAATAATATTATTGATAAACAAATGCATGTTTTTTGCGACGCTTCGTCTAAAGCGTACGCGGCTGTTATTTACTGGCGTTTAACACGTTTGGACGGGCGTGTACTTGTTTGTTTTGTCGCCAGTAAAAGCAGAGTAAGTCCGTTACGGCCTGTGTCTATTCCTAGGCTGGAGCTACAGGGTGCGCTTTTAGGGGCACGGCTCGCGGATACTATACAACGCGAGCACAGAGATACTCAGCCTGGAAAGCGCTATTACTGGACGGACTCGAGTACAGTACTACAGTGGATCCGTAGCGATCCTCGTAACTACAAGCCGTACGTAGCCCACCGCTTAGGTGAGATTGACGAATTAACCAAGTCGTGCGAGTGGTGGCATGTACCTACTGCGCTGAACGCGGCAGACATGGCCACGCGAGACAACTCCCCCCCTCTTGAATACTCTAGTGTCTGGTTTCAAGGTCCTTCTTTCTTGCGACAGCCTGAGGATCAGTGGCCCAAGGACCGTAGGTTCACTAAATTACTAGAGGATGCGAAATGTGAGGAGCGTACTGTCAACTTGGTAATTGATAACAATTCAGTATTATCTTTGCCTAACGAAGATAATATTTCGAGTTGGATTACTCTAGTACGCGCTACTGCAAGGGTTTTGTTATTCATTAGAAAATGTCAACGTAAAGATTGCAAGCTTGACATTCTTCTAATGAAGGAGGCAGAAAACCTACTGATAAAAAAGTGTCAAGTCGACAGTTTTTGTACTGAATTTAACCATTTAAAGCATAATAAACAGCTGCCACCGAACAGTCGTTTATTACAACTCACTCCTTACCTTGACGACAATGACGTCATGCGTGTAGGTGGTCGGGTCGACACTGTTGCAGGCGTAGGTCACGACGCACGCAGACCAGCTATCCTAGACGGACACCATCGGATCACACGTTTGCTCGTAGAATATTTTCACAGGCAAGCAATGCACGGTGCCAATGAACTCGTCGTAAATAATTTACGGCAGCATTATTGGGTTCTAAATCTGAGACCGACTGTTCGCACGGTTGCATCACGCTGCCTGTACTGCCGCTTCAGACGCGCAGCGCCACAGGCACAGCGCATGGCAGACCTGCCAGCCGCCAGATTGCAACATAATAGGCGCCCCTTCAGTTACACTGGAGTTGATTTTTTTGGCCCGCTAGAGGTCACTGTCGGCCGCAGACGACTTAAGCGGTATTGTATGCTCTTTACCTGCCTAACAATAAGAGCTATTCACATTGAGGTGACTGAAACTATCACTACAGATTCCACGATAATGGCCCTGAGGCGAATGGCAGCCCGGCGTGGTATGCCGCAGGTCATTATATCCGATAACGGCACAAACCTCAGAGGCGCCGACGCAGAGTTGAGGCGAAGTATAGACCAGGAGGCAGTCCATGAGGCTGGAGCTATCCGTGGTGTCGAGTGGAAATTCATTCCACCCGGAGCACCAGAGATGGGCGGATCGTGGGAAAGAATGATTCGCACTGTTAAGTCATCTTTAAAAGTAATTTTAAAGGAGCGAGCTCCTCACACTGAAACCTTGCTTACTCTAATAGCTGAGGTGGAGGCGCTGGTAAACAGCCGTCCCATAACACACGTTTCTACAGACCCGTCATACCCAGAGGCTCTCACCCCCAATCATTTTTTAATTGGTTCTTCATCTATAACCCCATGTTTCGGTAAGTATGATAACTCTGACCTGTGTCTAAGAAAACGTTGGCGAGTGGCGCAACGTCTGACTGATATGTTTTGGTCACGATGGGTGAAAGAGTATTTACCGACTTTGTTACTCCGACAGAAGTGGACTAAAGAGTCTAGATCACTACAAGTCGATGATTACGTTTTACTAGTTGAACCGAACATCGAACGTGGCGCCTGGCGACACGGAGTAGTGAGTGCGACCCATGCGGGCAGGGACGGACGCGTACGCGTCGTAGACGTACGCACGCGCACTGGTGTCCTGCGTAGGCCGGTGACGCGCGTCGCCCTACTAACACCACGGGATGATAGCGCTAACTAGGTAGTTAGCACTAAGGAGGCAGATTGTAGGCGACGCACCTCACATTTATATTTAATAATATTGTTAGTATACCGTAGTAAAATGTATAGCTATGTGTGAAAAAAGTATGTATCTAAAACTAGTTTTAATAATTCAAATAAACGCGGCGCGCGACCGATGGGGCGAGCAAAGCGTACCAACGTCCGAATAAATAATTTCATATGTTTAGTATGGCAGTACTGGACGCGGACTAGCGGACTCTGGACGCACGCAACGCCCTCTCGACCGCAGCCCTCTTGACGCGATACACCTTTGCCTTTTTTTCTTTACCTATTCCCTACACCCCTTTTAATGTATTTTCAATTTTGTTAACACTACCACTGTAGATTAATATATTGTTTTGATCTTTGGTCACTAAAATTATAACATTTATCAGTTACGGGATTTCTACTATGTACCTTTTTGTTTTCGAGTTTCCGATATTTCGGCACTGTTGCAAGTGCCATGATCACGGAGTAACTGAAGACCTTGCGGGTGAGTTGTTATTGGCAGACATTTCGGTCTACCCTCTTTTGAAGTCTTATATCACGCTCGCCGCCCGTACCACTGTTTCCTAACTCACTATTCACTCGCACTTGTTCTCGACACACAACACTAACAGTATCTGTCCACGAAAAGGTACATGGTAGAAATCCCGTAACTAATAACAGTATATGTAGATAATGTCTAGTTGTAGTAATTAGGGTGATCCCTTGTTGCACAGACACAATTTTCATAGAATTTCGGTTCACAGAAAATGTTTCATAGAATATTTGGTTCAAATATTTTCATTTCGAATATTATTGTTTCAACGACTATTTTCTGGATAGAATATTCAGTCCACATATTTTCCTGTCAAATAATATTATTTCAACGACTATTTACTTCATAGAAACATACTTCACAAAATTTTTAATAATTTAATAACATACATTAATTTAAAAAGCCTCTGTTGGTTAGGTTAGGTTAGAACTGTGAACTTTCTCCAAAAGCGAATTTCCGGCGAATGAACACACCTGGCAAAAAAAAAGTTCTTGAGAATACTTGATTTGATATTCTATGATATGAATATTCTAAAAAAATGAATTTTATTTGTAACAAAAATCTATCATTTAAATTTCTTTGAAGTAACTATTCTTGGTATTTATTAATCGATGAAATGATACTCGTAATATGAGAAAAAATGTATGTGAAACGAAATTCTATGAATCTATTTTCTATTCATATAGAACCGGCACCGGCTGAACTATGGCAATAAATATGATAATAACTAACTTAATAACTGAAATAACTAATAACTAAAATGGTTGTACACTGTTATTATCATATTTATTGCCATAGTTCAGCTGGCCAGCAGCCCCTGGACTTACTTTCAAAATCTGGGAAGCGCTCCCATATTTCACCCCACGTTCGAGTGATCACGAGCTTGAACTTGTGGTGTGGATGTTTGGTATTCCATATCACCGGCCGCACCATTACCTCCTTCAAAAGAATAAAATCTTATTTACTCGTCTATAATTATCATCACCATAAGCCTATATATTCAGTCTACTGCTAGACACCGGCCATAGAATACTCGCTATTGCAGCATAACTCAAATCCGCAGGTTTAAGAACGCCTCGGATAGCCAGCCCAGTGGTTGCTTTGCATTAGTGTATCAACCTCCTAATTGAGTGCGAGTGCGAGCAGTAAGCGATGCGAATGACTTCACCATCGCGTTTTGCGAGCACGTAAATGTCAAATAGCATGGAATCGAGTCAGTGTCATCTAGCGGTGAATTCGGGCAGCATTAAGGCCGCTAGATGGCTCTGACTCGATGCCATACTCTTTGGCATCTACGTGCTCGTAAAACACGATGGTGAAGTCACTCGCCTCTCTCACTGCAACTCGCACTCGACACTCAGAACCTCCAGCGAGTACTTAGTGTACCTATAAATGGAACAGAAGTTACTGTACTACTTGAGGTAAACTCACGGTAAAGGTACATTCTAGACCGCTTTCCATCAGGTGGAGTGGGTTAATTAAAGGACAAAAAAAGACTGAACTTACCTTGATGAATCGATCAGTGTCCATTGCCATTTTGATTTCTCTTGTACTTATACTGACAGCTTTCAGATAACGATTACATTTATTTCGACCGAAGGAAACTGCTGCAATCACCTAAAATAAAAGTTAGTTGTAAACTATAAAAACAAATTCTGATAGAATAATACCGGGTATTCTAAAAACTTTTTTAAGTCACCCATAATATACCTGGGCGTCTAACAAGTAGGTACTTAAATAACTGCATTACATTTTTGAAGTCTAGCTTTATTGCTCTGATTTAAAATATCATTTAGTTTTGCTCATAGGGCTGATCAGAATGTTTAATCGTTCCGTCCATAGTATCAACCCGAGCGGCATGGATCTACGTGTTGTTTTGTTACGAGTAGCAAGCGCGGCCTGGGGGCGGCAGCGGAGGTGGGCACCTCGAACCGGACCTACTAACCAACCGTAGGTAATGGTATAATAGCAATTATGCTAGTGGATAGCTGTCAGTTCTGAACGAATAACATCGAGTTTAAACGCGAAAAAAGTATTTAAATGAAAGTGATGAAGTTCAAGACAATCAAAACAGATTAAAGCCGTTTACCTACACACAATTATTACAAAGCGAAAAGTTTTTATTAACTAGAATAAAAATAATCAGGTACTAAAACTAGGGTTAAAACAAAGATAAAAACAATCACAAATGGCTTACGATACGGGGTGACGTCACAGCAGCGATTCGCGCGCGGCGGACGCCTTCGGTCGTGGACACGTTCGGCCGATTGGCGGGAGCGGCCGCTATAGCCGACCCCGCGCCGCACGCCGCGCCGCCGTCGCCGCGCCGCCCCGCTCCGCATTCCGCGCCGCACTCCGCCCCGCGTCCCGCTCCTCCACCCGCTGGCGGTTTCGCTAGTTTATATACGAGTGCAAGTGGAGGTCCGCTTCGGCGCAGTAGTAACTAGCGCCACGTGCGAATGTTTTGCAGAGGGTCTTGGATTTGATTCCTGCCCTAGCTCAAATTTCTCATGATAAACAGATGATTTGAAGCGCATTATGCAATTGTGATAATTTAACTACCTTATATGTCAATTACAATGCTATAATGTATTACCTAAATAAATAAGTACTATTCATTGAAATACACACTGAGCCACAAAACTATGAATGTTGTACACCTTTAATAGGTACTTATATATAAAAAATATTTTTACTGTTGTTTTAAAATGTGTTTATGTATTTACTGTTGGTGTGCATTTTCCATAAATAAATAAAACTGACAAAAACGTTTATCTTGTGTAAATACTATCTCCAATACCAACCAGCCAGTCAAGACTATTAAGATCCTGTGTGAAACTATTTAGTAGTATTCTTTGATGGAATGGAACTAAAATTTCATTAGCATTGTATCTGCACGACTTCATAATTATATGCAAAATTATACTTCATTTCTAGAGTGCTTGATTAATTTACATCTTGTCAACAGCATGAGGTAAAGCTTGACGTGAACGCGTGTGTACGGAAATATTATGCGAAATTGTGAACACAGAGTTTTAGACTTGCAAGCCTTTCTTACTTGAAACCTGACGCACTTCACGGGCGTTTCTTATCGACTTCGATAATCGCCACAGTGACGCGTTTCACGCGCGATTTGATGTACAGAGGCGTTCACATCAACCTTTACGAAACTATTGCAAAATGGGGCTTATGTCAGCAGCTTTTTTTTTTTTTTTTTTTTTTTTTTTCTACATGGCATGCATTGTTAGCCGCTGATGGCTTTCACAATTTCACCGGACAAGTGGGTGAGCGGAAGGCTCTCAACCCTTATATTTAAGTAACGTGCCTAAGGGTGCCCCAAGGGGGGACACGAACCTCGGCTTAGGGCGTTACTGGGAGATAACAAACGGACGTAAATGTCAGCAGCATAATGTGCCCAACACATATAAGTACACATTATATATAAGCCGCTGTTTTTAATGCACAATCAACAAACAAGCTTAGTTCTTAGCGATCGACATTTTTGACATTACATATTACAAGAGGCACGTCAATCGCGCGTAATTCTGGACAGGGTTAAGAACCCCTGAATTCTGAAATATAGTCTAGATTACTTGGTCACTCTTCAAATTAATTATCAATAGAAACTAAAGCGTCAGCTGAATAGTATTTCTAACAAGTAAGGCCCACTCAAGTTAGATTTTAGTTTTGGAATTTGGGAAATAGTCACTCCAAGATGATGAATTGTCTACCTAACTTCCTTGCCTGTTCCTACTTAGGTACATACCTATGTACAAAGTGTTCTTTGTAGTCGTTCCGAGAAGGCGCGGCCATTATACTGATTTTTCATTAACGCGATCGAACCCACTTGTTATCGCTAATGGAGAAAACCTAGGCACAAGAACAGCTAAAACCCGATTAAAAACCTTATCCCCTAACTTTAGGATTCAAATTCAAACGCAAAGTGGAATTGAATCAGCTGATTGATGTAAGCAAGAATGCACACAAGCTATGACGCAGGCAGTTTTGCGCTTTAACTAGTTGTAATAGGGTTGCAGTTTAAGTGTAGATGAGTGTCAGGTGATGGACACAAGCGGAAGTTCGATTACGGGCCCGCTTGGGGGACCATTCGTCAATGATCGTGGGACTGGGTTCAGGGTCCGGGTTGCACTTCACGTACCAACTGCCTATAGTATCTACGAACATAAGTGCGGAAAATTGAACGAATTGGAAATCGGGATACTTCCGTATTTAAAAGTATAGGTCAGGTGTATGGCGCCGAAGGTCGTTCCCCTCCCAGGACAACCTATATTCATGTACCTGGTGTATGAACTCGTAAATGCTAAAGGTTCGGAAGTCATATTGTATGAAAACACCAAACAAGCATTCGGGTAACTTTATAGTAGGTAACCATGGTATGTGTACCATGAGATTCTGTAACGTAAACTGCGATAGTTGACTTCAGAAAATATACCATTTTTGGTCCATTTCTAATCGCGCTGCACTGTACCGAAATCCGATTCAAAAACGTGAAAAACTGTCATTGATGTGAAGCAAGGATGTTACGAATATCATATTTTCGACATGATACACGAATATTGGTCATGCGAATGTGCGAATGCGAATGCGAATACGAATATTCAGGTAAATCATTAAAATAACAAATAATACTGAAGAAAACTACGTCATCACAACATTTATTAATAATTATGCATATAAATTGTAATAAAGGTACAGTAAGTAGTTAGGTAAACATATCAAATCAAATCATACATAACATAATCTTTAGTAGTCAAGTTTTAATAATGGTAAATTATATTTAACGAAAAGTAATTTGGCAGCCTTTTCTCCCATGAGGCGATTATGAGTGGCTCATAGATGAGCCCGGCTGCACTAAATAATTGCTCACTCGCAACGCTGGCTGGTGGAGCGCTTAAAGATTTCCGAGCAAGAACTGTCAATTTGTCAAATTTTAATTTACTTTTCCACCAAACCATAGGACATTCATCGATTAGGGCGCGTTTTGCGCGAGCATGCACCGACTTGCACAGATTCGTATTCGCAAAACATTCGCATCGTTCGATGCGAATGCAAATATTGACGCTAATTTTCAAAATGATGCGAAGCATTCGCTTATGCGAATGCGAATACAAATATTCGTAACATCCCTGGAAGCCATGGCAGACATACCGCTACCGTCTTGCGATAGTCGCCAAGTTTGCGGGCGAAAATCGCAACCGCAGAAAACCACTCCGTGAGTTCTTAGCCTTATTACGGCGTATTCGCTCGACCTGGTAGTGGTGAGTCAGGATTAAACGAGCTCATAAGCGCGTCATTACACGTACGAGTTCCGTGTATGGCAAAAGGCGCGCCTGTACACGCCCTCATGCGCTTGCAAAAAGAGCTTACACGCGCGTATAAAAGGCTTGTCTGAAATCACTCTTACGGAAAAGCTGCTAATTATTCCTTGTGTTTGTGTGATGGATCGTCTCCTATTCAGCGTTTGGTTTAAAACGGGCCTCGTAAATTAAATCTCTTTTGCAAACTCGTGCTAAAAATAAAGTAAATGATTAACAGTGATGTGATCAAATTTAATTAAACACACGTCGTCATAATACAGAACAATATTGTAACAACTACTTTATAAATCAGTCACGAGTTATTAGTTTAAATCGAATTTCTCTTTGTAATTGATTACTGTTTCTCCTAAAGTGTTTAATCACTGTTATGTGTAGTATCTGCTAATAAATAAATAGTACTAACTGATAGATACTCAATCTATATTAATATTATAAAGAGGTGAACTTTCTAACTTTGTTTGTTTGTAGGTGGTCATCTTCGGAAATACTGATCTGAACATGGAAACTCTTACACTAACACTATTCAGGAGTGATATAGGCTATATTACTTTTAAGGCTATATTTCAGGGCAGCTAGTAGTTAGTTAACAATGTCAGTGAGTTAGTAAACGTCACAGAAATATATGCTTAAACCCAGATTACTTAGGAGTTAATTTTAATTACGGGCTTTCGCACATTAACGGTTTAGTTACTTATAACATCGCTGTATGGTAGGCAAGAGTGTTTACCACACGCTCTACCAGTAACAAAGGATCATGCCCATCAAAGTATGAAGCACGGTACAGAGTGGCATCAAAACCAAAGTCGTCTTAAACGGAACATAAAATTACCCTCTACATTACTCAGTTGTTATTTTTTGAATCAACACCCGGCTTTTGATGCTTTCATTGAAAACGTACTTACCTCAAAACAAAGAAAAATACACATACCAAACCAAAAATGTATCCCCATTGCGCCAGTACCTTCCACTTGCCATTAACAAGCATGTAAGCTACTGTTCCGTTTTACCAGGCATGTGTTGAGCCGCCTTAAATCAAAAGTCAAAGATTAAAAATCAGTTTTATAATCAGTAAGATAACAATTTCAAAAATTTCAAAAACTTTCGTACAAGAGCTATGGTTTATTGATTTTTAATATGCACACACACACACACATACACACACACACACACACACACACACACACACACACACGCCTCCACTTCTTCTTTTTATTACTTGCTTATCTACTTTCAATAATGTATTAGCAATAGGAAAATTGTATTCTGCTATGGGAGAGCGGCTTCTCCTGTCACAGGTGTTTGTACACTTAAAAGGAAAAGTCAACCTTCATTTATGTAGAACCTACTTTTAATCAATAATAAACAATTTTTTAATTTTTTTCAATTTTTTCAAACTCAAACTCATATAACTTTATTCAAATAGACTGTATCAGTACTTTCAAAATCTTATTCGATTGTAGTTCTCGATCTATGTCCTTATTTTATCATAGCAACATCTCCTAACAACCAAAATGAAATTCGGTGATGCAATTTAATATCTTTATAGGATTAAAATAAATCCCCGGTTCAAAAAAAAATAATTCCAAAGGTATGATATGGTTTAAAAAAATAAGGAAAATAATTTTAACATAGTTTTTATTTTGAAGCCAGAGACAAACCTATACCACAAATGAGCATTCTTTTTAAAGTGGCAGTAATCAGATAGTAGAGCTTGTCTATTTTGAAATGACACGCCCCATTACTTTTTTAGTTGATTTAGATGTGCCGATGTACTTTTGCGAACAAACGACGCGACGCATGCTCCTAGGTTCGAGTCCAACTAGTTCTACTGAACGACCTACATATTGGCATATTTGTATGTATTATGTTGTGCCCATTTTGTAACGTACTTATATTGTGTGCGCGAATGCGGTGGAGGGGAACGTCATTACATAGAACAATCTAGAACTAAGAATACGAACGCGCAGCCTAAGTGATTGGTCGATGCGAACGAACTGATTTGTATATTTGGTGAAATAACTAAAGAGCGTTTACGGAACTAGGTCGAAATAATGCTGATGTGTACGTTGCGCAGTTTTTTAAACAAATTCCTATTCTTTATCAATAGCTATTGCAAATAAATTTAAACCAACACTGCCGTCGGAATCAAATCCCTCTTATTCCCGGCGCGCTCCACAACAATGCGACAATTAGGCAGCCGGGATACAGCTTCAATACGAACAGACACACGTATAGTTCGGTGTAGATAGGCAGTTGTGTTCCCGGCGTGAGCCTCAGACAATGCCACGATTAATCCGCCGGAATTCGGGATTGAGATACCGTGTCGAATTAGGTTAGGATAACTGTGATAATTCACAGTTCAATGACGTCACCAGTTTAGCTAGGTGTGTTGGATGATTTGTCATAAGGCTTTTGTTTCATCTTGAGTGCTTCATCATAATACGCTTCATTCACTATAAAAGCTACAGTCAGTTTGCATTTGACGATTTAAAAGTGCTTTTTACAGGGCTGTGTAAATTAAGATATGTTGACGTGGCCTTGACTTGCTTTTTTTATCGTAAAGGAATCAGTGGGTTTCTGGTAATGTCCTTTTTGATTTCCTTGTTTATAATTTCACAACAACAAAAAAAATCATACAACTTTATTCAAAAATCACAGGTTTGTCAATAATACATAATAATAATGCTTTTACAAAACCTGAATTTTAATTACAGGGCTACCTACCTATATGCTCGAAATAATTTTTCTTTTGATTTGATTTGTTTTTAACTCGTTGTTCACTGTAGTATTTAATTATGGTACTTTACATGCATAATCTAACTCGGCATCAAATGCAAATGGTGCTTCAATTTGACGTACAACTCAAACATTGAGCAACCGTTTAAAACAAATGGATAAATTGCAAGTTGGCAGAACTAGCGGCATTTCACGATACATGATAAAGGAAGAGTGAACTATGAATCCCAAGTCCCACTAAGACTATAATTTCGAGAAAGTACTTGCAGCACGAGTACCTACATCGGCGTGATGCGTCGGGCACGGTAATATGGCGTCGGCCTTAGGTTGCAACTGATAAGGAACCGATAAATGCCGATCGAATGTCAGAGACCCCTCGCACAAGGCTGCCAACATAGTTTGGCACCAGAATATGGTAACTAGAGCCAGCCGGTCTACTCACCGAAGCCACCGAGCCGGCAGCAACCCAGCGTGGGTTAGTGTCGGCGGTCTTTTATGAAAGGTCAATTGTACCAAAAAGAAAAGTATAATTAATTGAATTTAAACTTCACGAATATATAATACACGTTGTTTTACTTTGTAAGGCGGTTTGACTTCTTTGTACTATACACAAGTCGACTGCTGTGAAGTATTCAAAACTTGATAAATGAACGTTTGTAAAGTAAAGTACTTTGGGGTTCCATATTTGATAAATGATGATGAAAATGGTATACCCATGTAATTTTTTAGCTAAATTGAAATCACATAATGTCGATATCAGGGTGTTGATGACAAGGATTCTCAAAAAAAGTATCTGCTTATTAACCTAGTTATCATAAAATCGTAAACAATTGAGCGTCCTGTGTGTCTAACTTAGTTATCTGTCACATTAATGGCGATAGTTAAGTTCAGCAATTAGTAGGTATGCCATTTTGTGCCAATTATAATCACTAAGGGCGCTGTACCAAATCATCTGTAACATATTATGTCAATCACAAACTTTATGGGAGCCCAAATATTTATGTTAAGATTTTAAAAATGACAATAGACCTATTCAAATGCTCTTTGTATGTACAGAGATAGAGTGGGGACAGAATAAGCATTTGCTCGTTTGGTATAAACCCACCGTTACATAACTTCTAGCTTTTTAATACGACAGATAATGGCTATCGGCATCGGCTGATAGCCTCTTGTCTGTTCATATCGGTCACGCATCCATTGCGGACCTTGGATCATTCGTGCAATTCTACGTGCTATGACGTGCAGAAATGTATAAATTAGATACGTCAGATATTACTTCAAATGCAATTAAAAGTAATTATCTATCATCAGATGTTTTTGTGTTAGTAAACAATAAAAGTTCAGCAATTTAATGTTTATTCAACTTATTTCTGGTTGAGCATACTTTTTGATTACTGCTCTTTGTTTTGAATGTTAGTTTATTTATTTAGGGCCCCGTCGACAACAGAAGAAAACCAAAATTATTAGAAGAGTTATTTCTTGTCTGCAAGCATAACTTTTGAAACATTATAAACGCTCAAATGACGCCTTGATGGCCTCATTTAACCTCATACTAGTAAGTCATAGACTTATTGCTAAAATGGTTTTAATCGCAGTTGGGTCCTGGCACTCCTGGCGTGCCAGTCGGTCACGGAAAGTTAGTCCTCCGCTACTGCGAACTCAGTGAGTAACTAATAAATGATATTTTAATGAACTTAGTAACAAACAGCTGGTTAGTTCCCATTATAACTGATTCATTTGCTAATGGTAGGCTTTACTCAATTATTTATTTAGATGCTATGACGTAGGACTTAGGAGACAGTATTAGTTTAATTATACGAATATTAGAATTAAAGCCTTAAGTGTTGTTAAACCCTGGAAATGGATTGCCGTATTGATAATGTTTTTATAAATGGTACTACTGGATAGAGCTCATAATATTTATTTTTGTGAAAATACTTTAAGGTGAGGCTGATTGCTTAACAAAAAAACCCACGCTCCACCACGCACAAACACCTGTATTCGCCGTATGCGGCAAATAATTTATTATTTCAATCGGTTTAGTAATTGCTGAGAAAAATTGAGTTGCCATCATTTCCAATACGTCACCTGAAAAGGCTTTGCATACATTCTCTGTTAGTTGCGTAGCGAATAAACTACCTAAGTCGTTTAGAATTTATACGCCTATTAATTTAATAGAATTAACAGAACCCCTCGTATGTCGTTGTTATATCAAATAATATCAGCAAACATTGTTTACAGTGAACCATCTGTAGCGCATGTGCGTCACATGTTGTGCCTAAAAATGGGCATAATATTTACGAGACAAACCTGCTTTACAAATACTCAATATCATTAATGTGGAAAGACATTTTGTTTCTTGGAATGATGTTCACAAAAGAACGGTAGCGACTGATAAAAAAATAAAATAAATATGCCCCAGATAACATACAACAACCATGACAAGTATGTCATGGTTTCAAAGAAGGGATAAATATCCCTTCGTTACGAGGTACCTGGAATTAAGTCAAGGGGGTCCTAGCGCAATCAGACAAGAGAAGACAATTTAGAAAAGATCGTTTCCTGAATTGGCTTGACCGGGAAACGCACCCGGGACACTACGGAAGTCAAGATGAGGAAGTGTGCTACAGTGCACTAAGCCAACCTCTCGTAAGTCATTTGCGCGAAATTACTCCACCACACCATTTTATGTAACCTGTGCCACAATCTTTGTCTGTTTATTAGTTATCTAACAGTTGTTGTGATTTTTTGACTGGCCAGTACGTCCACCACGAGTTACCACCTTAAATTTACGTTATGGCTTACTTGGAAAGCTCTGAACAGGCTGAGGACCCGGGTTGGCAGATGCAGGGAGAGTCTGTGCAGATGGGGTTACACAGATGGCGACTATGCGTGCGAGTGTGGTGCCTCCCCACAAACTATGGACCACCTCATATCATGCCCCTCGTGTCCGGACAGCTGTACGCGTGAGGAACTTATGTGTGCCAACGACCATGCTGTTAGGGTGGCGGAGTTTTGGTCTAAAAGGATATAGCCATCGACACGATAAGAAGAAGAAGATTTACGTTATCGTTCGCGTACATTGTCATTTCATGTCATGTCAAATACCAATACAATTTTTTAACGCGTACGATAACGTAAATTTAATGTGGCAACTCGTGGTAGACGTGCAGGTAGTGCAATAGTAGCGTTTCCGCCTTTAGCGTCAGAGGTCTTGGGTTCGATCCGTACCCATGACAAAATACATAATTCGGGAATCTCCTACTTATTGCCTAAAAAACATATTGTTATTTCTCTATAGTGGATTATGTAGTTTTACAATGCATTCGTCTGATGCACGTCTTCGCTATTTTACTACGGAAGCAGTTTTTACTAACTCAAACCAAAGAAATTTTATCTATGCCCAAACATAAATTTGACATTACCAAGTGTTATGAGTCGTGTATAATGCAAACCATTTTACATTTACCTGCTGCATGATGTATAAGCAGTGCTTCTAAACTATCGGAGATGCCATGTTCAAACATTAATTATTCCGATTGTCTGGCACACTTCCTAACGTCTTGTGTTTGGCCAATGTAAGTCGACGTCACTGTGCATACACGCTCGTCACTCGCATTGGGAATAGTGAAAGAAACCTTTTACACGCTACGAACTTTGAGACTTGTTCTGGACCAGGAAGATGGAAAAGCTAAAAGCTCTCACCATTTACAAAGACACCTATTGAAGCCTTTACAATTTTGTTACGTTTGTACAAGTCAAAATCTTAGATTTCTTCAATCAATTGAATTTGGAATTGGAATTGAATTATAGTATGAAGTGGATGCTAGTATACTTAATTAACCTTGGCCTTCTTGAGTTGGCAGTAGCTTTATGCGATTTCTCTGTTTGCAATCATGATAAGATAATCGTACTGTGTAAATAAAAAGCGCGACCTCCCCTGAGACAGCCGATATCTGTTAATATGGGCCGACCACACAATCGTCGCACCACCACAATTATCACCCAACCGTTTACAATAGTCCCCCTACATTGGTGGCTGTATTCTCCACTCCCAGCCGCGAATGTGAACCGAACAAGCAATGTGTGTAGTTAAATATGGAAATGACGCAGATTGAATGCATGTCTTGATTTTGAATACAGGCACGTTTCGAGTCCCTAACAACTCGAACACGAATTCAAGTTAGGGCAATACAAAGTTGTTCGTAACAATCGTACTGGTTCAAGTTAGTCCGTATTACTTTGTGATAAGGTGGTTATTTGGAGTAAAAAGAGGGATACTCTAAATGGTGTGTTTGCGTTGGTTGTTTGTGCAGGGCGGGGTAAGGCCGGGCGCAAACATTTTACAAACAGGGGACAAAGGATTGTTCTCGTATGCCACTTCACACCCGGCTGGCGCGGGTTCGGCTCCCGCCCGCCAACGACGTTATACGGGTTTCCGATTTAATTATGGACTTTTGAGTACATGAGCTGATTATTGTTCGGTCTGCCTTTGAAGTGCTGCAAAGAGATAAAGGAACTGAGATGTGCCGATAATTATGTGTATCTTGAAGTAACTTCGGAGTTTTATATGAGCTTGGGTCCCCAACGACGATTTAAATGACGCAGAAAACCATTATAAAAGGGACTCGTTTTTCAGGCGTTTCTTTAAATAAAATCGATTAATCACACAAATATTATCTTCACAGTGTATTCATAGGCATGTGCTGCCTTCAATAAAATCTTCGTAAGTTACTGCTAAAACTGCCGAACTTTGCTAATCTGATTACTATTTGTGGCCTAATGTGTAACTTTGGCCCTACATGTATATACGAAAGGTTTTTATGCATTAGGTACCTGTTCGTAGTAAGGAATCCTAGTGGTGCAACATCCAACCGTGGACGGGAGTCAACAAGGCTGGCATCTTTTTCGTCTTGCTGAAGACAAATAAATAAGTAGAAACACTCTGAACGAGACCTTAAGAAGAGTAATGAACTCTACAACCCTACAATCAACAAGTTCACACCTCACCTCACATCGTATAGAATTTTCTGACCTGGAAAATCTAAGATCATGTGGTTTCGAATTAATCGGGACTGCGGATCCGTAGGGGCACATTCCGTGAAACTTTGCCGAAAACGACTTCGAAGTGTTATACAAACTTCGAATTTTGTTTGCGTCGGCATGTCATTATTTATTCCATTACGTGTGCAAGGATGATGTAATAAATGAAAAAAATATATAATTAAGGAAATTAGATTGCATGGTTCTCTACTTACACCGGAATTCATGAACCTACATAAAAATCCGGCGGATCTCTTTCGTCGCAATACCTTCTAATACTTGAAGGATGAACCAAGATTATCCAATAAAACTGAAAACTGGACTTTTGTAGGTACTGGTCCATAATTACAGCTCACAAAAATATTATCTTCTGAGAATTACTTAGTAACGCTGAAAAAATGTTGAATGTGGAAATGAAATTGCAATGACGAGGCTTAACATATACATATTTTAGTGAATATGAATCACAACAGAATTCTGACCTCCTGATCTAAATATTTTTGAAAATACCCGAGATTTAATTATGTCTCGGAACATTACATATGATCCATGCACAAAAGCAAGGGTAGGCTTCTCACCACAGGCCTTTGTGTTTTGTGTATCAACTTCGCTTGTAACTGCTGCACTTAATGGATCGTCACGTAACGAGCATTACCTATTTCTTTTCTTTGTCGCATATTCCAAAATGTTTCTCATTCTCGAGGAGCCCTCATGTATCATTCCTTTCATTTCTGCTGACTATTCAATTCAAATGGTTGAGCACCCTAAGTCTGTATTGCATTACGGTATCCGTTGGTTTTTTTTGGGTAAAACAGTCACATTAACGGTGGATAGATATTTAAACGGAGAAATTAGGTATTTTCAAAATGAAAAAAAGCAAAAGCAAAAATAGCGAACAAAAAAATATTTATATTTCAACGCATCATGGACACCCGGCTTCCTATTTTCCTCAGCGGCAGCCCTACCTCGCGTGCCCCGAGGCGGCCGCAACGCGCCATGGAATTAAAACATCTTTGAAGTATGTAAATCGAAGTGTGACGTCGACGCGGGAAGTGCAGCGCTCGGCGCGAAGCAGCGTGACTGATCGGTCGCCGCGGTCGGCACTGCCGGGTTGGCTGTGTTAGGCTGAAATAGAGAATCTAGATGTTTTGCAGATTCCTAAAGGTCCTCTCATGGAATGTATGATGTAGCAAATACTTAAAATATAGGAGGTGTACACGATCGATCGTGTATTATTCCTGTAGCTTTTTGGAATAAGACGTTGTTGAAGATTGGGTTTTGGGCAAAGAAACTCTTTGCAACAGCTAATTGATCGACCCGTTGTTTTCTTTCACGAATAGGTCGGTCCAACAGTTACAAGGGGAGGTCCTAAAGTCCGCGGAAAGGGGGGTAGGTGGGGGAAATGGTAAGTTTTTACTAGCTGCAGTAGTTTGAACATTCATTAAAGGTATAAAATACATTTTTTCATAAAAAAATGGTCTTTATTAACTGAAATACAGGTCATCAAGCGAGTCGATCCAATAGAAAATTTGCACCATGACTTTCCCGCAGTCACTTGGCGAGTTTTTGGTTTTCTGTGCTTAAAATTCAATCAAAGTTTCGGATCGGATTGTGACTGGAAATAAAACTTCAGTTCATCAATGTGACTCTGGCCCCAAGCAAGACTCCATGCAGGGTCACAAAAAAGGTACAATACCCCAAAACACAGAACAAGGAAAAGGTTTTTTCCGTGTTCTGTGCCCCTAAAGAACATCAAGGTGTGTTTATCAGCTGGAAAACTCATGTGTGTACTAAGTTACGTTACTAAAACGTCTCCGAGATCCTTCAGGGTAAACTGGTGGGGAAAATTGACCAGAGGTGTGCTCCTTCTGCACAAAAATGCACACGCGCAAGTTGCGATGCCAGCTGTGCAAAGAGTGGGCTTCAAAATTACAAAAAAAAACAAAAGGAAAATTAAAAACAAAGAATATATTGATAAGAAAATAATATTTCAAGTTTAATTTCTTACTCTTAACCCACCATTCCGCGGACTTTTGGACCTCCCGTCGTAGTTTGGACGTCAGACATTTTTGCTTTATTTCCTGTAGCACGAAATATTTTTTATAAAAATAGACAAGTACAGGCAATGGTACATGTGCGATAAATTCCATCTATAAAGATTATAGATAGAATATATTTATAATTTTACATCACACTTATTTGCATACTCTCATACATTACTGATATTTTTTTAACCCTCTCTAAGATAGCAAATTTAGGGATTTTTTGGGTAATTTTTACAATAGTTCTGTAAAACTTTGATGTTTATGATCATGATTTCGTGAGAACTGACCGCGACAGGTTTTAGCTAACATATTTCCAATTGCAAACCTAAACTCAATGAAACTCATTTCAGCGCTAAATTGTAAAGTGTAACAATTGTAAGAGCGTATTGTAAGTTGCACCATGTTTTTACACCATCACACGTTTCCGACGGGACTGTTTACCATTCATTTTGGGGAGGTATTGTATTTTTGTTTACTTTTTCCCTATTTTTTGCAGCAGCTTCGTTTGGCCGGAATTTATTTACCATTTTGTATTTGTACAATTATTTACTTTGGAATTACTTACTAGACTTTTTAAATGTTTACCAAAATTCATATTTCATCCAACGCCATTACCCCCAAAGACAACAGTAGCAACTAAAATTAATGTGAATCCGTAATGTATATCTCTAGGAGACCAAAATTATGCATTTTACACGCAAGAGGAATGTAGAATTAAGTTGGAAATAACACAACTGTCTACTTCCAAAATCTCAAAATACTATTACTAGATAGGTATGTACACGACAATTGGACTGGGATTTTTCTAGGTAAACGTGGACAGAAAGAACAATGAATAGACGTGAATTGTCCAAGTTTTCAATAGTCGTGTCCACGAAGTTTCCTACTGTGGAGGACATTGTCAACGCTTGCAGCTCGTCATCGTCTAGTCTGGGGGATTCTTTAGTACGCGGAAAAGGAGCATTGTGTCATCAATGTAAAGTAGCTTCATTTGTTTCATTTAACTGTCTCAAGAAAACTTCATAGTTTTTTGGTGAGAGTTTGTGTTTGGTATTTTACAAATTAAATTTTCTGCCAGAGCAGGCTAGGTTGTGAAAGAAACGACTCTCGCTCACTCAAACCCCATTCATAACTTAAAGTTATTATCTGAGTAAGAAGTCTTTGAAATGTTTGAATAGACCTCCCACATTAACGTAAGGGCAGCGCCAACTTCCATGCTTAGGGCATTCATTCATTGCATCCTTTCTATGAGAATCCAGCTTGGAATCACTGGGACTAAAATACCCTGACCAGGATTACATGATCGGAGGAAGTTACTTGACAGCTTCATGTTTATCAATTGCTATATCTGTGATCTAGTCTTGGATACTTGTAGTTTGATTATTACAATGTGGTGGACGAATAACTTGGATTAGAATTCGTGCAGTCACTGCATGTCCAATCTGTCCTCGAAACGGATGTACCGTGAAGTGTCTCGGATCGCAGGGCGCGTGACGACGCCGCCTCTTGAGTTTCAGAAAACGCATTACGATAACCGACCGACGGAACGAAAGAGGAGCGAGCGTTTGGACGCGTTACAACTGTTCAAACAGCGGGTGCGTTCACTCGGTCGCCAGATAACGCGCTCGTTGTCCTGCGTTTCCGCCGCCGATGAGTTTACATTGTTCGATTTACCGCGCAGCGTCGAACTGACTTCAAACATTCAGAATTTACATTTTTTATCACGTTTGTTTATAAAATTTTGCTATTAGTATAATATAGCTCTAGTATTCTCTGAGTTGTTCAAAAAAGTACCCCTTTGAACAACAATAAAAATTTTGTCTAACATAGTTATAGTATACCTACAGCTGTAATGCGTAAACTTGATGGAATTTGAAAACAGGTACTTCTGTTATATTCCGAGTTTGTGTGCAAAACGTCTACCACGAGTAGCCACTTCAAAGTTACATTATCGTTCGCGTAAAAAAATGTATTGGAATTTGTCATTGTCATGTGTCATCCCAATACAATTTTTGACGGAACGATGACGTAAATTTAAATTGGCAACTCGTGGCAGACGTACTGAATTCCGTTAATCCGATTTGAAAAAGAGCTAAGGGACTTCCGAAAAGCTGAAACGTTAGCTGAATTGAAGCCCGATAGCCGCGCGGCCGGGCACGCACGGCCGCGCGGAGCCTCACCGGCGCTTCCCGGCTTTTTGCCGACCATTACCTTCGCATGTTTTTTGCAGGACCTCGTCATTTCAATCGTTTTTACTCGTAGGCGTAAAAAAACAATCGATTTAAGGTCTCGCCGAGGCCGATGGAAAGCGCAGCAAAAACCGGGGGCCGATTTGCACAATCGAAGCGAGTAGCGACATCCGCGCTTCCGAACGCTGTCTGCCATTTGGGCATTTATCACAGGTAGAAACTTTTTGCTCTCTTAAACTCCAGCCATTTATTGTCAAAACGGGCAGGATGTGCATTTTCCTTCAATATTGTTTAACCTAACCTCAGTTAACCCTATTTAGAAAATAAATGCTGCGTCACTTAAAAAAAAGCTTTTAGGTAAGCACGGAGGACCCATTTGTAAATATTTGTGTAGAAGGGAATTTGATTTGCGTAAGTTATTGTTGGATTTATTTTTTGCTTTTGCGCAGTCAACCCGTTTCGTGACACAGCGTTAGCGACGGATGCCTCCAATATTCTATCGGCTTCCGGGTTCTCTATCGGCGAGCAGGTTATCAATCTTAGTCAAGCCGGTTTGTATCCCTACAAGCCGGCTTGTATCCCTACATATCCTATAAACAACGAAGTACAGAAGGTTTGCGTTAAAAAGTATGCACTTTGAAAAACATACTAACTATAATGTTAACAAATAGTTACTATTCCTAAACCATTCAAAATGCCTTACACTACTGTAGTGTAAGGCATTTTGAATGGTTTAGGAATGATGATGGATGAAAGACGGATTTTAAAATAATCTAATTCTCTATTTTGCGAGTTTGGATATGGACTGAAATAGACAGAAGACAATAATAAAATTTTGGTTTACAACCTTCTAGCACGCCTGAAGTTGTGTCGATGATCCATCCAAGTCTTATCTACGTGTCCTAACCGGATTCAAACAGAGGGTTCTGTGCCTTGTTGATTTGTGGTGGCGACTTATCTCGGATCCGACCGCTTGTGGGAATAGCGTTCATATCTCTCATGCCTCAGCGCAAAATCACCTACTTTCGTAAGCGAAGAGTTTCTGATCGATTTATCATCACGCCTAAGCTTGCTTCAGGCTTAAACCGTTGGATATCGCAAGGCTAGGTCTTAGGAGGTTAGTGTTCAAGGTCGTTCCTTTTTATTAGACATAATCTTTTAATACGTATGCTGCGTGTAGATAATAATTACCTATCTAAAGTATAGTGAAAATTTGTCTGTAAAAATATCTTAATTTACTAAATGACATGGACGGGAACTTACCATCAACATTCACAAATATATAAAATACATTGTACTTAATCGAAACGTCCGTTATTATAGCGAAATAAATAAATATCAAATCTATCTCCATCTCTATAATCACACAAAATATAAATATACAACACCGAAATATCTTTATTGTTTGTTTCCTACAAAGTTTAAGGCCAAAAAGTATGTGTTTAAAAACTTCATTATGAACATATATTTCTTAATCTTGTAGTTAAATAAATTCGATTCGATCCATTAAAACAAACGTGAATATGTCTGGGAGAAATTTATTCAGCAGATGGGAGGCACTTTAGACTCAAATAAAGCACTTTTGATTTGCTGCAGCGTGATTAAGTAACCCATTTATTTTGAAAGTAAAGTGACTGAGACGACGGAGATTTGTAGCCCTCTCCTGGTATATTTATTTAGACGTCTCTAAAACACGACTACTTGTCTAATGTACCCGAATTAAGTCGTGGAGATCACGTTTATTTAAGTTGCAAAAAATCAAGCGTGTTGAATATTTATTTAAGGTAAATCTCGTAAAGTGATTCATTACATCCCAGATTGTTTTTTAGTCGAGATTGACAAAATAAAAAAGAAATTGATAAAACTCATTCAAAAAATAAATCGTTAAATTTTACTCTCGTTACAAGTACCTTCCCAAAAAATTTAAAAAGCCCTTCTCAATCAAAACTTATCAGCGTTGTATCCATTACAGGGATTTGTCACGCGTTTCTCTCTCAACTCCTGAATCTCACTGAAGATTCAGCTTTCCCGGTCCGAAAAAAAGTTTAAATAACCGCATAAAGACATGAACAGTAGTGAATTTAACCATTTCGTAACATTATTAAAACTGGGAAAACTTGCACTAAGATCTTCCAATCTCAAACAAAGCGGTACTATGGGTGTTCTACAGACGAAAATACTGTTTTTTTACATAGGTACTTAAATAGATTAAATCACCCAGACACATAGTTTTTCTGGAAGATCGAAGTCAACGAAGCACCATAAACAGAACCGGTATCTATTGCTCTGAAAGTACCTTTCAACATCAATGGTTAGTATAGGCACCATAATGCCGTTCCCTGCGGTTAGGGGAGGAGAATACTACCGAGGTATCGCAAAGCGCACGCGTTACCGTCTTCTTCGGGATCGCAACACGCAGGCCTGTTGCGATCCCGAGGAAGACGGTAATGAGTGTTTTCGGACACAGTAGTCTGTATTATCGTGCGCTGGAGTTGAGCTTGCTTCTCCCGAGGCTGGCTGCCAGGCGGCCTTGCGCGCTGAAGGGTCTTGCGAGAAGTCTCTCCCTTGTTGGGGATCCCGGGTCCCTTCCATTCTGCGCCGAAGATTACCACCATCAGGTTTTAGTGGGTAGGGGTCTCTGTTTTCCCAGGAGTTCAGAGTCATACATATCTCAGGTGTCCCGCACCCAGGGCCTTGGGAATGCCTAAATGCATAAAAAACAGACTCCATAATGCCAGGCAAGGCAGACGAAGGCGCGGCATTTCTCGACACATAGCCCAGTACCCCTTCCATGAGACTACGCTGATGACAATCGCTAGTGTTGGTAGGTATGTAGTGCTATCGGTAGGTACAACCCAAAATTCATTAAAAACTTGCAAATAGTGTTGAAGGCATGAAAATCGGAACGATTTATTTTCAGGCTATACGAGTCAACTTGACCCGTAGCACGGAAAAAAGAAAAAAAAGGGGAACAGTTATGGCGTCACGTTTTTTTTGTATGGGGATAACATTTTTGGCTCTGAAATCTATCGTGTGTGGATCGAATGAAAAGGCTTACAGAGCCAATTATAAAAATAAGATCAATCGTTCTGATTTTTGCTTTCAACACCATTTGCAGGTTAATTTTTATATCGGTACAGCACCACCAGTTAATGTTAATCTAATACAAAATGGCATAAAAGTTGCTGTGATTAACTCTCGCAGTTTACTTAAGATAACTCAAGGTAGAGTACTATTTGTTGATACGTGGGAACAGCCCGATCTGTGATTCGCATGCCAATTGTTACGCGATATACTCAGAATTGTGACAATTGTGACTCTAATGTCTTCGTGCTAAATGCTGATTTTCTGAATCTGATAACAGCTGATCACCTGGTGAACTTCAAGAGAGTTTCAACAACACTCCACTGAGAGTTGTTGAAAAACACGCAGTGAACGGAATTAAGCTAGAAAATTAATAGAATTTGTCTATTGAAGGCAATTTGAATCAGCTGGTCACTGAAAAAACCCTTCAAATGACTAAATCACAGGTGTCGATCTCCCTAGTGTTTTTATGGATTTCCTTATATCTGATTCGATCGCGTAACGGCATACCGAGTTTATCGCTCTCCACGGCTAGCTGAGTGAGTTTGAGCTTTCAAATGAGGCTTATATTCAGAGGCCACGACCACAACCCCCCAATAATGACAGCCTACCGAGTATTAAAATCTGCTCAGTTTACCGTTTTTTGAACTCTTAGGCCAGAGCACAAAATTTATAAAGCATTCGATCAGACCATCCAGTTATTTTTTGTTCATTCTCGATCACATGCATTGTGATCTGGCATTGTGCACGGCAGATGGCATCGCCCGCGGCAACTCGCGCAGACTCGTGCGCAGGCCGATAGCATCGCCGCTGCGGGTGATACAATAATTTCGGCCCAGTGCCGTAACTTGAACACCACATTGTTGTCTGCTGTGCGATTATCTCTGCAACTGTGGGTATATCGTATCTTGGTTACGGTGTCCTGTTAGTTGCACAGATAGTCTTTATTGCTATCTGTTGTGGTTTTATAAAACTTTAGTACTAACATTTATTCAGTTGGTTGTGATCATGCCTGCCAGGAATTGAATCGTGGTTTAAATCATCACACGGACCAATTTTTATGATAAAAACTATTTTGTGCCCAGGTGTTACTTTTAAATTAAAATATATTTTCCACTCAAATAGAAACTAGAAAAATTCGACCTGTATCGCAATTCTGTTACAATTCGAACCTAAACTCACACAGGTTACCGAACTCACTTTAACCTAAATACAAACAATTTCTATGAACAAAATGTCAAAATCGCATTTAGCTTGGTTCATTTCATTAACACGTTTGTCAGGAAGGCGCCAAATCATTGTTTTTCAGTTTTACAGGATCTAATAGTTGAATCTCACAGCGGATTCACTGGGCGATGTTTTAAGTGAATTTTTACTGATCCTAGGGGTCCCATTTAATTTTTTCTTGTTTGGAAAAAAGTGCATTGTTAAAACTCTTAAAATAATAATTCACTCAAAATATATATCTCAAAACATTTAAATGGGTTTGTCACTCTGACACCCATAGTACAAGCTCTGTTAGCTTGGTGTCTGCTGGGAATATTATTACGTGTATGATGTCTCATGCCATTGATCTTCTATATTAATATTCATTAATCGCATCCACCTTAGTGTCGCCTATCCCTCATATTGTCTCTAAAGTTTCAATGACAAAAATAACTACAGTGAAATACATTAAAGTGAGATGTTTTCTAATTTTGAAATAAAAAACCTTACCTTTTTAATCATGCATTTTCCTTCAAACGCAATCAACATTATCTAACTAAGTGTGTTGTACCCGTATCCCGCTTACAAATGTAGTTCAGAAAATTTACATGAGCTAATAAATTGATTATGCATGAAGCAGTTACAATAAATATTATGGTTTGTCCATAAAGCATTCATTGACGTATTAATTACAGTAAGCGTATTCTCTAAACAAGTTTTTCCATGTCACGATTAAATAAACTCTATGGGCTATTTTTTTTTCATATTTAAACAGGTTATGAAGGATAACCTGAAAAACGACGCACAGCTACTGGGACATAGCATCCATCATTGAAGCTATTTTATGGGTTATGGTACTATAGCAAGTCCTATTCAGAATAATCGCAACCCAATTGCCCGACCTTGGATGAACCCAGAATTTCTAGAATTTCCGGCGCTGTGACCGGTCACTGACACATAAAAATATATTTTAGCATAACACAACCCGTAAGTACTGTCCAAAACAACAGTGCGGTTGACATGCCATTGTTTAATTTCCCGCCAGCGGGCAGCGGGTCTGGTGCGCGTCAGGCGTCAGGCGTCAGGCGCTGTGGGAACCGACTCGCGTGTTGTGTCGCTCACAGGAAGTGAGCGCGGCTCGCTCCGAGGACCATATGCGAACATGTTCGCTATGTTAAGTACTTGCGGAATGAGATGGTACAGATGATTACTTTGTAATGTTGTTTTAACTTCCAACTGCCAGTAAAAGATATGATTATAGATACATTTGACATAGACGTGTTGAACTTGTTCTTAACTTTTTTTAAAGTAACTTGATCTAAAGGCTTTCATATTGTGAATGTGGGAATCTATTGGGAAGACATACTCGTATGCCTCCTTCAGGCAATTTACGTGTTGTGGTTGGGCATTTGAACGGTGATAAAATAATATACCTATCTAGGTATACATACATTATGTATATTTTGCAAGGTGAACAGATAATAGTCGCGGGGTTGAAAAAGTATATTTGTTTTAGTTTTTGCTAAAATCAACATTCTTCCTCATAGACATAAGCTTTTAGCTCTAATGGAACTGTATTATTACTGTGTATCCATTCAGGTAATCTCCTGTCGGAGACGCCGGCATTATCTCACGCTCGCCACGCATGATCCGCATAGCTAATACTAATAGCCAAAGAATATCCCCCAAAGGAGCGTTATGGCATATCTTCTGAATTCCTTGCCCATTTAGCTCCTTTGTTGTGTGTAACTGAGATAATTACGGCCTGGGCTTCAACTAATATTATTGCGTTTCTTTTGTTTTGTTCCGTATCCACATTTAGTAGCAGAAGTAAATAGTCACTTACTCAAATGATGATATTTACAAAACTAGGAAATATAATTTCTTGAATAAATAAATGGAAATCAGCAAAAAAATACTTTTATGTAGTCTTTAACTTAAACGAGCTATTTACACTCGTTTGAGTAACTGAGTTTTTGCTTGTCGGTCTATTCCGCATAGTGGTAATAATGTTTGTGAAGTGTATTAGACTAATCATGCTATATTTTAGACTTTATTAACAAAAGTTCACCAATTTAAAGTGATTTGGAAGACTTCATTGAGAATTTGGCCAGTGTTATTCGACTTTAGTTTTATTGTCGAATCTGAATGTTAAGAGAGACAAAAGAAGCGAGACTCTTCCGAGTAACCAATAACGCCTAAAGTTTAAAAGCCTATCAAAAATGTTGCCAAGCAATGTCAGGGTAACAGAAAGTGATTGCTGCGCTCAAACCTAAAATATATTTAACCTTAAAAGGCGCTCACTTTTGAGAATTTGGGTTTGAGTTTAGTCTTATCAACATCGTACTACGTAATGATGTGGACCCTCACCCTTTCAACAGCCGGCTATATTTTAGTGCTATCTCGACTTATAGCCCCTATAGCTACATGCAACTGACAAAGGAACATAACTCATGCATCATACATCTAACGTTACGACGCAAAAAAGTCTTTTATCAGGCTGAACAAAGACCTACTTTTTCGCCGAAGCGCTAATGGGTGCCATTCTTCACCGTTAGCTGCCCAAGCAGCGCTTACAGCATTAGCCTGCTTTTCCACCAGAGATGTGCTATGCTATGTTGCTGTGGATGCGCTTAATATCCACCAATCACATTCATTGGTCCACACAATAGGCTCTTGGTTCATATAGCACTAGTGAAAACGGGTTCTAAGCTTACTAATTTAATATAATACATGACATGGTACACAGATGCGTGCTACGGAGGTGTGCTATGGTTGCTTAGTATGGATGCGTGCTATGCGTGCCTTCCCTACTGTCGATACATAAAATCGACTGCGCGTCTTCCTTGCACAGCTACACCGCGGCGGCGCATCTTCTAAGCACATCGTACTCGCTCCGTTACATAGCATCAGTGGAAGCGGTGCAATAGTTGCGTAGCTTAGCTAGTACATCCTTGCAGCCTAGCTGCATAGCAATCTCTGGTGGAAAAGCAGCCTTACGCTGGAAACTTTTCAATGAGAACAAATAGTTCGCACTTCGCGACTGGCCGCGGCTAAATCAAGAAGTATGCGATGTGACCTGCTTTATAGCTTGCGTAAACACAGCTCTTTTGTTTCACTTACTGCTAAAAGAAAGGGGTAAGTGAAGTAATGCGACCCCTGGTAGTTGGAAGTGTGGGGTTATGCGTTACAGATGGCATAACGCCGAAAAATGGTGTTTTTTCTCATAATATTCCTTTGAGTTACACCATGCCTTCGTATTTTGAGACATATACGTATATCAAACAGCTCGTAAGGATTTTAGGTTTTTTTTTGTGATGGAATTGGAAATAATTTCCAATCGGTTTAGCTAAACAAAAGAGATATAATTGTAAAATGCCCTATATTATTTATCATAACGAAAAAAAACATAAAACTAAACATAATTAGAGACACAAGCTAGTTTCATCCCACCTTTTCTCTCGTTTTGTGAAGAATGATCTACTCCAGATACTGCACAGAAGGTATAAATTGCTTGTCGCTTACAATAGCTTCTATCAACAAAAGAAACTTGCTGTCACTTCATCCACTTAGTTAGACTATGTTTCATAGAAATCAATACATCAATAGCTACCCTATGATTCCTTTGTGCAACTTCTGGCATTGTTGTTACCGTGAAGTTGTGGTGAACTTGCCGGCAACTTGAGACGGCGTCGCTGCCCAGACTGCTCGTGCGCTTACATGCGGGCTGGGTCAAAGACTGCATGTTATATAGTTTGTGTTTGTGGTCTAACCGGTGTCACATATACAATGTCTGGTAAAACTTTTGAAAGGTTAAAATACCGTAAACTCACATGAATGTGTTTTTTTATACGCTTCATGCATGTACAATGAAATTATGATGCTAAGAATACCAAAAAATCATAATAAATTTAAAACTGGAAATATGTTTCAAGGCCTAACGTAACGTCTCAAAAACGTAACTTAACGACTTACGATACGTTTTTGAGAGTAGGCCGTCAGGCTTACATGTCTATAGAAAGCTTTAAACCCTCATTAAAGTACCAACGTAAGTAAATTCGAGAAACAACAAACCGTTTTTTTTTTACTTTCTAAGCCTTACACACACACAAGTTCTTAATTTTCCGTGTTTAGGAACAGATCAATTTGAATTGTTACAGTGAACGAGGCCTCTTTATTCTGTAATGCAGAGGTCCCAAGCTCCCGCTGTCAGGTGCCAATCATCAGACCTAATAGCCACTTCCCCAGGAGATGGCGCCCTCGTGTAGGGTGAGTGACGTTGTGGGAGACAACACGATAATGTTTGTATGAGTTATAGGTCAGATATGTTTGTATTTAAGGAAGACCTTAGCCAATAATTTGGCAAAAAAATCAGCACTAGCAAATCAGTATTTAGCTCTGGTTTTCTGTTTCTTTAAAGGACGTTTTTACTAAAACGCCCAAGCCAGTAATAAAGTAAGCAAACAAAACAAACAAAAAATATCTTTATTCAAATAGACCTGTAACAAGTACTTTTAAATCGTCATTACAAGAAAAAAAAATACTTAGTAATACACTTACATACTATAATAATATGAATACATAAATACACTGTATACAAACATAATGTGACTCTACCACCGCATCGGAAGTTGATCTTATACTGAGAAGACCCGGCGAGAAACTCACTACTTACTCCTTTAAACTTGGTTCGGTTCCACAAAAAGATTAGTAAAGTACAATGAGTATTTAAAAAAAATATATGCTTACGTTATAACATTTTCCTTAAAATATGGACCTAATAGTACATCTAAACTACCGGATGTGAAGCAAAAACATGTACAAAGTTTATACAATTCAAGCCTAGAAATTGTTAGATTTTTGTTAGTCAGTACAAACTAGTTAAATAAATATTACAAGAGTTAACTAATCATGCACCGAGTAAAGAGCTTAAACCCAGGCCTTTTTATCCAAAAGGTAATTATTTGTTTGTAGTGTAATAGCCCTTTTTGGATAATACTGTCTTAATGTGGTTTTTGAATTTGTTTTGTGGTAACTCACATACTGCCTTTGGGACTTTTTTGTAAAAGTGTATGCCTTGCCCCATAAATGAACCTAAAACTTTCTGTAACCTGAAGAATGGGAGCGCAATTTTATCTCTATTCCTGGTATTTTTGCTATGTATATCACTGTGTTTAGTATAAAGGCTGATATTTTTCCTTACCAAAACTATACAGTTGTAAATGTATTGAGAAGCTACAGTAAGGATCCCAATTTCCTTAAAAAGCTCCCTAAGCGAAGCCCGTCCGCGAAGCTTATATATGAATCTAACAGCTCGCTTCTGAAGGATAAAAATCGTCTGTATATCTGCTGCCTTACCCCAGAGTACAATGCCGTAATACTATGAAAGTAGCTGAAATAAACAGAACGAGCAGTGTCTACATCTGTTAGTGACCTTATTTTTTTAATAGCGAATGCAGCTGAACTGAGCCTGCCTGAAAGGATATTTCTATGAGGGTTCCATTGTAATTTTGAATCAAGTGTGACCCCAAGAAAACCTGTTAAATCTACAAGCTACATATTATTACCATCTACCTTTAAATCAATGAGATTATTTTTAACATTAGGCAACTGGAAATGAATACATTTGGTCTTTTTTGCGTTCAGCTGTAGGTTATTGACTTTAAACCATTGTAAAACCTTAGAAAGCGCGTCATTAACGTCGTCAATAAGGCTTTTATTCCTGTCAATATTAAAAACTAAGGATGTGTCATCTGCAAATAAAACAATGTTACAAAGGTCTTTAACGTAAAAAGGTAAGTCATTCATATATACTAGGAATAAAAAAGGACCCAGAATAGATCCCTGTGGAACCCCCATTTTAACTGGTGAGCCAGACGACAGTACACCATTTACATCTACTTTTTGTGTTCTAAAACTAAGGTACAAAAAAATAAGGTCCAACGCAGTATCTTTCACACCATAAAAAACAAGCTTGCGAATGAGAGTCTCGTGATCGAGGCAATCAAACGCTTTGGATAAGTCACAGAAAACACCAAGAGCATTCTGTGTCATAAATAAGTAATTAGCCTATATACATGTCCCACTGCTGAGCAAAGGCCTCCATCATTGAAATCAAGTCATCGCCACAATAGATGGGTATCGGCTTAATCACCACGCTGGCCAAATGCGGGTAGGTGATCTCAAGCCCGGGCTATGTTCTGAAAAATCCGAAAACACTTTGCCCGACCTGGGCATTGAACCCGGGACCTCCGGGTTTTGGACCGAGCTCTGAAACCACTCGGCCACGGAGGCGTCACTAAGCAAATAGTAAGCAAGGTTAATTTGTAGATCCATCCTTGGTAACATTTTGGTTAGTTTTTCCAGATATGAGGTTATCAAGCCCAGTCATTTAAAACGAATCACTGGGCTGGCCATTATCACCTTTATCAATGAGTTACTTCAACGGCATCATCCCTAAATTTTTATTCAAAATCTCAGTCATCAAGTGTAAAATTCAAGTAAGTAATCAGTGAACTACAAAATAATCTTACTAAAAAAACCATATAACTTTCTTAAAATGACCACTTCATAGCTCAAAACAGATTATATCATCGTTAAAATGTTTTTTTTAAAGCTCGACAAGTCTTTATACGACTTTTTTTAATTTTTTTTGTAACACCGTGGTGAAACTGTGTGAAACAAGAATTTTAAAACTCTTTAAGATGGTTTTTTTATAAATAAATCCATGAATTTCACTTTCAATCAAGTTTTATTTGTTACACTAATAACTCGGAAAACTACAAAAAATCGGCTAACATTAGTGGGGTATTTTTGTATACTCAGGGTATTGTATACCATGAGTATACAAAAATACCCCAATAATGTTGTGAAAAACTTTTAATTTTTATTGACGTGTACCTATGTTCGGTCCACCCTGTATAACTGTAAATAATGCCTTTATGAACAAACAAATACTACGCAATTACAAAAAGTCCTATCTGAAAATTATCATCAAAACAGCATGCACTCATGTATGAACAAACACAAAAAGTGCTCTTGTTTTTTGCCCCGGCTTCGCGCGTGGACTGTTGTACAGTCACCAAAATTGATCTGTACATGAGCGCCTTAAGTCAAAGGATTAAGTTTCAAATACGAGAAGACATTTGTGAAACACTGATGCGCATACGCGGCTATAATGACCGCTCGGACGTCCCGATCAGCTAATTGATTGCATGTTTGTCTGTCTCCGCCGCCTGCATCAAGGATGTCATTTAACCTAATTAAATATCTACTTAAAGCACCCGTAATTTACTTAATTTGGAACACAAATTAAAGGAAAAAACACTTGATTACAATTCAGTAACTTGGAATGAAATTGTTGTAATTTACTTGATACTGATTAGTAGGAACTAATCAACTAAAATTATAGCCCAAAAACTATGTTCCGATCCCTAGCCATTCCAAACGCAACGGCTGAAACCTATAACTTTATACGGCAGTAAATATTCGATTCAGATAAATAGGTACTTAATGATGAATTTATGTTTGCCAATTTGTTAGCTTGTATTTTGTTAAGTACAGCACAAAGAATAAAAAAAATATAAAAAAATCGAATCAGCTTAAAATCCAGAGAAGCAAATAGATGCCAACTGCCTCGGTAAGGTAAGCTCGACAATAAATCGACAAGGCGCATTAACTAAATGTGGGAACCCTCCACTTGATTTATTATAACGAATTTATAAACACAACAACCTTAAATCTTATGTCTCACGTCGTGTTATGCAGGCTGTAGTAACGTGGAACGAAAGTATCGTAACGGCATTATCTGTAGTGCGATTAATCGCATTGAGTTTTAATACGGGTATTGCAGATCGCCTTTAAAATTTATGGGAGACACGAGATTCCTGGTGTTTAGCTATTCCTGCTGTGTTTTGATTGAATGTATCTTAGTATGGAGGAAAATATCAGTAATCTGATTTGTTCGGCCAGCTTGATGGACAGACCTTTATTTATATTATGTACAATCTTTTTAATTTCTTTAGTTGTATTAAAATCATTCCGTAGTCTATTCATCATTCTTGAGGTTGGCTATAATTTGAGAGAAAGATTTTGATTTACAGTTTTGAACTGAAACACATTGTTATAGGTATAATATATTGAAGAAATTCCAGTATTGATTTGTGTGTATCTATTTGTTACGAATATATTATATATTTCTTAAAATAGTTTTTTTAGTTGATCCAATTTGACGAAATACAATTTGCTTGTTGATACTAGCAAGAACAAGAAAAGAGATCTATTTTTTTGTAGTTTTTCCGTGAATAACATAAGAAAATTGATTACCCCCTTGCGCTACATTAGGGCTACCCCCATCCATTCCAAAGTCAAATCGGCTTTTATAAAAGCTTTTGTTTATCAAAAGGGAAGCACATTCGTTCCGATCGCCCCCGGCCGGCAGGTGGAGCGCGTGACACACCGACAGACAGCATTCGCTCCGCCGCGCCCACTTCCGACACGCGAACGCTGCATATGAGACACTCAGCTCTTTCATTTTCACAAATTCTATAGTTTTAATTATGAGGTTGATTATGAACCCTTACGAAAGGGATGAATGATCGCTAGGGCAAAAAAGTCTGCAATGGGGACCGTTAAATAGCAAACAGCGGCCCTCCCACGAGGTAGTGGCGAATAAAACAGCTTTCAGACGACCGACTTGGTGTAATGGTTAAGAAGTTGGCTACTACACCAGAGGTCGCGGGTTCGATCTCCGCACAGTACAAACATTTGTGTTCATGAACATGTCTGTTTGTACTGGTCTGGGTGTCTCCTATAAATAAATATAATAAATAAATATCCCTGGACATTATTCCACACAGCGCCATCTAGCCCCAAAGTAAGCTAATTAAAGCTTGTGTTATGGGATACTAGACAACGGATAAACATACTTAAATACATTTTCTTTTGTAAATACATACTTATTATACATAGGAGACACCCAGACCAGTACAAACAGACATGTTCATGCACACAAATGTTTGTACTGTGCGGGGATCGAACCCGCGGCCTCTGGTGTAGTAGCTAACTTCTTAACCATTACACCAAGTCGGTCGTCAGACCTATGTATAATAAGTACGTATTTACAAAAGAAAATGTATTTAAGTATGTTTTTCCGTTGTCTAGTATCCCATAACACAAGCTTTAATTAGCTTACTTTGGGGCTAGATGGCGCTGTGTGGAATAATGTCCAGGGATATTTATTATTATTATTATTTCTTTTTTCTACTTCTCTTAATACTTAGAAGAAGAAGAACTGAGTGCCTACTCAGTTCTTCTTCTTCCTAAAGCCTAAAAAAAAGCCTTGGAAAACATAATCTTTCCGTACTTTTATTGCTTACTTTAAGTGTCTTCTAAGTGTAGATCAGAGAATTTATCGAGGAAAAAAAACATTAAATCAGTAGTTTGGGATGGAAGATAGATAGATGGATATACTTTATTGTACTATAAAACAGTAACAGTAATATTTAACAATTTAAACAATTTGTACAATTTAGGCGGCCTCATCGTCATAGAGCGAATTCTTCCAAAACATAAAATATTAATTAATACAACTTTAATCAATATTATATATAAAACATACAATAAATAAACGAACAATCAATATATTACATACATAAATAAATATAATAAACATACATATATCTTACACATGCATAGATTTATAATGGCAAGGACGTCACATCATACTAAGACACCAACATATCAACCTGATCTTAATCTAATAAAACTGCCTTATTTTATTTATGTGAAATCATTAATAAAATTTAACTAACCATTAATAATTATGAATTGATTATAAGTATTTGCTGTGCCCTTGCAGGGTCATGTTTGTGTCCAAATATATTTTATTCACATCTTTGTAACAACATGGTGCAATAAAGACTTTGAACTTTGAACTTTAGATTTTTATTTAAATTTTGTTGTACGAGTATGAAGACTTCAATATTATGATAAATTTTATTATTAATATCACTTTTCGGCTATAAATAGAGGTTTATTTACATCATTTCTTAAATAAAGGTAATGAGTTCTTAATTTGTGTTTTTGTCAGAATTTTTAAAATAAATACAGGAAATGTGCAAAATGTGCAATACCACAAAGCTAATTATAGTAAGCTCGCTGGTTAACTGACGTAAAAATAATACCCCAGTGTGATACGGAGCATCGGTGCTGTTATATAATAATGGGCCGGCAGCCCCTTGCTATTTGGTGGAAGGCTGAACGCCGGTAGCGACTCGGCTAAGTTCATAATTAAAGACTACAAGCCACTTCACAGGCAATTACTGCGAAAGGGGAGGAAATAAATGTATAGGTAGGGTTTAATTGCAATTTGTGTGGAGTGGCATAATCTTCAGCAGTTCACGGTGTGATTTATAAAAGCTAGTCGTCTGATATTACTTAATTACTATTCAATGTAGGCAGAATTCTAAAAAACCTAATGAGTCTCGAATCTGGTATGGCTAGGTTTAATATTCAAGAAACTGTGTTTAGTAGATTTTGAACAAGGCTTCTGGGATTTTGATAAGCTTGTATCACTTCTACCTCGGGGCTAACAAAGTCAAAACGAACTATTGGATGAAAATTTAAAAAAATACGTTTTATTATCTTGAAGGCTACTATACTATTTTCCCTTTATGATGATGTGCCTGACAGTTCTCATTGTTTCGTGTCAAGCATACTATTTCAAGAAAAAATATATATATAGATATAAAAAGAAACTGGAGAAAGAAAATGTTATACACTATTAAAAAACTATTGTCCTTTCGAATATTATCAAGTAAATTATTGTTATTATTATTAACTGTTAGTAAATGAAGTAAATTAAATTAAATTAAAACATCTTTACAGCGCCTGATGCGTGTAAAGGAACGCCATTTAATAGTGTATTGACACTACTGAATCGACAAAAATCTATGAATAGGAGCGACCATTTTGTTATCACGTCATTCGCATCAGTACGAGTCCTTTATGCGTTTAGGTTTAATAATTAAAGTCAAGTAATTAATTGGCAGAACTTTTAATCATTAAAATGTTAAGGTTTTTTTTCAAATATGTAACCATAAAACCGTAATATAAAATCAACAACAAAATCAAAATCCTAGTACACAATTCTGTGGTAGTACTTTTGAAAAGTACTTCGAAAATCAGTGGTATCAGTCACCTACAGTGCTGAGCTGCGCTGGGCAACGCCACAGAACTACTAACGCAGTAAAAGGTTGGCACAATAGGTTGAATCGCCACATACCTAAGAAACCAAACTTATACCTTATATCGACGTTGTTTCTTCTGCATATCAATGACATGTTATCTCTTGGTAATATTCATTGCTATGCGGATGATAGCACGGTCCACGCGCGTTATTTCGAGCGCCTTGGGGCAAAGCAGACTGACATCGAGGAGAAGAGGCGAAGTCTTGTTGTTGAGCTTGACGGAATGTTGGACCGCATTTCAGAATGGGGTGCATGCAATCTTGTTGAGTTCAATGCCAAGAAAACGCAGGTGTGTGCATTCACAGCAAAGACGTCGCCGTTCCTTTCCCATCCCACTCTTCAGAGCACCCCGCTACCGATTAAGGATAGCCTGAACATCCTTGGCATGGATGTTCGTAGCAACCTAAACCAGCGGGACTACATTGAGAGCGTCATTAGAACTGCATCCCGCAAACTCGGTGTCCTGAACAGAGTGAGACGATTCTTCACGCCTGAGCAGCTCTAAATCTTGTATAAGACACAAGTTCGCTCGTGTGTGGAATACTGCTCTCATCTCTGGGACGGTTCCGCCAAGTACCTACTCGAAGCTCTTGACAGGTTGCATCGGCGTGCTATCCGTATTATTGGAAACCCAGAGGCAACTTTGACCCTTGAGCCTCTCCAATTGCGTAGAGACATTGCCAGGCTAAGTGTTCTCTATCGCTTCTACAATGGGGAATGCTCTGACGAGTTATTCCAGCTTATTCCACCCTCACCTTTCCACTCCCGTACCACGCGTGCTGGACTACGGCGTCACCCACACACAATTTATTTATTTATTATTTATTGCACAAAGAAAAAGTACAATTCGCGGACTTAATGCCTTATGGCATTCTCTACCAGTCAACCACTGGGCGAAGCAGAAATCGTGTTGGCGATGTCTCATAAAACCGGAAATAAAATATACTATTAATACAAAAAACATTCTTGTACCAAAATTATACATTACACATACATAATCTTAATACATAAATTTAAAGATACATACACTAAATATCGTACCTAAATCTTAAAATATTGTCTTGAAAGGAGAGAGGTTTGGTTAAATGAGTTAAGGTTTAACTAAGAAGAAGTTATGGATTGCTCTGCACTCGCCCCTATACTCAAAATTACATTTCAGATATCTGGGGGAATTGGGATTACTAAGAATATTAAAAAGTAAACAGAGCGTTCGAGAATTCCTACGGTGACGAATTTTAAGCCATTTTAATTGAGAACGAAAGGGAGAAATGTGGTCGTATTTTCGTACACCATAGATAAACCTAATGCAACTGTTTACCAGACGTTCAAGTTTATCAAGGAGACCTTGGGACAGATTAGAAGTGCAAACGTCTGCATAGTCAATGAGGGGCATAAGGAGTGCTTGTACTAAGAGAATTTTGGTGCCGAGAGGAAGAAAGTTTTTGAATTTATATAAGGAGCGTAAGGAAGCAATGACTTTTCTGCTCGTTTCAATAATGTGCTTATCCCAACTCAGAGTATTGTCCACAAACAGGCCAAGGTTCTTGACGTGAGGACTGTAAGGTATAACAGTGCCGTTATAGGTTAACACCGGCCAATCAGTCCCAAGGCTACCCAGCTGCCGCGGGGTGCCTACCACAATTGCCTGACACTTAGTTGGATTCAATTCAACATTTGTTGGCCCGAACTAAAAGGTTCGGTGACTCGTTTCTTTGTCGTACCATCCAGACGTGGAACGCTCTTCCAGCACATGTGTTTCCTTCCTCGTATAGTCCCGGGTTCTTCAAGCGGGGCGTGAAAAGGCATTTCTGCAGGCCTTCAAGGTGAGGATGGCCAGCCCAGTGATTCGTTGAATGACTGGGCTTGTCAACCTCATATCTGGACCTCACGACCGCTTTCCATCAGGTGGTGTGAGGTCATCTTGACGGGCAACATAAAAAAAAAACTATTTCATTTGCAAGCTCAAGACGGAAGCCAATCGTTGGGATCGTATAATGAGAGATTCCTTGTTTAGGCGTATGAAGAGCAAAAGTAGGTTGAAAGATGTTCAGTTTGAAGTTAGGTATAAAAATACCTAAAATAAATTGGAAGAAGACAAAATATCCATTACGCAATTTTTCCAAAAAAATATGTTTTTACGTCTTTATAAATAAAAAACACATGATTCTTTATATACAATGACTTATCTATAAACATTTGTTTTTGTTTTGTTGATTTGAAATAAGACGAAAATATTAGGATTTTGATTTTGTTGTTGATTTTATATTACGGTTTTATGTTTACATATTTGAAAAAAAACCTTAACATTTTAATGATTAAAAGTTCTGCCAATTAATTACTTGACTTTTATTATTAAACCTAAACAACTGGACATTTTGAAAATTTGTCATTTTGCGAATTTGACAATTTGCGCATTTGACATTTTGCGAATTTGACAATTTGCGAATTTGACAATTTGCGATTTGACAATTTGTGAATTTGGCAGATTGCGACCGCTTGACAATTTGCGCATAGGGTACGAGTGCGTCTGCCTTTCGTGCTATGTTTAACTATTATTACCGAAATACCGCGTTTTATTCTATAACTTATTAGTGAGAATTTATTTAAAATAAAAATCGGTAAATCTGATTCCATTTTCTTTGCCAACACGATTAAATTACATTCGTTACAGCACTATAATTGACAATTATGAACTGTTAGGGATATCATCATACGGCGGAAGTAGTATAGTACCACATTTAAACTCTCTCCAATCTGAAACTAGCTTTACATCTGAAACGACGCCATGAGTTAATTAATTGACCACAATAAATTGTACGAAGGTAACTGTTTTCACAATAACTAAAATCACGAACCGAGAAAGCTTGGTTCACGCTCACGGCTTTCAATTTAGGTAATCTTAGTTCTCAAGAGACGAATTATCAACCCACCAATTATGTTCGAAGCAAAAAGAACGAAACGGCGATAGATCACGCCGGTTAAGGTGGTACATAACTGTATCTAATAGAGGTGGAATGGTCGTGAGAATCACTTCAGTTTTAAACAAAAACTCGCGCTTACCGACTGGCCTACAATAATTTCAAGTTGAAATTTGAGAGCTCTCCGGATAAGCCATTATTAGGTTAGGTTCTTAATTATTAAGTAGCTAACTTAACATTTTGCTGATAAATTGCTTTTAACTTTTACTTTGCTTAATTTGTTAGTGCAGGTGCTTAGTGATTAGGAGAAAACACGTGTGGAGAGCGATTGATTAGTTCGATTGAATAGAACAAGCTTCTAATCACTTCACTACGCAGGTTACTAATCTCTCGCAATAATCAATCACTGTGCACACGTGTTTTCTCCTAATCACTAAGCATCTGCACTAATCACCTGCACTTGCACTAATCAAAGTGAATACGGGCTTTTACTGATAATTTAATAGGTAAACGATGTTACAAGGAGCAAATGTAGTGGAAGGAGTGTAAAAACAAGAGCATTGCATCTTAGCCCTTGGAGCCCCATAAGGTTATGGCTTAGTTTTAATGAGCTAGAATTTATACGAAGTTGTTTAACCCCTTCCTACTCCTCAGAGCATTGTGCATCGCTTATAGTAAGTTCTGTTTTCACGTTACCGCAAACCTTTAAACATTTTGGTTACAATTGTATGCAAAAATAAATTCAAAAGACGGGCTTGGAACTGCGGGCGCACTACAATTGTATGTGTATGTGGGTCATCATAACCGCATCGATTTGTCTGCAACATGCAGCCGCTGCACGCTTGCAATAACAATAAGTTCACAATCGCATCTGGAATACTACTGACATGTGGGTGTGTGTGTGTGTGTGTGTGTCAAATAATGCCGTAACCACATGTGCGGATACAGCGAGGTTGGCCAAGAAACCAGACGATGATAATCAATTGTTTCTCTGGCATGTACATTGTCTAGTGAGGAGATGAGTTGCAGAGACCAAACCAGTCAGGAAGTTTGAAAAACTCGAAATCCGAATTGACTCAGATGGTAACTCTGGAAAAACTGAGAAGATTAGCAGATATTATTAAAAAAAAAAAGAACTTAATGGTTGTCTAATAGAAGAGCTATCACCTCCGTCCATGCACATCTGCACTTTTTCAGAAGAAATACGCTTTGGCCGAAGCACCAATGACACTTGCAGTTGGGAGACCGTTTGTTTTTTACAAGTGTACTTAATGTTGCAAACTTGCGTTCAGGTGTCAGAAAATATGTTTGTCTATGGTTAATAACGTTTTGGAAGGACTTTATTCACTATATTATAGAGCTTAAAGTCGCTTAATAGAAATGGAATTTTGGCAACAATTGTTGCCAAAAGCAAGCGAGCAAGATACAGTATTGGAAAAGATCGTTGCCAGAAGCAAGCGAGTGGTTATGAATCTAAATCGGCAAATGCGTTTGAGTTCAGATTTCATTTAAAACTGGCTACTGGTCTACAGACAATAACAAGGTGTGGTATAAATTAACTAATAAAAGATATATCTGCTTTTATTGATACGAACTTAAGCCGTAAAATATTTCATCATTAACTGTTTAATCTTTGCAAATACTATGTGAGCGTTTTATATCTAGAATTTAGATGATTATACATTTATTACATTGCTGATAAGAATAATAAAATTATTAGAAAGCACTAAGTGGTTTATTATGGATTGGGAATGACTCGTCCTATCCTTTTACTGAATATATTATTTTATTTTTTGATAGTAACACAGAAACTACCACAGTAGTCAATTTACTAAACCACTATCTCCTATTATTTCCTGCATGGCCATAGCTATAAGGAGTTTCAAAACATTGTTTGTAGGCGACACACTAGAAAATACAATCAAAATTATGTACAGCCGCAACCTTTACAAAACCATTGCAAAATGGTTCTTATGTCTGCAGCATTAGGTGCCTCATGTAAAGATTGATGTGAACGCCTCTGTACAATCATTACTTAATCGGACTTATCTGCAATAAAGATTTGATTCCCAGACTAACTATGAGTTCAAGAACACGAACTACACAGATCGTTTCCAATTGATACGGGATGCTTCAATAAATAATATTTAGAAAGTAGAGCTCTACTACTAGAAACGATACCTGGTCGAAAGAGTTACTTTGATTTAAAAAGCAGGGATTTGAAAGATAAGTATCAAGGAAATCTAAAATTGCAACAATTATATTATTTTCGACGACACGTTTGGCGTAGTGCGCCCTAGCACGGTTTCTCGCCTTGACTTACGTAGTGTCCCGGGTTCGATTCCCAGACGAGTCAATTCAGGAAACGATATTTTCTAAATTGGCTCTGGTCTGGCTGTGCTGGGAGCCGCCCCTGGCTTATTTCCTTATCTGGTACCTCGTGAGACAGGGATTTTTTTCCCTGCTTCGAGACCATCCTAAGTAGTGTGTTTTCAGGCGCATATTTATATTGTTACGAATTGAGCATTTGCAGAAACGATTCAGTTCAAAGATATTTATTCTCATAAAAACATTTTGTCACTCACATGAGAACTTATAACAAATTAAAATTAAAAATGTTATAAATGATAGTTGAAACGTGATTTGAGCTTATGCAAGAGAATCTTTAGTAAGTTTGCTGCCATTGCCGTGTGCATTAAGTGCGATGCTCACAGGAAAAAAAATGTGTGCGTTTGAAACTCGAAGAAGTTCTTTATTTACGAATGTAAATGTTCATAATTTTAAGTTTTTGTTGCACCCGGGAAAAATCAAGACCAGTCTCAGCTGAACTCTCATTTCTATGAGCTCGCATACGACACACGGATGATCCGTAGTTCTTCTCCAATTACATATTAGTTATTAAAAATATAATGTCTGAATTGCTGAGATACAAGCCTTCAGTGATATACGAGTCATATAATGCACGAATGAACAAATTATGATGAATATTTTAAGTAAACTCTATCTGTGTGTCAAATGAATATCTTGACTAATAATGTAGAGTGAGTAACTTACAATAAATAGAACGTAAAAGTAATTTACTGGCACTACAGCAATTTAGACAACTCTATCACTAAATAGCAATCGTTTTATCTTTTTGTTACGCTCGGTGGTTGCCTGTACATAAAATCTTTTGTTTCGCTATAGCTGTGGTTGTACATTAACTTGGTGCATGAATGGCTCTATTATATACCATAGCAACAACCCAAAGCTATAATCGCAGTACCCTCCGCGTGTTATTTCATACTCGCACAAGTCCGAGCTGTCTGCCCCAGCGCGTCGGCCATCAAACCACACTGCGACCGCAGAACGCGCGGATGGTAATAGCAGGATGGGATAAAGCCCAGAATTGCTTGCAGCTAATGGTAATGTTAGATTGCTGCAATGTAATAACATGTGCTAGGGTTGGCGGATTATTATTTTAAATATTTGTAAAAAAAGTGCATACCCCTATGATCAGCAGCGGATATTTAATGACAGCAAATGACGGTGACGGTTTTCACTAATAGTGTCTTAGTACACTATGATTGTAACAAAATAAATAACAGTTAAGTAAGATCCCCAACTGCTGCTGTATTTACTAAGTATTTTAAACATTTTTTGACTGGCCTGGTTTGGACAGTTCTGTTTCGAAAAACAGTGTAGTTCGTTCAGTCTATATAACATTAACCTAAATAAAAAACTATACCAGTGTTTTTTTATATAGGCACGAAGTTCACCTTTGAATTCAATTTTTTTTTGCTTGGTTTTACCTCTTGTTAAAAAAATACGGTGTTTTTTTACTTCTTGTCAAGATGATTTAAATCTGCAGTTAAACTGTATTGTATGAATAAATGAATACTACAGACAGGAGTACTTAAGATTGATATGCATAATTTGTGCGTTCCGCTTGACAAAAAAAAAACACAATGTCATGGCAAAAGAAGAACTTCTGAATACCACACTACTCAGCATATTATTTATATGCATATAGTCCCCAAGCAAAGGGCAAATCCAAATTTACCTAATTTATTTTAATACTTATAGATCAAGCCGGTATGCAGATCGCTCAAACAAAACAATGCAGGTTGAAGGGTCCCGGGGCTAATGTTGCTTACAAAGTATGCTAATGAATTATACCAACAATACCATACGAACACAATACAACTTAACATGCAAAGACTTATCTATTTAACTACGAAACTGTACACGAGGGTTGTAAATGCTTTAGCGAAGGAAGATCTAAAACGTGGACGTAATTACCGTTTCAGGTGTTTGCATTTCACGTGGGAATTCTGAAATGAAGATTATTACTTTATGTTTGCAATAAAAGCGAGTTATATCTGTTATAGTTGTACCTAATGTTAAATCTTCTGACGCTGCTGTAGGTTTTTTGGGTGACGGACAAAGAGTATTTTCGGATTATAACCCGGGTCTTTTACCACAAATCCACTATTGGCATGCGTGGTGAGCAGGCCAATATACCCATTAATTATAGCGATGACTTGGATTCAGTAATGGAGGCCTCTACACTTTTTAGGCTTCATCACTTTACTACCTATCGGCCTATTTTGTAAGTAATAAGAAATCAAATTGTGTATTTACCGACCGACGACCGACTTGGTGTAATGGTTAAGAAGTTGGCTACTACACCAGAGGTCGCGGGTTCGATCCCCGCACAGTACAAACATTTGTGTGCATGAACATGTCTGTTTGTACTGGTCTGGGTGTCTCCTATGTATAATAAGTATGTATTTACAAAAGAAAATGTATTTAAGTATGTTTATCCGTTGTCTAGTATCCCATAACACAAGCTTTAATTAGCTTACTTTGGGGCTAGATGGCGCTGTGTGGAATAATGTCCAGGGATATTTATTATTATTATTTATTGTTAATGATTTTCTTTACTCATTTCTTGATCATCGGATAATTCACAGCCAGCTAACTGCGAAACAAAAGTCAGCCTAAAGGTTTCAGGTTTTTTCTAAATTCTTCTTTTTACATCATCTAATAGTAGTAGCCCGAGTAATACATATTTAGGTATACCCAAGCGTAACCGCATCTCAGCCTTGTCGCGAATAAATCCCACGAAGCCCGCCTGTCTGTCAATGCGGCTCGCTTGAGAGGCTCTCCGCGAAATATGTCCCGGCGGTACTATTACTGTGACGCGCCATTTAGAATTAAAACATTCCGCAAAACTCGTAAAACATGCTCTTTATGCCAAATAAAGAGTTTGTAGTCCATTTAGGCCTACATGCCCACCACCGACCACTTTCCAGTAATCTTTGCTGCACTTGTACTTTCCAAAATTATCGACAACCATTGTAGCATTAACTAGACTAGCCAGAATAACTCTTGCTTCTATAGTGCTAATGGACGTTCAAGTCTTACTTTCGGTAGTACATCTTGTGCAGTTAGAGATAGGTAAGATTTAGTGCTTAATTGTTACCTCAAAGTCAATGCCAGTAACTAAATAGGCTTATTTGAACGTACGGGACGTGGGCCTCACCCGCGCGTCTAAGAAAAACCTATTAAGGGAGTTTTGAACGTCTTATACAGGAACTACCCCTTTAGTTTGGGATAAAGTGGTGATGACATGTATGTAAGCATTTTGTTTGGACAAACAATATTTTATGAAATAAAAATTGATCAAAACTTTCAACAGTTAGAATAGAAACATTTATTAAACTTTTAGGACATCATTACATTTTATAATCAAAAACACAAAGTTGGTTAGGAATCGGAATAATACTGATAAGGCTAAAAAGGTCAGATATTATGACCTGACGATGTGCTATTTTGATTTGTTCCTTACTACCTGGGACACCCTGTATAATGTAAGTTTGGGTAAGCTCTCAGTATCCGTATTGTATTACTAATTTGTGTAATTTGCAGCGAAGTCTGTTACAAAGTTATCCAAGAACTTGATTGATGTATGGTTTCTCAGCCGACCATCGCCATCGTTAGACTATCAATTTACGATAGATAACTTTCACAAGATGATAAACAGAGGTCAGGTTCGAAATCACGAAGTAGGTTTTGCTCACATAAACCCCAGACACGGTACTACAGCCAGACATTTGTGTTTCCAGTCTTGTATTTCTATTTTTTGTAAGTTTACTTAGACGGATGTGCTTCCCATAAAGCGCGAACTCACGCCAAAATCATAAATCATAAAGGCCTCCTCCTAAACGGATAAGCAAATATATCTGAAAAAATATATAATGAACTTAGACATGTTATCTTCATTTTGTACGTTTGAAATTGTCGTAGAATAGAAATTTCCATACTAAAAAGCTTGAAAAGGGGCTTAGTACAACTTCAATTTGCTGAGGCTCCTAAAATACAAGTGTGATTTGTACAGTTTTCACACGAAAATATAGGCTATTAAGTCTTCTTTAATCTGTAAATTGGGTTTTCAAAAATATCTACTGTGCCCCGAGAAAATAACTTTTTTTGTGTTTTGTTGCAAGCGTCCAGCGTCGTCGCGCGCGGGGTGTCTGCGTGGGCGACCGACGGGCGGCAGTACCGCTCCGGTACATCAGAGGGAGGAAATCGACGAATACAAGGGCCTTGTTTGTAAGCTGTAAGTGTTCGTTCGCCTTGTTTTAAACTGGTCTCCATTAAACCACTCGAACAGTATTTACGAGTTATATTTGTAAGGTGGAAGGAACACAAAAATGTTTCAATACAATTTAAAACAAATGGATGGCAGGGGAATTTCGCTGACCGTGCTAAACCTTTTCCAGTTTTGTATTAAGTACCTTCTTAGCGTTGGTGTGAGTATATACAATTATTAACTCTACAACACGTAGATAACTTTATCAGGTTTAAAAATGACTACAGTGACGGTATGAATATTGCGAAAATTTAGTCTACTATACTTTTACGGCAAATGCCAAAGTGTATATTACCATTATAATGACTCATTTCGTCGCTTTATCCCAGTCTACTGACAGCGCCACGAGGGTTAAACCATGTAATAACCTACTTAGTGCATTTATTACTCAATAAACTGTTTGTGCCGCTTTGAGCGGGACTCAAAGGGAACGAAGCGCCTTTTATGTCCTGTAATGACTTTTCCTGTGTAAATATTGATCAAGTCGCGGAACAATAAGAATTTATTGACTCTTAGCGATAAGCGGCTTACATATTATAAAAGTCAATATATTCTGATCGTTAGTTTTAAAAGGACATGTTGGAATAAATATGAATGTAGTAATTAAGGCATTAATTAATTCCTGCAATATAAGACTAGCCAACTCTTTTGGACTTGAATATATTTTTTATTCATTTTTACTTTAGGTGTTGTACACCTAAAGTACACTGCAATGTCATTGATACCGGTGCATTGGCTTTTAAACGTTGTTATCAAATTACTATTGGCATACTTTCATATACCTGCGGTAGAAACTAGGTGTTTTTCACGATTTCACTGAACCAATTTTGATGGATTTCGCATCGAGATGGATTGGTATGGCTAGCTAATAAAAGACGTAAACTGCCGTTAGTTGCGCTCCCCTTCCACGATGCGTCTTCGACCAATCAAGATGTCTTCGTGTCAAACAGTTTGCAGGATGTGATTCAACTAAAAATCTTTAGTGTATGGTGGAGATGGTGATTGCGTGTAAGACTGCAATGACCACAAACCACTGCGTCACAGTTTCTGTGTCACGTCCTTATTCGACAAAGTGGTCGCAGCAGTAACGACTACAAAACACCGCCGTTAACCATCATGGACTCGCGAGACAGATAGTCATAATGGTCGGAATTAATGTAAGTGCTTCACAGATAGGTATCACTTAACTTCTCTCAATAGATGAATAGTATACAAATAGTTACATCTTTAATGGTGCATTCGCATAGCAGTCACTTTTTGTTGAGTAATTTATTGCAATGTGGTGATAAACATTGAAGTGAATGAAGGGCGAGTTGAATATCTTATGCAATTACCTTGCCACTAACTGTGAATTTGAAATCTCTGAACCTCTGAAAATATATATTTTTAATCTGTGATTTGAACCACCCTGACGTTACTTTAAATATTGGGGTTGAGAGCCTCCTGCGCTCACCCTACAGACCGGTGAAGCTGTTAAGGCCGTCGAGGCCCGGCAGCGGCGTCCTCGTCAAAAGAAAACACCACCGTAAATCTCACTGAGGCGCTGTTAAGTGGAAATGGAGATTAACATTATTACTCATGATATTACCATTTTTGCTGTTCTTATGTGTTTTTCTTATCGTAATATTGTATTTATAAATACTTTCAATGAAAGAAATACTTATCGAATAATATCGAATAAATTAATAGATCCATGTTTAAACAATCAATTTTATTTTTATTTATTTTATTTGTTTTATTTGTTGGCAAGTTAACACTCATATATGTATGTTGTTACTTAAAAATATATAAAGATATATATATATATATAAAAGATATATAATATATCTTTATATATTTTTAAGTAACAGTATTCAAGTAAGTAAATGCTTTTTCTTATGCAAATTGTACACTAAGTTTTTCCAAAAGTATAGCTTTAAGTTTCTTTTTTGAAGTAAATTTACACATTTTTTTATTTTCTCTTAAAAAGTCTATCTTATTAAAAATATTTGGCAATACATATTTATTTGTTCTTTTTCCATAATAGCTCTTAACAGTGGGACATATATATTTATTTTCTCTAACTCTCCTTGTATTATATTTATTAGTTACATAGTTTATAGTACTTAAATTATAATAATTTTCAATGGCAACCAAATACTGATACTTAGCCTTGACAGGCAGGATTTTACAAATAGCAAACAATAAAAACAATGTTTGTATTCCTTTTCTTTTTATGGTTTTATAAAAGAAAACCATACTTTTGGATCAGAGTAATGTACCGATGATATCTAATACATACATACACAGTACTTCACTGTGTAACATTAAGTGTGTTTGCTACAGGTAGGTCGTGTTGCGCTCGACATCTGCCCGATAAGAGGGGGGCAAAAACATGATTGTCATGTTGTCAGTCCGCAACACAGAGGGGGGGCTCGGAAATGGCACAATTAAGTGGGGCGGGCATGAGTGTGTGAGGCGGACGACTGACTCGAAGAACTTTAACGAGGTATTGCACAGCAATAACAGATATTTGAATGTTTATACAGAAAGCTTAAACACACTAACTTTCGTCACATTAATGTTGGTCCTGAATGGATATTAAGCCCAAGTTTAGTTTAGTTTAGTTTTATTTATCTCATAATACAAAATTACAATATATATTACATTCGATGTCACATATAAGAATTTGCATTATGATTGTCAAAATTATTATACAAATTACAATTAATAAAATAAAGAGAATGTCAAAAACTAAGATAAATACAATAAATGAACAATTAAATACAAAAAAATAATAATTCACATGTCAACAAGAAATAATACAATTCAGTCAAAAATACAATAAAATAGTTAACAAGTCATCCAAAGTCACAATTCAAATATTCTTTAACACTATAAAGGGATTTTTCTAACAAAAGGTTTCTCAGCCGACGTCGGAATGTTTCGTCAGATTGTACGTCTTTTAGCGCTGGAGGTAGATGATTGTAGTAGGTGGGGCCGATGACTCGCGGGTTCTTCTCTGCAAGAGCCATGCGACGAGGGACCGCGTTAAAGCGACCTACCAGATGCTTGCGCTTACTGCTTTTCATACATTGAAAATCCCTTATGTTGCATCTTACAAATGTTAATAGCTCATATAAATAGACCGAGTAGTGCGTCTAAATACGCTGCGTTACAAACAAATCCCCGACAAGTGTACGCAATGCACGTTTTTGTAAAACGAGCACTCTGCTGGCATCCGTGGAGTTACCCCAAACTAGAGTTCCGTACGACATCAGGGAGTGAAAGTGGGCAAAATAGACTTGCCTCAGAGCATCGGCAGAGATAAGTGGCTTTAATTTTCGTATAGCAAAGACAGCACCACTCAGCCTATCGCAAAGCTTGTCGACATGGCTCTTCCAGTTCAGATTACAGTCAATTGTGAAGCCCAGGAACCTACTCTCATTACAAATTGGCATCGGGCTGTTTTTTAGACACACAGGTAACGAGATGGGACGGCCAGAAAAGATCATTATGTTCGACTTACTTATGTTTAACAACAAACCATTTGCAGAAAACCATCTTTGCAACTGACTAAGCAAGACTCGCGGCTTAGTCATCATTGCCAACAGAGGCAACAAACGCAAGCGAAACCCTATTAGATAAATTGTAACTACAACCTTGCTTTTGTGAGCCGTTCATAAAATTGTTCAATACACTCAGGTAATTGTATCCTAAATTTATATGTTTTAGTGTTAACAAGCGACACAGAACCAATAAATAATGAGATACTCTTGGACTGTAGTACAATGAGGCATGAAACTCATGCATTTAGCGCTAAAGACTTGCTAACGAACAATTGAGTTTGATCTGCATCTGGGTGATTATCTTTTTGAGTTTGTTTCAGATTCCAAGATATTAAGTTACTGCATCTCTTATCACGTTCACAATGATACTTGCCTGAATTTGCTAGACCGCACATAATCGCTGCAAACAAGTCCAAGAATGGAACGATCAGCAGATCTCCAAATCAAGCCTCAAGGCGCCCCTCGACTCTCGAGTCTGGAGCTGCGACCCTCAGGAATCTCATTTCATTGGCGAAGGGGCGAACCGCTGACTGCGCGCTCGAGCACACACGATTACGGACCAATACGTGCTGAATCTTGTTTATATGCCTAGCAGATAGGTATCGGAAGTCGGATCTTTGTAGCGCTTTTAGAAATAATATGCAATGTCAATGCATTAATGGGAAGTTAAATTTTCTTTTCAGATTAATAAAACTTTTTTGAAATCTCAAATTCCTTAAGGTTCTGATTGATTCGAACGAAGACATTTTTTATTTTCAATATGTTCTGTAATAGATTTTAATGAGTTTGATCACAATAACCGGCTTTTTCTGAACATAAGATTAGTTAGGTGGTTCAGCAACCCTTTAATGGGTCGTGGAAATGTTAACTAATCACTTGTTTTCACAGATTTTTTTAAAACTGGCAAGAACTATTGACTATAAGGAAATCTCAACTAAGCTAATCCTGCTGGGCAAGAATTCCAGTAATAGCAGTGAGAAGACCACTAATGGTTGAATTATGTAGTGACTCTCGAAACACAATTAGCTGGATACACAGCATATTATTAGTTACCTAAAGTTGTTAGCAACTTGACCTGTCCGAGAGCTGGTTTGAGGCCATCCGTCGCAGTCCCGAGGCGGCTATGATCCGAGAGTCTCCGTCGCAATCAGACACTATTCGGGACACGGCTCAATTGTATTTATGTGCCTTCGGAGTCATTCATCAACGTATCGGGCTATCGGGACCATCGCTCCAACGAAACCAGATAGTTACGTCCCGCAGGGGAGAACTTCCCATCTCCCTATCTTCCCATTCTACAGCGACACCCTTAAGGTATGGTTTCGAAACCGACTGATCGCCGCAACTGCAGGAAAAAACCATATTATGAAGTTACGTTTGACCGCAGTGGTGGCGGTAACTTCGATTCATGGCATAGCACGGTGGCATGGCATGCCGCTGCAGTTAATCATTTCGACAAGTAACTGCAGCAGAGCCTTAATCGTCTATGTGAGTGAACGGCATGTGTGTATCGCATACAGGATCTGTGTACTGATACTGGACGGCTATGTATGTCGCTACATTAGATACACCCCTGATAATGTAGCTATATATTGGTGAAGGATTTTTAAAATTGGTCGAGTAGTTTCGAAACCTATTCAATACAAACAGACAAACATTTCCTCTTTTAAATATTAGTATAGAAAGATGACCAGCATGTTGTCATTTTAGCAAAACTAAAAGTCAGCATGTTGACCGTTTATTCAATAGATAAATTAAGGCCAGGATCTTCTAAATCAACCTGTTTTTGGTTGAGTTTTAAAGCCTCTAATAGTCGCTTTTTTGATTCAGAAAAATTATATATGTTGTTGTTCATGAGCTGTTCTTAATTATTTTACCTCAAAACGCGATAAGTAATTATTACTTCTCTCGATCAAAAAAAAATGCAAGGATAGGTAAATGTATGACTATTTTTCAAGGTTTACTTAATGAATATGAACACTAAAAACAAAATATATATATATATATATATAAAAAATGGAAATGACACTGTCTAGATTATTTTACGGCTAGTTTTTCTAATTGGGCTTTTAATTTTTTCTAAACTTCATTATTTAACAATACGACGCGCGGGCTCTGCTTTAGTCGCCCGTGGTCGCCCGCCGGGCATCGTCGGAGCAGGACTTATGCCAGAATTTGACCATGTAACCATGGTAAAGAAATGTATCAGAAGTTCTTCTTCATGCAAAAGTTCGGACAGTATTTCTACTAAGAGATATTTTTAAAACGAATTAATTAATTGCTTTTGTTTTAAAATGACTACCAAAGAGAAAGGCTTATTTTTACAAAAAAAGTCATAAATCAACTCAGACCTTTGATCAACAATTCATTAGATAACCGGTCAGAGCGTCAAAAACGGCTGAGCAAAAAACGTCCCACTACAAAAGTGTTTAAACTTATTTCTGTTAAGTTCACTTTTGACTGCGCCAACATGCTGACATGCCACAATGCCTCGTATGTTTTCAAAAATTGTAAAAATAACGGTCGGAACAAAAATGTATCGGATGGAATATCATACTAAAATAAAATAAATATCCCTGGACATTATTCCACACAGCGCCATCTAGCCCCAAAGTAAGCTAATTAAAGCTTGTGTTATGGGATACTAGACAACGGTTATACATACTTAAATACATTTTCTTTTGTAAATACATACTTATTATACATAGGAGACACCCAGACCAGTACAAACAGACATGTTCATGCACACAAATGTTTGTACTGTGCGGGGATCGAACCCGCGACCTCTGGTGTAGTAGCCAACTTCTTAACCATTACACCAAGTCGGTCGTCAAATTGTTCTCTATTAATTTTATTAATTTTTTAGTTATTTAATTAGGTAGTTTCTCTCCCGCAGTACACCTCAGCGGAGTTCTACCCAATGTGTCAATACACCCTCTTGTGGAGTGGAGCACTGGTGACCTGTAATACGGATTTTCTAAGAAACCTATCTCAGGCACCAGTCTCTCACACACAAGTTGCCGTAACATAAGACTAGTTTTAATGTACTTAATGTAACAACTTTATGAAAGAAAATAAATGAACATGTTATTATTATTATCTATTAGTTTAAAATGTTATTTTTCTTATGTAGAAAAAGAAAGAAAGAAAAAACATTTATTAACCCATACAGTGACAGAATTACAGTACAAATGGTACAAAAACATTAAAACAAAACACAAACAAAAAATAGTGGGCCAACCAGGACCCTGCCACAGCACGTGCCCCTGCCGTGCAGGCACGGCAGAGACGCTGGTATTCTGGCAGGGCCTGCTGAGGTAGTCGTCCATCCTTTATAGGTAAAAATCTGTGGTGTGTCCGGTGTCTGTATCACTGACAGAGTGACAGATATCGATGTATCGATGACGTGACGTTTACTGCCACGTTGAATGTTGTAACCGCGTGATGAAAATAAAATTAAAAATTATGATTAAGTACCCAACTACCCAGCAACAGTCTCTCCAAAAAATAATAATAATAGGAGCGAGATGATTAACAAGATGCATGATTAGGTACTACAAATACCAGCAACCTCGACTAGAGCCCCCCAGCGTATCGCGTTGTGGACAACTCTGAGGTAAGACAATGGCTATACTGAGGGTCTGAGATTTGTTTAGAAGTGAGGTACAGTTTCAATGTTTTCCTAAATGTATGGACTGTTTTCAGGTCGCGCATTGGTGGGAGGAGGTCATTCCAGCACTGCGAGGCGGCAAATCTGAAGGACCCACGAAAGGCCATGGTGCGATGTTTCGTGGTTACAAAAATGTGTGTACACGACCGTCTGGGGCACTCATGCTGCCCCTGAGCCTACAACAGCTTGTCAAACAGGTATTTGGGTTTCCCAGTACTAAGCAGACCGAACAGCAAAGTGGCTAGATGAAGCTTTCTGCGTGACTCCATCTTCAGCATGCCAGCAGAGTTGAGGAACGAAGTGACATGCATTCTTGGCGGAATGTGGAAACAGAAACAAGCACACGCATTCTGCACTTGTTGTATTAGCTTGACTGATCTGGCTAAAAGGCATGGACCGTATACCGTATCACAATAATTTAGTTTAGAGAGAAGCAGTGTTTCACATAGAGTGATTCTGATTTTTTCACTGAGGAATGGTCTCATTCTGTATAGCAGCTTCAATCTATAGAATGAGTTTCTGGCACACTCTGCGATATGCGCTTCAAAATTTAGTTTGCTGTCCATGGTCAGTCCCAGGTTTCTCGCCACATCCACAAGCTCCACAGGTTCCTCATCAATGACAATATCTAGTGGAGTATGAGAGTAGATTTTTTGAGTGTTCTTTTTTGAGCCCATTATCATTAATTTGGATTTCCTGGGATTGAGGCTAAGACAGTTGGCTGTGCACCAAGAAGTGAAGCGTACTAGTTCCTCATTTATGGTAGCCACGGCCTGAGCTAAAGCTCCTGGACGAAACGGCAGATAGAGCTGCAGGTCATCAGCATACAAATGATACTGGCAGTGATGAATACTATGAATCATGTCAGTGCTGTACAAAATGTAAAGTATTGGGCCCAGTATTGATCCCTGAGGAACACCGCGAGTGACGAGTTGTGCAGCTGAGTTTACACTAGAACCGGTTTCATTTTTCAGCTTCACGTATTACATCCTGCCTGCGTATATAGATGGCGACCCATGTCTCTGCGCAAAATGGATTTCCTAAGTATTTTTCAGACCAAAAAATCTGTAGTTTGCTCAATTAATTTCGGAAAATCCGATGGGAAGGGAAGGGAAGGGTATGCGAAGTTCCCATAAACGTCGATTGAGCTATCCCCAATTTTAAAATACAATCACTGTCTGAAAATGCCGTTGCATCACTTTCAGAAATCGAGCCGATAATGTCGAATTCAAAAATACATCCCACTTCTCGAATTGATTTGATTGAAGAAGTGCCAGTATAAGGAGAAAACCAAATTTAAACATCGTAGCTTTAGCAACTTCTGAAATAGTATCTTTACCGAATTCACCAATCGCTTTGGTTTCAGATGTAATATCAGTATCCTTAGAAAAATATTTTTAAGGAGAACTTTACTTTAAAAATATTTTAACATAACTTACAAGAAGAAAACAAATAAATATTTAGAAAGAACAATTCTTTAAAATATATAATACAGTTGCTCAAAAATACCAAAAAGCCGGTGAAACTGTGTGGTGAGATCTAGCTGATGATAGCTAAGTTGTAGTATTATATGGTTACAGACAAATCAATTTGCCTTGAAATATATTAAATTGTGAACAAATAAATTGTATTGTTTAAGTTATAACGAATGTCTTAGTTTTAAAAAGCGTTTAGTGGTAGTATTCTTGTAAGAATAATTAAAATACCATCATGTCTATATCCCAAACGGTGCAGTCACAGGCTTTGGTTTTAATCGATCTTTTCTATCAGCAGACGACGCGACGTGTCGCCGCGTTATGTCATAGCTAGTTTCATATCGCTAACTTCGGATGGTACCTACTTCATAAAAATAAATAGAAATCATTAGTGTCGCGATGACACGTCATCTGCTGCTGCTGCGTGACGTCGGCAGCGACTTTGCACTATTACGCTCGTGCTCATTCAAATAAAACACAGTAGGTCACACATACAATATTATATAGCTCATTTTTTTAACAAATTTCACTGATCCTAAATATAATATTTTTTTCTTGATAATTTTAAAGGGGTAAAAGTAACTTCTTGTGTGTTTTGTTGGTTATTGTTCTATAATTTGATTTTGTGCTAAAATTACATTCTTAAAAATTCAATAAAAGAATTTCGTAAACAGACACAGCATTTTATTTTTATGACTTCAGGATACTGGTTGTATAAAATACCATTTTGTTTGGAAATATTAGTTTGCTGAAATCATATACAGCATAATGACCATGTTTCTTATTTTATATTTGAGATACAGCAGACCAGTCGCATTGAAGAGTAAATCAATTGTAGTTGATTATCACCTTACAGATGCAACATTTCTGCTCCTCGATATTGAACCATAAAGTGCTGTAACTTGTTCTAAACCAATGAAGTAGTAACTTTAAGATATCACAGTCAACCGTGTCTGGTAGGGTTTAAAAATTAGAAGTAGGTACGTTCTAAATTTAAACTTTTTACCTTTATGTGTATCATGTGTATGACTTATTGACTGGCCAGTTGGCGCAATGGCAGCGATCCTGCCTTTAGCGCCAGAGGTCGTGGGTTCGATCCCCACCCATGACAAATATTTGTGTGACGAACATTTGTATTTGTTGTGTGTTAATTAATTGTTAATATCTATTTAAGTATGTATTTAGAAATATTTAAGTATGTTTATCAGTCTCTGACGCCCATATTACAAGCTCTGCTTAGTTTGGAGTCAGATGATCTTGGTGTGAATTGTCCCAGATATTTATTTATTTATTAATTATTTATGAATTTTCGAAATAGTAATTAGCCCGTGGTGTGAAATTTGATATTTTGGAATACGACATAGATAATCGCTTTCTACCATCGATAAAGACCACTTTAATAGTGCGCGGAAACTTTTAAAAAAGCTTCATGGCGGCTGATGGCAATGCCAGCTTCCATACAAAAATGATCAAATTTTTGTATGACTATTTAGAGAATGATCATTAATATTTAGAAATGCATTTCTATTTAAGAGTCAAACAAAATGATACTACTATTATTTCTATACTATGTCGCTGGCAGCGACGTCATATGTCAAGTGGTCATGATGCGAGTTCGGAAAGCGCTGAATGCCTACTTCTGCAGAATTACGTGCCCTTATAGTTTGTCCAATTTAGGATGATAATTTTGACAGTTCACGCCTATGAAGTATTGCATATTTTTTCGGTAAAATGTACTAGAAATAATATCGTACTTTATTGTCGGGTTCCGCCTACTTAGTAAAGTAAGTGCCTCGCAAACGAATAGCAATAGAAAATATAAATACGGTTGTGTAATAAAAATAATCGAATATTTAAATTTAAGATTAAGAGCGGTTAGCACAACATTTTATTTTAAAACAGTTTAATGTTGACTAGTTAGTATCAAAGTCATTTGCAATTATCTATAATACGATTATTCTTAAAACCATTATTTAAATATAATGAAGATTTTGAACTTAAATATTATTCGATTGTGCGTTTGTGAACAAGAATTGATGATAAACTTAAGGCAGTTATTGTAGTGATAATGACGATAAAATGATTATTGAAGTGATTTATAAAGGCTGTGCATCATATATTAGTGATAAATAACTTCAAATCCTAATACCTACCCAATTCAATTCACTAATATATTTTTATTCATTTAATTATCTCTATAATGCACAAGAAAATATCAGAATAAAATTTACTTTGTTTATCTACCTAAACTAACGATTCCAAGTTGTATAAAATAATAAATCGATAATCGGAAAGATTCACTAACGATTATAAACTACCCCATCCCTTTTGAAATCTGTACAAATTATAGTAAAAAGTAATTTATTGGCCAACGCACAATGAGGCATACACAAAAAAAAAACCAAAGAAAAATAATACAGTACAACAAAATAAAAATTAAGTAAAATAAAATAAAAACAATTTATAATTTCAGACCTCAATGTAGGGGCCAACAAGGTCCCTGTCTCAGCGTGTGCTGCTGCAGCTACAAGCTGCAGCAGCGCTGGTATTCTGACAGGGCCTCGATGGGTGGTCTTGTCCGACATTGTAAATACAAATAAATAATAAATCAGAGAAAGAAATGTGTTTGTGTAGATAAGCAATAATGAGTACATACCTAATTGAATAAAAAAATAAAGTGACAAATAAAAATAAAAATAAAATAATAATAAGGTGTGAATCACTGCGTGACTACACGTACACGATCATTGCCACGTAGGTACCTACTTATTTAAGTCGTCATACTTTACTTTTCAAAATACTTAAACCATGCTACGCATTAGAAATTCAATTGAGTGTGTAATCTGTGATGGAATTAATATAGATCTAAATGGCACAAACTACATTAACATAAACATTAGGTAATTAATTTAAAGAAATCTGTTACAATTTCTACCTCAAACACATAAGTCACTGACTCACTGGCCAGGCCGGCAAGCATCACAGCAGCATGTGGAATGAGCGGCCGCGTTATCAGCTCTGTGACGAGCCTCTCGGCTTGCGCGTCGCGAACAACCCAGGAGTGAGTACCTAGTGTTCTTTTATTTGCATTTTGGTCGGAGATTGAATATTTTTTAAGGTTATTTTTAAACGTTATCATCCTAAATTGGACAAACTACGAGTATAATCAGTAGTTCCTTGCAGTCGGCGGCAGTTTGTAATTAGCGGTCTACCATCTGCCGCTGACCTTGAAATCACACTTTTAACCCCGACCAGACTACCGATCAGCCGTCCAATTTAATTACTCTGTTTGCAAATATGTAAATCCGACATTTGTTTTGCAAACGTCTAGACTTTTTCGACTCGTTTCTCGACTTAACAAATATATTATTACCGTTGACATTTCTGATATGTAAATTCTTATTTGACGTTTGCGTGCCGACAACTTTCGCCATCTGCATAATTCTATGGTTCCATGTAAATCGGTAGGGAGCAGTTAATTTAAATTCGGTGCGTTTTTGCTACACTTAAATGATTTTCAAATTACTTCGGTGACGAATTCTGAGTTATGTTATGCTGCCCGGACGTCGGTCGGTGGTGTGTAAATACTAGCAAATATTATCATTATTGTTGTTTCCAACCAAACAGATTCTCTTTGCTAATTACTATCATTCCATGAATACCGCAGCTGATTCCACAGTGAAACGCTTGAGTTATTGTTGATAATAGTGTAATATAATGTACCATATTGTATTGTAGCTCATTAATTAATATTTAAATGCAGGTATGCAAATGTCAAAAAGTTAAACCAGGTTATTTGAATGTTAAAAAATAAAAAAACTAATTAAAAAATAGGATATACACACTGGTATATAAATCCCTGGACATTGTGCCCTGCATTAGCTCTTCTATCGATTAGTTTCACGCCAACTGATTGAAAAGCGTTAGCATCGCGCGGTGTAGCACAAACATAAATATGTATTGCGCGCGGTCCCCGAGCGACGAGGACCAAATTCAGAAAGTCCTCGATGGATTCCGGCGAGTTCCCGCTCTGAATTTTTACCAGCACTTTGTGTGCGAGGGCGCGTCGCCGGCGCCGCCGGCGCTGACTGTCAAGCGATCGACCGCAATGTATTGTGGCTTGGCAATAGTGATGTTCATAGAGGAAAACCGTTAGGACAGAGACTGAGTTGTTGGAGAGACTTTTCATTCTTTGCTCTCGAGTAACACATCGTTGCCATTTCTACCTATTCTTTATTTTCTGGTGATTTTCTACAACATACTACTACGTAGTGTTCATCATAATATGAAGCATTCATCTGACGTTAAGCTAAGGAGTTTCACACTTTTGGATAGATTTTGGAATGGCAGTGTGCTTGACATGCATCAGCCTGGTGACTCCTTTTCATCATGAGATGATAACGCTACATGTTCATGCAAGCATATTTCAAATAGGCTGTGCTTGTTCACATGCTTTTTTTATCCTCTACTGAGACCATAGAAGTGTCTTTTGAATTTACGAAAATGATTTGAATAAATTTAGTACCCAACAGTCTTGAAATTGATTGTGCTCCAACTAACTGTAGTCCCAGACTATGGACATTTTATCGATAATCCGACAGATTTTTTTGAGGCCAATAACAACAATGGCATCACTATTTAAGACAGTATCACAGACTTCGGCAGAACTTAGGACAGCTGCACGCACATCAAATCTGATACCTACTATTATACAATTAAGCTTCGGAGAAAGAACTTAAGCAAAATTCAAAAGATACCTATTTTAAACTATCAACAAGCACGCTTACAACGTTCTGAAGATGCCTGCAGGGTAAATAATTACTAACCAGATAGCTTTAGAGTTTAAGAAATTCTAGCTCGACCAGATGGGAGACCGCCGCGACAACTGCGACAAGGCTTGTTTATCTTTTGACGGAGATACCCGACCCGGTAAATAGAGCTGGAATAATATTTGAGACTCGGTTAGTTACTCTAATTTAAGATCTTGATTACCAATCTCAACTTCATATTGATTAGGTCTGTAGTGCAGCTTCTTGGTTATAAAACGGATGTTGGAATAAATTGTTGATAATGAAAGGAATTAGACTTAAGCCGATGTTTTCAAAGATTCTGATTACTCGCAGGTGCTAATAGTTTTAGTAATAACACAATTAACAGCCCTAATTGCAGCCGAAATATTACGTTCCACTGTGGAAATCAATACAGGATTATTATCCAATGATACTTACCTACATAACAAGTCAATTCACCGAGAGCAATCAATATTGCGTGCTAAATCAGTATGCCATTTTAATTCGCTAACATAAACCATCTGAACAAAAAAAAACCATCAGCAAACAGCAGACCTATTTGATGTTGCTATTTTTAGTGATTGGTCGTTTCTATAGATACTGAAAAGTTTCATGTGCTATTTGCTCACAATATAATTTGGCTTTTTCTTTTTAATTCTAGCCAGTAATTTTCTTTGTGCTATTTAAATGAGACAAGTAATTGGCTCGGCCATCGCTCGGCTCATTACACCTGGGTATTACTCAATCGCACCCCATTACAAAGTCGAATACAATTTCACACAAATTAGGCACACTTCGTATGACTAACGGCTGACACGCTTTGATGTTAAAAATAACGACATGTCTTTCATGGATTATTAAATGAATTAGGTATTTAAGATTAATGTTATTAACATACATTAACTGAAATGAATGACGCGAATGTACGTACTTTTGACGCTGCTTCATAGTCCACGAGTTCAACTGTTAAAGCAACGGATATCAAGATCAAGAAGATTTACACTTACTTAATACAAATCTTTTTAAAAACTGCGTAGGATTTCTGAAATCGTGTCGTCACAATAAGGCACACTTTACCGGCAGCGCAACGGCACCGCTCCAGCCCAGCAATCAATTTGCCATTCAAATTAGACCATTGGAATGTGTGTGGTATATATAATTCGGTGAAAATATGAAAACGCCATCGGCGGGCAGTCAGCGCGCTTGTCGCTACCATACTACTCGGGTCGTCGTAGCCCACGCGCTGTCACGCCGACCGCGTGTTACTCGTCAGACATTATGAAAACGTGCAAGTTCTAAAACGTGCAACGTGCGTCTTTAATCACAAGTGCCATATAGAAAAATTGTGTTCGCGATGACAGCGAGCTTGTACGAGTACCTCACGGCCGGCGTCCGGACTGCGAGCTTGCGAGCTTGCACCTTGCAGCCGACGCGTAGTTAACGTGCTGGCGGCCGTAGCCTAGATACGAAGCGTCGCCGTGCTGCCGCTGTGTTGTTGGTGTGCTGGTATAATGTGCCATGACCTTAAGCGTCAAAAAGTGACAAACAAACGGAGCGTCATGCGTTATCTATTTAGATTCATAGCTGTGATTTTATGGCTGCATAAGTTAGAATGCTGACTCGTTTCGTCAAAGTCGTTTCCTGAGAAGGTATGGTTTTACGCATTATAAAATATCAACTAAATGGAAGCTAAATGAGATCTGTCATTCTTACGAAAATTTTAGGTCATTATCATCATCATTCGCAGCCATACGACGTCCATTGCTATTATCAGGTCTTCCGTCCGCCTTGTGGGAGTTGTGGGTGGTCCTCTACGAAATGGTCTCCGTTTCGGAACTTTTATGCCCGTACGACCACCCATTTTTCGCGGTATGGCTTGCCTGTCCAGCTAACTTATCCGCAAAGTATTATATTACATCAGTTATTCTGCAGATTTCCTCATTTCTGGTCCGTTCACATAGCAAAATACTAAGCACAGCCTTCTTTGTAAAGTGAGTATTCCACGGTTATACTAAATACCTTTTGATGTTGTCACTAACCGACTTTTTTGTGAATCATAGCAGCTGGCTTATTTATTAAGGTTCCCCAGTGTTTGTTTATACTGACGACCGACTTGGTGTAATGGTTAAGAAGTTGGCTACTACACCAGAGGTCGCGGGTTCGATCCCCGCACAGTACAAACATTTGTGTGCATGAACATGTCTGTTTGTACTGGTCTGGGTGTCTCCTATGTATAATAAGTATGTATTCACAAAAGAAAAATGTATTTAAGTATGTTTATCCGTTGTCTAGTATCCCATAACACAAGCTTTAATTAGCTTACTTTGGGGCTAGATGGCGCTGTGTGGAATAATGTCCAGGGATATTTATTTTTATATTTTATACATTCCTACATTTTAAACTCAATGTTATTAGCTGAGAACGTCACGTCATCGTCATCACGCTGTCTGGGACTTTATTTTCCGGGGGTCCCTTGTAAGGATATCGGCCCAAAAACCCGGAATTCCCGGGTTCAATTCCCAGGTCGGGCAAAGTGTGTCTTTCGGAACATAGCCCGGGTTTGTGATCACCAACCCGCATTTGGCAAGCGTGGTGATTTCAATGATGGAGGCCTTTGCCCAGCAGTGGGACAATATATAGGCTAATTACTTACTCACTTACCCTCTTTACTATTTTTGTAGGTATCAAAGCTTATAATCTAAACCAACAATAATACTTTTCTTTACATTCAATTATACATGTATCACACTATTAACAAGATGATGGTTAGGCAGCTTTTTCTTGTAACTGTGGTTATATTTTGGACCAGAAAAATAAAACGAATACTCGATTGGGAATACGTTAAAATTGGAAGCCAATCTGTGCGCTTGTACAATCACTCATTACCCTTTATCCTATTAATTAGTAATTAACAATGTTTGACCTTTATGTAATCTGAAAGCTGAACCAATATTGCGGAAATTCAGCTTTATAATTGAAATATGGTCTACAGTTAAAAGCGACTGTTCGAATTATCCAATCTTAATAGAATAAATTGTATGTAATAGGTAATAACACACACATGCCTGTAACTAATTTTTACCACGTTCAAAGAAAACCTTTGGACTTCTTAGACAAAATAACTAGTTAGGTGGCAAAAGCTGCAAGGTGAGCGGTCCCCGCAGCATACTCGTACACCGCAGAGGTATCACTCGCTTGTTGCCAACTCTGTAAAAATATTTTCTGAGAAATGTGTAAAATATAATCTGTACCTAGTTATATTCTTTTTGAAACCTGAGAACAATTTCTGAAAGTCGATGTCGACGTTCCATTGGCGAGGTTTAAAACTGAGCTGTATTAGTTTTTTTGGAAAAAATATCATCCATGTTAGTTATTACCCAAGATTGCTCCATGATTGAGTGATGAGCTCGATTTCTGTACATTAACCGTCAACATGATGTATCATTCGACAAGAAACCTAAGTAGGTACTGCGCGATGTATACTAAATATACTATCTAATTTAAAAGTGTTTTTTACTATAAGTACTTTGAGACGATTATTTTTAATATAAAACAACATCATATACTCACATTTACCTACATCCCAACTCTAACATGCGAGTTCAATGCAGATTGTAAGAGGGGTGTTTGTAGGTTTGTAAGGATAATGATAAACCTCACTATCAGATGTTTTCAAGTCACCCTAGACCTTTGACATCCAGCAACATATACCTAGGAGAACTGCTGTACGTGCCATTCGAATCATGCCCGAAAAATACGTAATAAAATTCGATGCGAATGGTCACTCATCCCATTACCAGACCTGTCGAACGTTTTTCATCGTCTCCGATGCGCTGTCTCTATTTAAAGCCACGGGCTTTCTTCCTATCTATAATAATACTCAATTTCTATTTTATAATGATCCTGTCACAATCTTGATTACAGTCAAACGTGTCTGTTAAGTAAGCCCAAGGCCCTGCTCTTAATTAGTCCGTAGCTGTCAGCTCGATCATAAGCGGCTCTTGTGCGCGGGCGCCGCCGAGCCCGACACCGCGAACGCGCTCAACTCACGCGGACGACTCGACTCAAGACTCGATCGACCGCGATAAGCCGGCTTAATTCTAACCCAGGCACCAAACATAACATTTCCAACTTTATTTACAGTAGATGAAGTTAAATATTGAGTGGGAATAGCAAATTGCTTGAACTGCTCCGGGCACTGTTCCGGATCAGTGGAAATTATAAATTAATTCTTTGAATTATGTTTTTTGTTCATGTTCTTTCGTATCAAGGGGCACAGATGAGGTTTCTTGAAATATTTGTTCAGTGTCTCGTGCCTGCAATCACACTGACAATCCTGCCCTTTAAATAAGGACCCAGCAACGATGAAGGTGGTTAACATAACTTAGCGTGTAAAAAAAACACAGATTATTTTACACCGAGTTTAAACCAGCTCGGCCAGTGGTCATCCTTTAGGTGCAAGCCGTGTTTCAGTATACCTGTCACAGCTCAGTTGTTGAACTTTGGTTCTGTTTTGCCAAAGGGTTTTTTGACGCAGTGCGCTGTAGCACAGTTTCTGGCCTTGGCTTGGGTGGTGTCCCGGGTTCGATTCCCGGTCGGGTTAATTTAGGAAACGATCATCTCTAAATTGGCTCGGGTCTGGGTATGCTGTGAGACTTAATTCCTTGTCTGGTACCTCGTTACACAAGGATATTTTTCCTTGCTTCGAGACTATGAAAAGTGATGTGTTGTCTGGCGCATCTTCTTCTTTTCTCTGTGTTCAGCCTATGCCTTTTCAGCCTTTTTTGGGGTAATCAGAAAGCACAGTTGTCCTTCAGCGAGGTTCCTAGCATGTACCTCTCCATAGCTCTCTAAGTGACGTGTAGTCACATCAGTCTGGTGCATTATTATTATTTTAGTCAAAGTCATATCATTTATTACTCCATCTAGGTTTTTAACTAAAAATCTTGCGATTTTAATCAGTTCGTTTGTCTTCCTTGACAGTAAACCACAGTGAGGGTGGGTGGACGCTGCATTTACCATCAAATAGAACAAAGTACTACCGCCCCAAAATACCAACTAAAGCTAATGTGTTTCAGCTTTGATATGAAAGTACCTAAGTGCTGTTTGAAGCAACATTAGCCCAAGTAAGCCGTAACACTCACGCCACTTTGCATTACCTAGATAGGAAAGTTAACACAAAAATGTTTGATAACAAAAACCATGTCAGTTACCGTATTTTATCTTATCACGGCTCTAACGTTAATTAAAAACCTTAACATAATGTGCACTTGTCATGGAACGTAAGCTTCAAATTCGTTCTACACAAATACTTACACAAAATAAAGAGTTTACAGAAAGACCGCTCTCGCCTTTTTCCAGTATAGTTACCTAAACTTGCCTGATCGCCTAGCGTTGCTACTATAATCGCTCTGAATTTGAATGAAGTAGGTAGGTATAAGCCCGATTTGCCAGAACACACCCAAAACAAAATACTTACATCATGTGAAAAATTGCACCAAGTTCGACAAAAACAATAACAACCGCGACAGTGCGACTGGCCGCAACACTGATTCTCACCGGTATCGCCTCAAAATCGAAGTTTGTTCTTAGCGAACTTTGTGACAAATACGTTTTAGAACGAACAACATTAGTTGGCTTTTAACTCCTTCGCTGCAACTAGCAAAGCGATTCCACTGAATTTGTTAATCTACCTTTTGCCTTTCGGTATCGCTAACTTACAATCAATGGACTGCGGTAACCGATCACCATCTGACGATCCGCGAGCGTGTTCGTCACCGGTGTTGCATAGGAAAACTGGATGTAAAGAACTTAATATGTGCTTACTCGGATACTAACATCCCAAGAATACAATTTCATAGCACTGTTAGACTTGGAAGTCATAATATCCAGGTCATTGGCTCGCCAACTCACGCGCTTCTCAAAATCTAATTCGTATAATACCTTTGTTCTGAAGAACTGTTTGTTAAGATGCCTACGGCTACTTTTTACCACCGCACCGCTCGCCACCGACGGGGCGTTCATCCTCACATTCTGAATCCGCAATGGTCTCGTACAGTTCGGTTTCAGAGATGTTTCCTTCTGAGGACGCTTAATATTGTGGGATGGTTTTAGGTTTTCCCGATGAGTTAAAGTATGGAGTTCTTCAAAAAGGGTTTGAAAAGGTTTTTGCAGGGTCAACAACGCGCGAGTTGGTGTTGCAAGTGTCCATAGGCTGCGGTAACCGCTTATCATCAGGTGGTCCGCATGCTTAAATGTCACTGACGTGGTATAAAAAAAAAGCTTCTTCGGGATATTATCGTGTAATATACAGGCTTTTGAATCCACTAAACCTAGTATTCATCTAATAGTGAAAATCAGGCAATTTTCCTTAACAGATCGCGCCACAGTGGCCGAAAAAGTGACTCAACCCAAAAATTTCCAAAAATTCTTAAAAAAAATCATAACTTGAAAACTACAAAAAAATCGGGTAAAATAACATACATGGGATATATTTGGATACCCCTGAGTGTAAGGAAGCTAAAAAAATATATTGACGTGTATGTTTGGACCACCCTGTATTTAGCTTCGAGTGTCTTCATCACGGCCATGGGAGGTAACAGTAGGTAGTATCTTCTCCTGTCTTATTAATGAAACCCTTCAACAATCCATACCCCAGTTAACACAAATCTTACATGAAATTGACTTTGACCTCTGCACCGGCCTCTATCGCCAGCAAAGGTCTCAATTATGGAAATGAAACGGGCCAATAACACTAACTTATCAAGCGCGAAGCCGTATTTTGCGAAATAATTGTCGGCCGGAGCGCTGCGGCCAAAAAGGTTAGATCTATGTCGAAATTGCACCATTGTGCGCTGACGAGTTATGTCAGCTTGTGGTTGATACGCGTGCCTCTGTGTCACTAGTGTACCTGATGCCTTAAGTATATTCAATTAGATAACATCAACCATCGGCTCATTTGCTTTCCAGGTCTCGGAAGTAATTTTCCCTTTTCCGTGGAGTCTGGCTCACAAGCTAACCTTATCATGAGTTAGGTGCAGATGATGATGCTCTAGTGACCGAATATGGTATCTCCTGCAACCCTCCTAAGTTTTTGCCACGCTATAATGAGAATAAGTCTCTACCGGTTCCTCAAGGCCTATGTTAACAGCCATTTAAAAGATGACGATGATCTCAACTCCTGGACATATTCTCACCTTAAACTAAGAAATATGTTCAACTATAGAAAACACGACAACTTAAAGGCAACTTAAGACAAAACGGCTTAAAGGAACTAACGACTGATAATAGTAAACTCTTAGCAATAGTTAAACTGCTCCGATACTGTCAGTATTGGTGGTTCAGCTTCTTCACCTCCCGGTGAGAGAGCACCGGATAACTAAATCAGCAAATATTAGTTTCCATTGCGCGGATGTGGCAGAGCCATTCAGGGCTGTGCCACATCTGTCACCATCAATAAGCATTTTGTCCGTAAAATTTAATTTATTGGTGAAACATACTTGCCCAGAATTACCTTTTTGAAGGGGTGTCATCGGTTTTTAGATGATATAGTATAATTTCCTTCTGTTTTTAAATATGATCGTTTTTAATACAATGTTTTACAAAATTAAACATGTGACAGACAGACAGACTAGCCAGCAAAGGCTGTTATTTACTGCTCAAAATAGCTTCGCTATTTTTTGATGACCCGCTTTTTCCATGCTGATGACGTGCTACCTAGAGGGTCACAGGTACGAAACCCGTTCCAGCATCTTCCTACCGCAATTAATACGGGTTGCTTGAGTCTTCTTAAAAAAAGTGTTTTCAATCTTAATTTATTTGCCAATTGCTCATTTTAGGTGACTAAAATAAACTAAGCTATTTAATCGTATATTATTTACATCGTTGGCTTGTAAGCATACTGTTTGTTTCTGCTCTAACTATTTTATCCACATATTTACTTTACGACACGGTATCTAAGTTCTCAAACTTTTTTGACAAAACAGTTTTATAGAGTTTTCTTATGCTTTTATTCCTAACTTTCTAGTTTTTCTTAGCAATCAAACAAAGTTATGGTAACGATACCGGCTCAGAATTGATTTGATCGTACTAAAATTTGACTTAGGGCATCTAAAGCTCTCCTTTGCCGTCCATTTTTTATTCGTTAAAAGCCGTCATGTTGAGTTCCACAACAGCTGTCTTGTAAACACTTTAGGAAAGATCGAAGGTCTTCCACGCCCGCATGTTACCTTCCATAACATTGTCTCCTCCCAGATCAATATCATCAGAATAAGTAATCATGCGCCGATCGCATCGCAGGGCAACGCTCGCGGGTTCGGCTCCCGACCCCGACTGAAATTGGTTCCGATAACAAATGCAACGCTTTGTTATTCCGAACTCGAGATTTTACAACGTTCAACTCATATTTTCACTCTTTAGTGGAAACAGTACTGCATTGGCGGGATGCCAGCTAAAGTATTGACTTGCGCCTTTCAGGCCCAGTTGCAGGAATAAATGAGTTTGGCAGAAGTTGGGGCTCACCTGATGGTAACTGGCCACCCTCGCCCGCGGGCGCTAGCGGTGCCATGCCAAAATGGATGTTTTACCAACCTCACTAGTTTACACTTTTGCCGGCGTGTTTACTTTGAACTGTAAACCAGCAGTTTGTACAGTTAACCAGCAAGTACCTATGCTGTATGAAGCGAAGTCTATTTAGCTGCTTTATCATGAAACCCAGACTTGAAATCAACGACACGCATTCGGCTAGAGTAGTGATCAAGAAACACCGATTAAATGCACTGTAACTTCGAGTAGAAATTATTATTTTCTTAGCCAATCGCACATCTATCTGTTGTCTACAAACGTTAGTGCGAGTGATGGCAATATTATCATGAAGGTTAAAAAAATCTACATAATACTATATTCCTTCGGAGGAAACATCATTTCACTTCTAAGGTATTTTTCTCTCTAAGTTCATCTCAAAGTATTTCCTTGAAACAAAACGGTTCTTGGTAAACAATAATTGTTCTTAGGCTAAAATATTTTTTCTTGCGATCCGTCCACGTTTTTATCTCCCATCTTTATGTAAACGACATCTGAAGCGATGTGGAATCCCGTCGAGAAACCCGATCCTGCGCGATGTTGGCAGATCTTGACGGACGACGCCATATTTTATGTTAGGTGAGCATCCCAACTTCGTTGCAATAAAACCGTAGTTCAGGGGTTTAGAGAGATGTATGATATTATCAGTGCAAATGTTTGACACCTTTACCGCTGTTATTCATAATGGTATTTAGCAGTAACTAGAGCGGGCTGGAGAAAAAGCAAAGCATTGCTTAGCAAAAGTGATACCAAGCGCTGATGAGACGCCGAGTCTCGAGTTTGTCTCCAGCACCTACTAATTCTTACTTTAAGTACAAGGATAAGTGAGAAGAAGCTGATTTTATTTTAGTTCATATTTTCGCACCTCAGATAAAGTAGGGTTACAACTCAACAAAAAATATGTTCGAGTCGTAACCCTATTTTATCGGAGGTGCGTTATGATCAATACACATCGATTATTTAATTACACAATTATTTAATTAAACAAATACAAGGTATTTTTTTTAAAATAAAGTAAGATTGATTTTTCCTATTTACATTTATTTAAAAAAGGGCTCGTTGTCAAGAAGTACTCGTTTCATCAAATACCAATTTTGTATTTTTTTTATTGTGACGTTGTTCAGCAGGATACACTGTTGAATGACGTTACGTATTCAATTTCGCAAGTTAACTGACTGAATAGTTGTAGGTGAATTGCTATTAGATATCGTTGCTATAATTATTTTCAAAAGTAAGTGTTTGCCGAGGTTTTTTATAATGTTCTCTATTAATTGAACGATGTTTAAAAAAACGTAGATTCTTTTAACATCGCTATGAAAATTCTATATTCGCCATTGGTTCGATTATATTATTTTAATTTGACGACCGACTTGGTGTAATGGTTAAGAAGTTGGCTACTACACCAGAGGTCGCGGGTTCGATCCCCGCACAGTACAAACATTTGTGTGCATGAACATGTCTGTTAGTACTGGTCTGGGTGTCTCCTATGTATAAAAAGTATGTATTTACAAAAGAAAATGTATTTAAGTATGTTTATCCGTTGTTTAGTATCCCATAACACAAGCTTTAATTAGCTTACTTTGGGGCTAGATGGCGCTGTGTGGAATAATGTCCAGGGATATTTATTATTTATTTATTATTTATTAATTCAGTAAGAGAATATGGACTCTTTCAATTAACCTAACACGTTTACTTATTCAAAGTACAGTCGTACCCGTATGGCTGGCGTAGCTGCAGGCGGCTTAAGATAATTGCTTCGGAGAATTATTAACCATATGGGACACTGTCATTAGCGTACATCAGCCTTAAATAACTGTTCGTTATTGTTATTTGGTTCATAGTAAGCTAATTGACCTATAGCAATGATCGCCCATTGTATCCGTATCGCAATCATGCGGTTCTTAAAGGTTAGCGTCAGATTTCATTTAAGACATGACGCACGAATAGTCTGGTTGGTTAGGAAACTAATTTTTGATTGATGATATAAAAAAATAAAAAATAGGTAAGCGGAAATGTATATTCAAAAATGCCTCATTCAAACTCAAACTTAAACTCAAATATCTTTATTTAAATAGACTTAATCAGTACTTTTAAATAGTCAAAAAATATACTAAAAAATAGACTTAAATACTTTAATAATATGAATATATAAATAAACATTGCTTGACATTTCTATGCATGCTATTATTATTACTATATTGTTGACGATCTTAATTCAAATTCTTATGTCTGACATTCAATGTAAAATATATTGTAATTATGTACTAAGAGAGAAATAAATCTAATCTAATCTAATCTAACAGCATACAAACATAATGAGACTCTACCACCGCGTCGGAGAAGTTGATTCTTACTGAGAAGACCATTCGTTTCACTAAGCCCTGTGGCTTGAATAGGTAGATGTACGAGTACTTTGTTCATAACCCGAACAGGCGCGGATTTTAGTAGAAATACATATTTAATTTTACGTTTTCTAGGTGATTATGTATGTGTTTGTAAATATTATATGTGGACTAAGTATCAGTCTATTGTCTAGGTGCGTTAAATGCCCCTCGCTTAAATCCTTGTCTAGTAGGTACCATTTAACACAAGTATATTTATCCTTATTCTTATAACATGAAAATTGATATGTTGTCTTTTCATTGCCATAGTGTAATTGCAAAAGTACATGAATAATAAATAGTACCATATACCATACACATCATTCTGCAGAGTACCTACCCACCAACATGTAGACGGATTTCCCCCAGTCTCACAGGTTGTCACCCGCATTTGGTTGCGGCGGGACGAGTGGCGGTGTCTCCGCGCGTTAGTAATGCCCGAGGAATCATGCCAAGGTGTCCAGTTGCAGTGTAGATGGGATGCGATGCCATATCATGGCCTGCTGATGCCTGGGATATTGACTATTCAATTAAAAGGTACTTATGATCAGATGACTGAGTTATATTAAACCTATGTTCGAGTTTCCAGTAAAAGTATTTTAGGTTATTTTATGTAGTTTTACTACACATCCTCAACTTTAATACTAGGTATTTAAATTTGGTTCAACAAGCTCAACACCAAATAATTTGAGTAAAACTACACACTATCAGAAACTGGTACTTGGTAACTTATAAACTTAGAGACCACAAAGACATTGAAAGAGAACGTAGAGCGTTGGCGGTTAGATGCAACATGCTGGTGCGCAGGCTGGCACGGTGTAGTCAATCAGTGAAGATAACTCTTTTCAATGCCTACTGTCAAGTATTCTACACCTGCAGCCTGTGGGCTAGCTTTGCGCAAAAGACCATTAACTCCCTACGTGTTCAATATGATAATGTTGTTGGGGCTGCCCTGATGTTGAGAACCATAAAGCGGGGAAATATGCCTATAATTCGCAAGTGTGCCAGGGTTTTGGTCAAAAATAACACTGATTGACCCGCCTCTGTTATACATGGCTGAGCGAAGTTACTTCTATAACGACCTAGGGTATTTAATTTAAACTTTCAGTTTCTTTTTATTAAAATTCCTTTGATTTGTTCCACTGAGGGTCCTTATCGTTTGCAATTAGATTCCGCGGTCTTATTATGGACCGCCATAATTTCACGCGTTTCATTACACGGTAATAGCATTAGTTTCCCTCCTGTCGGCTGCACACATCAATTTTTATAGGCACTTGAGTGATGCAGGACACAGATATACATCAAAATAGATGAAGAACTACGCGTGTCAAAAAGGAGTGCAGTGCACTTCTTTAGATGGTGCTTCATTTAGCCCACGCTCGACCGTTATGACCATGGATATCAAAATCAAGTCGATTCGCACTTACCATTCCTCTTTTTATAAACCCGGCCCTCCTTGTGTCTGTGTTTCCGGATACTGACAACCTTGGTATCTTCAAAGCCAGTGGAAATAGTCATCTGGCCAAGCGTGTACCAACAGCGGCCTCGTCTTCGCTTACCACCAGGCCATTAAGAATGAATTAAAAAGTATCAGGGGCCTACTCCCCCGTTCGTCGAACACATGAATAAGTAATTTTTTAGTCGTGAAACATATAGGTTTCCGTTTAAAATAAAACTAATGTCGATTTTTTGATATTATATCAACCATATTAAATAATACATAAAACCTATTTTTGTGTCTTTCTTACCCTTTTAAAGTTTCACGAAACTTCGTAAAGTTTTACAGTAGTAGGCCCCCAGTACGTCCACCACGACTTGCCACTTTAAATTTACGTTTATGTTATTTACTGATCTCTAAAACTCTGTCGTCACGGCACGCAAAGCATCAAAATGTAGCACGATTGGCTTTCATACAACAACAGCGCCTTGCGTTATCTTCGTAGACTTATGTCTGTGTTGCAGGCCGAGATAATGACGGAGCGTGAATAGCGAGGCGCGGCGGGGGGCGGGCGGCGCCGCTCGGGGCGGCTTGAGCTCTCCTGTGATGCTAAGTAATGATGTGCAATATTGTACATGGCGCTAGATGTAAGAGAAAAACTCTATTCACAAAAACTTACAAAAACACTTCTGGTTAGTAAGTTATACAGCTACATCCATAGTGAATGCAACGAAATCCTGCCACCTTTTTAAACATTATAAGATTTTGCCTATTTAATTGCGAGTATCTTTTAAAGGAAACACATACTATTTTTAAACTATTTCGCAATCATTCACATTACCAGCATAACATTTCATCCTTCATAACGATTCTTACCCAAAACTCAAACTCAAGTTTTTTTTATTTAATTAGACTGTAAAAGTACTTATGAATGGTCAAAACAAAACAAAATATAACCCTAATAATAAACATAAATAATAATATGAAGACATAAATATACTTTAGGACAAACAGAATGCGACTCTACCACCGCGTCGGAATCGTTTTTTACTGAGAAGACCCGGCGAGAAACTCTTCTCTTCTTCTCTTTTAAACTTGATGTGGTTTCACACCCGGTAAAAAGCGAAAATTCAAATTTTAATTGATTTTGTTTATTTGATATATAGTGTATACACAAAATATTCACAATAAACTTCATTCATTCATTCATTGAATCACGAAACAAGATGGAAATATAACAATTTAAAACTTTAAATACTAAGAAGACTAATTATATAACATTCTCTATTCAAAATTCTTCGCAACCCAACAGTAACATTAATCTAACTGCCCATTCGTGTGAAAACCCCTTCCCAATACCTGAATGTAATTGTCATACACTAGAAAAGGTTACTAATACTAGGTATTTGGGTGTATATCTTGATCACCAACTAAAATGGCAAAAGCAAATCGAAATGTGCACACTCCGCGTTAGAAAGTTACTGTGGTTGTTCAAATACATAAGACACGTAACCGACAAGCAACTAATTACTTACATTTACACAACCTTGGTACAATCTATATTAGTATACTGTTTACCCGTACGGGGTGGTACTCACAAAACCAAAATGATTAAAATTGAGAGAGCACAGCGTTCACTCCTCAAGGTTATGACCTTCAAAAAAATTAGATATGGAACTTCTGAACTGTATCGGGACTGCAATGTGTTAACTGTGAGGCAACTATATATTTTAAAATGTGTCCTCAAAATACATAAAACCATACTCCCGGACCCTAAAATCTTATCTAAGCGTAATGCCTATTCTGTCGTCTCTCAACCAAATGTGAAAACTATATTTGCTCGCACTCAGTTGAACTCACAATCTATCTACTTATATAATAAAATTAATAGACAACTAAAATTTTACAGTAAATGCTACTTTGAGTGTAAAAAGCTAGTTACTTCCTGGCTTAAACTGCTCGATTATGACAGCGCCGAATCTTTGTTTAGGCATGTCACGTAACACTCCCATCATCTATTTAGTATTTAGGGTTTTTAAATGGATATGTGTGGTAAATATTTTGAATGTTTAATAACTTATAAAATGAAACTTTATGAATAAAAAATAACAATAATTAAGAACCAACTAATTACTCATAGAACTAGATCATAATAAAAATTATAGAACTGATAATAAAACTAACTTAACTAATAATATAACTCATAGAACTTACAATAAGAACTTATAGAACTTATAATAAAAACTTATTAAAAATCATGTAACAATAAACAAGTCATAGTAATAAATAAATAAATAAATAAATAAATATCCCTGGACATTATTCCACACAGCGCCATCTAGCCCCAAAGTAAGCTAATTAAAGCTTGTGTTATGGGATACTAGACAACGGATAAACATACTTAAATACATTTTCTTTTGTAAATACATACTTATTATACATAGGAGACACCCAGACCAGTACAAACAGACATGTTCATGCACACAAAATGTTTGTACTGTGCGGGGATCGAACCCGCGACCTCTGGTGTAGTAGCCAACTTCTTAACCATTACACCAAGTCGGTCGTCAAATGTAATGTAAAAGTAATGGCTAATTTGTTTTAAGAAGAGCGGTCTCATCCTAATACAGGTTTCCAAACTTAAAAGGATGAGACCTATATTAAGCATTGTAATAGTGACTTGTGTTATGAATAAAGATTTTTGTATTTTTTTTTTTTGTATTTTAAATCCACTCTCTGAATTCTGCATAGGCACTCAAAGTTAAGCAGCCATTGCAAGCATGACTCTCACTTATTCTTACTTTCACCGATCAACAGACCAGTTTAAAGGCTTCCTAACGGAGTTATTTAGAATTCAAGGGCAAGGCATACCTAACTTATTATGGCTATGTTGTGGCACTCTGACATTTGGACTATACAGGACATTCCCTAGGTGACAGAATGCGATCAGTTAGGTTTAGTGCAAACAACTTTCAGGCAAGACTCCGCTTTGGGAATGTCAGTCTTAAAATCGGACGTCGAGCGCACTTAAAACGTAACACTTCGCTTAATGTACAGTTAGAGCACGATTCAGTTATAAAAAATATATAGTAAGGGTACTGCTATTAACTAGTTGTTCTGTGGTGATGCCCGCTTAGTGCGGGAGAACACAACCCTTTTTAGATCCTTTCAGAAATACTTTAGTTCAGTCATAGTAAAAGGATAGAAGTAGGTTGTCTTCATACATGCGCTCCGACCGCGGTTTGTATGTAAGCGCGCCCGTACCTAGTATCCCCGTTCCTACACTTACAAAATGTAAGGGGAAAAGCGCTGCTTGAAATTTTTGTTTCGTGTTTAAAGGACACATTCAAGCTCAAAAAATGCTACAAAATAGTATGCGTAAATAGGTATCGCAGTGTTACTGGATGACTAAATAACAACATATCAAATCCAGAGTGGCGAGTGTGAGTTGCAGTGGGAGAAGTGAGTGACTTCACTATCGCGTTATGCGAGCACGTACCTAAATGTCGATTAGTATGGAATCGAGTCAGCGCCATCCAGCGTCCAATTCGGGCAACATTGAGGCCGCTAGATGGCGTTGACTCGATGCTATACAAATTCGCGTTTTTTTTATCGCCAAACGCGATGGTGAAGTTATTCGCATCGCTCACTGTAACTCGCACTCAGCACTTAGAATTGTCTTTCTTCACATTACCTACCGTATAAGAACGGTGAGTACCTAACTTAACTAAGATTCATAATATTGTGTGTAACCGGATACAGATTTGTAGTTCAGATTGATTGTTCAGAGATTGACACTGCATTTTTGACGATTGAATAAACTACATGCAACAGCCCTGCGTGCTTATAGGCTATTATCTCTCGATCGGGGAGTTTGCTTACTTCTCTCTCCTTTTACTATGGTTCAGCTATATGCGCAATTAATTTATACTTTGTTAGTTTTCCGCCCGCGTGATCTTATCGTTATTAATAAATTACATAAAATCTTCATAAATTGTAGCCTATGTGTTATTCTGATGTCTAAGCTGTATTACTGCAAAGTATCATCTAAATCCTTAGTTTTTGCGTGAAAGAGTAACAATCATACACACATACCTACATACTCGCACAGTTTCGCATTTATAATATTATTAATTTTATAAATTAATTAGATAATTAACTTATTACTAAAGTAGGTAGGTATGTACTTAAGTTTATTTTAATAATACTACGTTGGTGATAAAAAAACATGCGGAGCGCCTGATGGTCGGCGATTTGACACTTGAACTACTGACTCTTGGAATACTGAATAATGTTTGGGGAAACGAAGATGAAATACAAGGTTTATTTAACCTATGACAACATGAAACACTTTTTGTGTCATTTTAATATTCTATTGTTATTCACATCTAAATCAAAATCTAAAACAAACTGAGTTTAAGTCTAAAACAACTTTTTTTTATTTCATTAATGGCCTCTGCAATGCATATACTTACAGCAAATTGATTTAGCCAATGTCAAGTAGTGGCGAGAGCATGATGAAGCTTTATTTGGCCAGTGGGATTATTATTTTTTATTCAGTCAAATCGAGATGAGTAAAGAGACATAGAAGCAGTTGGCACACCTTTACTTGAGTTTGTGTTTAAATAATGTATTCTTTACGTCATTTATTATAACTAATAAAAAAAATCTGCACAGATACTTTTTACCAGTCGATAAGATTCGCATAAATTCGTATGTTTGAATTGGTTTGTAGATAGAAAACAAATTCTGAGTAGTTCTGCTGAGAGTGCTGTCAATCAGTGCGGAACTGGTCGTTATATTGCGTTGTTGCATGAATCCACATTAAGGCGGAAAGCGTCTTCATACTATTTACAAACGATACTAAGCGTTATCTATTTAATTCAACTAAAAAAAACGTCTAATTTCCGAACAATCATGGGAGGAAAGTTAAACTTCTGAACTGCACTAGTCTTGAAGCAATCTACTGGAGTTAGCCAATCAAATACCTAACCGTTGTTTATATAACTAGGCGTACACTACACAAGGACATGCAAAACAAAAAACAAATACATTCAGGGCGTAACTTTGCCTTTACATATTACATTACTTTCGCTATAACTGCTACACTATCCGGCGCCTCTATTTCTAAGGATGCCAACACAATGCCCCGTATTATCTTTCGGGAAGGACCGATCCCTTCACCGCGTCCTTGTCGCGCCGTGTCAACCCTCCCTTACACGTGGATAGACTTCACTAACCCTATTAGCATATTTTTCATATAGACCCTACCCAATGTATAAGTAACGCAAGCTTTGCGCTTCGCAGGGCCTGATACTGAGTTAGCAGCCTACTGTCAATTATATAAGCTATATAGATAATAATATCTAAGTCACGAATGAGCATTTGAAAGAACAAATTGCTTATCATCATAGGGCTCTGCCCATAGAATACCACAAATTCAAATAATACTTAATCTGTGAGGTAGGTACGAGTAGATAAAAGTGCAAAGACTGAGAAACAGATATTAATAAATAAATAAATATCTGGTACAAATTACACCAAGATCATCTAATATCTCAGTAGTATTATTGATTGTGTAAATTTAAGCATTGACGGTAACCCTGAGATTTCATTATTAGGAAGTAGACAGTTGGTTCTTATTGTTAGCAAAGGACTTAATGTTTTTAAACCCATTTTCAGTGCTAATAACTGAGTAAATTCTATGTAGCAGATTTACTGGCGTTCTATTTTAAACGAGGCAATTTTAGGTTCAATTGGAACAACAAAATCCGTTGGGAGGCGAAACAAGGGCGCCCCATGCAAAGCCCCATAAAGTTTAATGTAGCAAAAATCTGGCAAGCCTGTTCTGAGTTGGCATCCGTAGTGATTGCTTGGCAGAAGGGTGCCAGGGGACCGCCAGCGCCTAGCACTCGCGGTCGTGACCATGGGCGCCATTTGTATAGCTTCGAGGCCACAGGGCGAAGTTTCAAATTACAGAAATGTTGGCAGAACCACAATAGAGATACCCATTAACGCATATAACGGATGCAATGTGAACGGCTCAAGAGCCGTGGATACAAGTGTCCATTTATATATGCCTTGTTGATTAGAGGTCAATTCATTAAGAACAACGTGGCAAAATGGCAAATTTTTGACTGTCAAGTTGTAGCATCAATCAACCAGGTCATGTCCGCTGCTGGATTTCACTCCCAGCCGGGACAGAGATTCATATTCCGTTATGTTAAACCCTGCGGTTGAATGGTAGAGAATTTATGTAACGAACTATCGATTTTTTGAATATGGTGTTGGTAAAGTCAGATAATCTTGATTCAGTACAAGCTCTGCTCAGTTTGGGGTCAGATGATCTTTGTGTACATTGTCTCAGTTATTTATCATTTATTTAATGTCCCAGATATATGTTTCTTGATTGCAAGAGGTTTTTCAAATGCTGTTATTATTTATTTCATATGCAATTGAACTACCCAGTACTTCGGGAAGTTACTCATACAATTTACGAGAAATGCGCTATGTTAACTCTTAACTTTTCTAACAAGTCCAATATTTTACGTGCTAACGTCGGGCGAACTAGTCACGGCCTCCGGCGTATCTCGCGATATACGAGCCTCGTCGCCCACGCCCACGCCCGCCCACGCGTGGGCACGCGTGAACTACAGTAGGGCCACCAGGAAGTCAGGTTTTTTAGAAACTATAATTAATACACTATTTCATAAATAATTAGCTTTTCGCCACCGGTTTCGCCCTCGCGGACTATCTTTCCTGTTGAAATAAAGCTTACAAATTAAAATTTATTAACTTTCTGATTATGTAGTTTAACTTTAAAGAACTAATTTTATAAATTGGATTTAGAAGTTTCTGAAATAGGAACATTTTATTTGCTCAAAACCATGTAAATATATAGCTGAGTTTATCCATTACAAACAAACAAAAAATTAAATCCATCCTCTTTTTATTATTAGTGTAGATTACTATCAGTTATCTAGAACTTTTTTAAATATGAATTCATCAATCTCTATTAAAAACCATTTCCGAGTCCCAATGCTTGTCTTTTTGCCATCAGTATCAGATTGTCATTTGTCCAAGCGGAATCGTGATGCTCGAAATTTAATTATTCAAGGATTACTTATATTTGGAAGAAATTCTGGAATACCATAGAATTTAGCGTGCCCCATTTAAATGTACCTGCTTGTTCACTAAGGTATTAATAGGCTGGTTGCTTAGTGATAGGTAGTTTTTGGTTTTCATAAATTGACTCTACCTAATGTCCACCGGTGACACTATATAAAGTGGTTTTATCCTGAGAAGTATCGCTTTCTTGGTGGCCCTAACCACACGTCAGCAGCCGATTTATCCCATATGTATGTGCTACGTCTTCTCGTTACCAGGTTTCAATCTCAGGGAGGATATTATACTCGCAGGGAAGGCGAAATGCGTTTCCTGCTGCTGTGCTGGGTTCAAAGCTACTGTTAGTAGAAACATGTGTAAGATTGTCTGTGGGCTCCGTATTTTTCTTTGTACATTATTACTATTAGGGCTTATTTTATCTTATATAAACAATTACGAGTATTAGGGCTTCAATCAACAGTTTTGAACATAAAATTGGCATTAGTTTTGGCGAGCAACTAATTATGGATAAAAAATATCATCTGGTGAGAGTTAGTAAAAGCCCAGTTAGTGAAAAGTTGCGGATACCCATCTTGACCAGGTGTTTTTATTTTCTAGAATTTGTTTTTTGGTTTAAAAATTGAGCATTACTGATACAAAATAACAAAATGTTATAAAAACGTAGTTTTGCGCTAAAGGACTCGTTCACCGTATCTCGTTATCACATTTGCCACTTTATTTATCGTGTTCAAGTATGCTAATCACTTTTTCTATTATGTAACCCCAAAGTTGAAACCGACTGTGACAACACCCAGATGATAATTAATTTCAATTCCCCATAGAGCCTCCAAAGGAAATGTATGCTATTTCTTGTGTGCCGTTCTTTCGAAACCGTATAATTTAACTACCTGCTCTGAAGTAGGTTTTTTACCCGAATCATGTTTGAAACCTCATTCCAAATAATTGCGTTGCGCGGAATGGTAGAAACAACAGAGAATATTTCTGAAAAATACTCAAATCTTTACTATTTATTTAACGAAAGGGTTGGTTAGGTATCCAATTACTTGTGAATTATGTATTTGTACAGCTAGAAATACTGCTGGTGATACGTAGCCTCTAGAACTAAATCCCTTGGAAGGTCACTTTAATAAACAAGAAGATTAAGCGAGATCTAAATAGGATGAAGAGTTCCAGGAACACTATATCTTGGTATATTCAGTGGCAGTCCAGTTTCAGTGGCGCACGTAAGGACTCTCGAATTCAGGAAATGTAACAGCTCCCTCTGGCTTGATGGAACGGCAGCTCGTGAACTTATGCTGGCACGAAGTGCATGCGTCCAACTAAAAATTAGGTCTTTTATTGACATGTTGACTTTTATTAGCCACAAACAAACGACAAATGAGAGCGAACGTCACTAACCCCAGCAGACCTGTGTGATCAGCTACTTAGTAAGGTGTAGGTATCGATTCGTTATTCTGTGTATTTTCGAACAAAAAACAGGGATTGTTGTCAGTTGGCATATAATTCAAAGTAACAAAACTAGGGCTTCAGTGTTCATTTGCTGCTTCAACAATAAAACAAATTCAATGGTGGTGCTATTACTTAGCCAGCTCGGTGGAACATCGCGAAGCTGCCAACTCTCGTGTTTTTTCCGTGAAAGAACTCCGTTCCGATCGTGACAACTTCGATAATGGTCGGTGTGGTTGCTGTAGTTCGTGAGGAGGCGAGGTCTGGGAGTGTGCGTGTGTGTGGATCGCATTTTGGAGACGAGCGCGAAGAGCGGACAAACGCGGGCGCACTTAGCACTGTACAGAACTTGACTTGTTAGGGATGCCACACGGGGTGTATTTTAATATTCATCCAGCTTTCGGCCGCGACTCAGTGCCCTATTCTCTCTCTTCACTTAGTGCACCCCTTCACACCCTAAGGTGTCTACATAAATCACTCAGTAAGTAAAGGAAGAGTTTTTTTTATAATTGATCAACTAACATGAAGCGCCAGCGTTTTAATTGTCTTTACTCTCCTGTCTATCTTACTAATATTATAAATGCGAAAGTTTGTGAGTATGTATGTGTGTATATTTGTTAGGTACTCTTTCACGCAAAAACAACTCAACGGATTTAGATAAAACTTTACAGCAATAAGCTTATACATTAGAATAACACAAAGGTTACAATTCATAGATGTTATGCAACTCAGCCATGACATAACGATAAAGCGGGCAAAGCCGCGAGCGGAAAGCTATAGTTATATTTTAAGGCTTTTGCACAATTTTAGGGGCCGTCACTTACGCGCGGCCATAGTGAGCGTGTGTGCATCGTGGTTTATTGCTAATTTTGGGGTATTCGTTTCTAGGTCTAATTTACTGATTTAGATAAAATAAAGATAATAGGTGTAGTGGTATTAATTTTTAACATGCTTTATTCAAACCAAAAATCTGTCACAAACTTGGGCACAGACGGGAAAATTAAGAAATTTAAAACTTTTTTAACAGTAATTGTGGAATGTGAATTATGTACATTGTGGTTCATAACATTATCTTATGTGTCAACAAAACTATATGTCTGACGTTTTGGTATTTTCTTTCTGCGGCTTTATTAAGCTTAAATCATAGATTGAGCCACTTGAAGTTGAAACGATAATGCTTTTTCGTGAATCGAGGTGGCGAGATTGATCATTTCTTAATTTTATTTACAAATATATGTCAATCCGTAAGGTTGGACTATGGTATGTATTGAACAGTCAATATTTTTAACCAAAAGTCGTAAACTAGGCGTTTCAAATCATGGCTCTTAACTTTACTAGGTGCAGCAGTCTGTGCACTGATAAGTTACATCAGTCATTAAGTCCGTCAGTTTTAAATTTGTATAATTGAGATGGTGAATATCAATTTCCTAACACCCATAACACAAGCTCCGCTTAGAGTTAGGATCGAGTAATGATAGTGTGAACGCTCCGCATATATTATTTCAAACAATTTATTTATTTCATTCCCAGCGACACCCCTGGGATCGCACGCTGTCTAAACTCGCGAGTAAAAAAATGCTTTTAACAAGTAGCATAGTGCGAGTACCTACTCGCCCACATTCTCGCGATCGCAGCAGATGGTTGACACAAATGTGTCTTGTTCACACACTGGTACATTTCTCGACGCTTTTACTTTGTATGTGTGTAAATAAAACTTTTATTAGATGCGACTTTTTACAAACAGTTTTTGTGGAGAGATTCTGAATAATATTTTATCGTGGGGCGTAGATAAACATATTTTATTACACGAAATATACAATCACATCATTTTATCTAAGAAACTTACATTTGGATTCAGGCGGTCTTATCGCTAAAGAGCGATTTCTCCAGGGAATCTTCAGGTAGAGAAATCTTTGAAGAGAAATAAATAATTAGTAACTAATCAAATGTAAGTTGCACAGGTACCTAGTGAAGTAAGACAGTAAGCGAGTGTCTGAGTGAGTGAGGTCGTATAGTACGAGCTATGCAATCTTTTTCAGTTTCAACGTCGCTGCAAAAATACATTTTAATGAAAAGGTGGACTTTAAAAGCAGCGCTGTTGCAGCTTCGCAGCTGCAGCGGCACATGCTGAGACAGGGAGCTCGTTGGCTTCTCAGTGAGGCTGATTTTTTCTTTTCCTTTTCTTTCCTTGTTAGTTTTGATTGCGTTTTTTTTCCTGTTTGGTTTTAATGGGGAACTAAACTCACGCCACCAGCGACTCAACCATTCGCGTGTCCCGAAATATATATATTTACGGTTTTCCTTAACGGAGACCCCCAAACTAGCGTAATTGATTGTAGATTACTAAAATGATTATGAAATTCAAATAAAACAATATAATTAGGGCTTTACTGACGCGTTTAAGTTTAAAAATAAAAAATTTTTTTAATGAAATTGCGAACTTTCATAAGCAGGCTTCTGAACTAAATAAACCTATATTTTTACTGTAATTTCGATATGCATGTACGAGTATTATTCGTTCCCAGAGACTTCGAATTTGTCAGTTTTCAACCTACAAAATCACGCAAGCCACAGCCATTTTTATGCCCCAAAAGTACAGTTTTTATTGTAATAGTGATAATAACGGATACATTTTTTTTATAATGAATGAGCTGAAGGCGTATTGTGAGTACTTGTATTGTATTTCCACCATAATAGTCACCGGATTAAAAATAATCAGAAAATAACCTTAATGAGTCGGAAGCTTTCCAATTTTCCCTTCTGGGAGACTGTTCCCACAATTTTCTCAGCTAAGTATCATTTGGGGGGAATACATGATATGTATTGCATTTGACAGCTTTGACAGATAATTTAGGATACGAGTAGGTCGCTTCTAACGCCCTCTGTCGGGATCAAAAAGCAGTATTGTGGCCCATTTTATTTTTATTGTTTAATATGCCTCTTTGTGAGTGTATGCCAAGAAATTACTTTTTACTTTACCTATACTTTTAAAAACACGTTTCCGTGGCGGGTCCTGGAGTCCGAATGTCAGTTTCGCAAAATTTTTTTTTTTTCGTTGAGAATACCTACCCTCATTTAGCAAGCGTGTGATCACGCTCATTTTGACTTTATGCATTATTTTACCTCTGTAGAGAAATTTTAAATGAAATAGTGTGGGGTGAAAACAATAATTTTCACTCATGCTGAAAATATCAATATCTTTTGTGCCAATTTCAAGGAATTTAAAGGAAACTAAATTCTGGCTTCCTTGGTTGTTTACAGTGAAAGAAAGAATTCAAGGAAAATATTCTACAACTTATCCACAACGCGAAAGCTTAAATCTGTACGTCTACTATGAGTTGCCAATTTACATTTACGTTATCGTTTGCGTAAAATATTTTGTATTGGGATTTCGTACAGCGCCTCTATTGAGGCGAAATAGAGTTTAGAAACGGTACCTTGATGCTTCTGTTACGATATGGTACCATTTTTTAGTTCCATTTCGAGTGAACAGAGGCGCTGTACGAAATCCCAATACAATTTTTTTACGCGAACGATAACGTAAATTTCAATTAGCAATTTATAGTAAACGTGCTGGAACACGCGTTGTGCAAATACATGAAGCACATCTACTAAAACGGTACAATTTGAGCCACTTAAAGAATACTTAAAAATTCGTAAATTCTAAAATACTAGGAACACGGTATTTGAGGAGTACCTACCATTAGCACGGTAGTCGGCAAATAAAACAAATCGTCACCGTCGTTCAAGAAATGTAATCCTATTGGCAATTAAGTGTGCCACTTCCGAACATTATTTGAAGGTATAAAGACAAGGACTTTGGTCATCGGAGCCTTTTATCTGCACCATTTTATATGACATACTTAGTTGTGTAATTAAGTTAGACCTACCTTTCCAATCTGTAATCTTAATTCGTGATTTCAGTGAAAAAAGTGTTATCTGTTTTTTGTAGGAGTTTTCTTGATATAATCAACAGTTGAATATCTCCTGTTGAAAACTCATGGGTCTTTTAGACATATTCAAGTTTTTCAAAAGTTACCAACCCAGCTAATTTGTAAAACTCTTTATTGTTTTATTGCATTGTTTTCGTTGTGAATTTCAATGATGGAGTTTGTGCTTTTGAGGAATAAAATAAAGGCTAATTCCTTAACATAATTTTATTATTATAACCTTTTAAGTACCTATAGTAATAATTATTTCTAACTTAACATTTTCACTAAAATGTGGCTTTCTAAGAAATCATGTCATGTGACGCCATTTTGATGACGTAACGAGACATCCCACCTCGGTGTTAGCCCACTTAATCAAAACACAATATTTACATAGTTATCGACGCGTGAGGTTCGGCAGCCGCGCCCAATACCTTGAATTAAGAGATTTGCTAGTAAGAAGTGGAATGAACAAGGAGTGATTGAAGCGGTGAGTAGTCATGATAACCGTAAAGAAAATAGAGAATGGATGACTTTGGCTGGTACTCGATAGGGGAAAATGGCAAGAACTGTTAGACAATATTAAAATAATATTGGCGACAGAACTCATGGCCTCAAGTGAGAATTGTTACCACATATTTTGGCAAACCGGGGAAAGATATCTTAGGGATTACTTTTGTCGTGGGTTTGATCCCCACCCATGACAAATATTTGTGTGACGAACATTTATATTTGTTGTGTGTCTGCGTGTTATTATCTATTTAAGTATGTACTCGTATTTAGAAATATTTAAGTATGTTTATCAGTCTCTGACGCCCATAGTACAAGCTCTGCTTAGTTTGGGGTCAGATGATCTTGGTGTGAATTGTCTCAGATATTTATTTATTATTATTATTTATTATTACTGTATATTGATATCATAATAACCGGGCAAAAATACTTTGAATGTAATTTTAGTTATCTTTTTTGCATAACCTATAAGATGTTAATACTCGGCTCGTTTTTATGCAATAAGACCGCATGATTTGTATGAACATCAATTAAGTCGCTAGATGTACAAGTTGTTTGGATGTGTTTTTTTTTATATCTAGACTGAGACTAATTCTCATTTATATAACTGGTTTATTTTTTCCGTTCTGCTGCGAGTACATTTTCTTATCTTAATTTATTTTCCAGCTGAGATACAATGCCAAACAGCCCACTCGCGCCAGCTCTCTCATACTGCTATACTCGTATGTGGCTCGAATATACAATTAATTAGGTAAATACCCACCCTCTTATTCGCTTTTCTGTCCGTTGCAGGTTGCGATTAACACTCCTCTCCGCGTTGCGTGTCTGGAGCAGGGTTGGACGCAGGGCTGATCATCAAGGTAGTGAAGGTTTAATTTCTTTACAACTTACGTAATGAACGTTTTATTTACAGTGCCTAGCTGTCGCAAAAAGTATTTTTGCAAAACTTCTATACGGCATAGAAGTTTTGCAAAAATACTTTTTGCGACAGCCCAGATTCTGAGGCAGAGATCCATAGAGGGTGCTTAGCTTAAACTTAGACTTTTCTAGGACTTTGAACGGCTATATCTATCTATATCACTTACTTCTTAACGATATTAAAATATGTTTGTTGTAGTTAAACACCAACTTAGGTAAATAATGAAGATTGTAATAAATATTACATACTCAATAAGTAAGATAATAATAAATGTGATAAGTCTGTACTCAACTAAGTTATAAAGACTATAGATCTCGGCCTAAGACTGAAAGGGTGCTGTTTTATTTACAACCGAATACTGTTATAATTCAAGAAGAATTTAATGACAATTGATATATTTTAGGAATGACCTACAGATAAAAAACCTTTTAGGAAATATCCTGCCTTACTTCCTGATTGCTTCGCTTTAAATACTACATTACGAGAGTAATTTTAGGAGTCGGTAATTGAGTTAAGTTGAAAACGAGATTTTCAAATCATAAATAACTTCAAAGATTCGTGGAAGAAGCAGCCAGCAACCCTACAAACTGGAGTATGAGGTGAGAGGGGGCGGGCACGCACGCACTCGCTCGCCGAACATTTTCGGCACGAAGCGATCTCCGCCGCGATCCATTATCTCCATTAGTAAATTCTTGACATCGCACCGACAACCTTGCCCCACCAGCACGTCCACACAGTCCTCTTAACCTTTATTTTCCGAAAAATAAAGTTCAAAGTCGTGAAACTAGCGGCATTGGCACAGATGAAACCGAGCACCGCGGCAGTTAACAGAGCTCTTTTTTCCAAACTAATGAAATTTGATACAATTTTAATGGGTATTTCTCGTAAATAGCCATCCGATATGACAGCCGCTGCGTGCCTACAATTTTGAGTCGTTGTTAGGTTTTTGTGGACCGGCTGTCGCGGTCAAATTGCGGAGTCAGTCGAGTGGTGAAGTGTCTAGGCGAATTACAGCGAATGGCGAATCTGAACAGTGCCAAGTAGGGCGTGACGAGCGTAGCAAGCAGGAATTTGAAAGCTGACATCAACGATTTGGTGTTCAATCCGTTGTAATAGACAGGCGCGCCTAGGCGGCACGACAAAACATCGACGACCTTATTGTTAAACAATGCAAAAATGCTTCGTAGGTACTACGAGCATTGCGAGCAAACGGTTAGAACCAAATTGTAGCTAGTCATTTGCCGGTCAAGGTCTCATAGCTTAAGTATTTCATGATCGAAATAGCAATCGCATTAAGGGATGTTCCCAAAGAATCTTTAATATAGACTTAGCCAAAAGTGTGCTCAAAACCTTTGCTTTGTAATGGACACATGGTTTTCTGTTTTTTCTCGTCGTGTAAATATAGGTAGGTACGTGCAAAATCAGTAAAGTTTTTCTTTTTATTTACAGCTATGTCAACAAATCGTTGGCCGAGAAAAAAAAGGTACAGATCGCCTTAAAAGTCAGCAGTTAATCTACTTAAGTAGAAAATGGTGATTAAAAAGTTTTAGGGAAAAGGTTTTGTTTTTATTGATTGTGTGTTGTGAAAAATTTTAAAAATTTAGTCTAAGCGCAGCTTTTGCAGAATGTTAGATAAGGGTCATTGTCATGTATTCTCATAAAACTTGCAGACGGTGACGCTTGAGTATAGTCTTAGTTGAGCCTACATAATCATATAGATATGATTAGCAAAGCGAAAAATTGGAAATTAATATAAAGAATAGTTTAACCTAATCTGTACCTATGTCATGTCCATGAGTTTACACCAATGACAGCCGCTAGCGCCCGCGTAAACGGCTTTGACGATTTTGTATGAGATTTGACGACACGATTGGCGCAGTGTGCTGTAGCACGGTTTCTCGCCTTGGCTTCCGTGGTGTCCCGGGTTCGATTCCCGGTCGGGTCAATTCAGAAAAATGACTTTTTCTAAATTGGCTCGGGTCTGGGTGTGCTGGGAGACGCCCCTGGCTTATTTCCCTGTCTGGTACCTCGTAACACAAGGATATTTATCCTTACTTCGAGACCATGACAAGTGGTGTGTTGTCTGGCGCATATTTATATTTATATTTACACACAGCGTGATTAAAAATGTAACCAAAAATGGCATAGAATTTTCTGAATGTAATCCAGCTCTGACAGTACCTCACTTAACATAAGTACCTACGCAGTGCTATTTTGGACACTTTTCAACCAACCCCATCACGATGTTAACTAGTGTGTTTGCTGGCTGTAGCATTTCAGTCGATTTACAAAATGGCTGACGACATGAGCAAACGACGGCAGTGTTTAGCGCACGCCACGGTATGATACGCCTAGGCACGGCAGCCCGCGTGCGCTGGCTCGTGTTCAACAACCAAATATGTATGCTGATGTTCACTTTTTGCCTGCTACATTGTCGTCTCGTGACTATGAAAAATATTTCATACAAGGTAACTGTAGTTTACACGGACTGTTATGAGTGATTGATATCAACAAGCAGCTAATTGAGCTTGCGATATTGCAGATACGGTCGACGAGGTCGTATTTGATCTTAGTATTTGGGTATATTACGAGGTATACGAAAATAGAAGGAGTGTACCCGACCTGAGATGGACCCAGATTCTGTGGATTTTAGGTCGTCTTTTTACTGGGCACAGAGGATTTATTTCCCCATGGTACATTATTTAAACACTGAAAAAAGAACCAACGAGAATATTGTATAGAATAATAATGTTTATTAATATTAATTGTATTGATCACGATTCTCTGCAAAACAGCATAAAATAAATGCGTACAATATTAGAAAATGATATGTTCGAACTAAAGTGGCAATATAGGAGACACTTGGAAAAGCGCAGTTTGATGCAAGGAGATATTAAATTTAGGTTTAAAGACATTTATTCTCATAAAAACATACAGTTCTTTTACAATGAGATATTAAAGGGACTTAAATTTAAATTAACAATATTTTGCCACTAACTTCGAGCAAACGTTAATAATAATAACATCTATGGCTACGCTATATTATATTACTTATCAATGTTTCAATAAAATTCTAATTGTATTTATGATTATTTTACAGCAAGTTAGCAATAACATTTATAATAGTTTCTCAATAAATAATATAATTACAAAAATATTTTTATAATAATTCTACGTATTCTTTTAGTTCACTAAAAAGAAAGTAGGTATAGCTGCAGGAGCAACTCGGCGCTTCTGAGGCGGCACCTGTTCACAAGTATGATGTTTCAGATAACCATCATTTTACTCACACATTGCTGGGAGGAAATGAAAGGCCTCACTGTAGTGTTTGTATCTAAGCACTAGGTACAATACACTGTCTCACCATCACCCCAAGTGTATCCGTAACGCACTGCGTCTGCCACGGTCCGGGTCTCTCATACGAGTGCCCATGCTTCCGCTGGACAGTGACGTTGACAGATGAGTGCCACCGACAGATAACGTTGCACCTGACAAGTGTCAGTGTCAACTCACTACTACCAATTGTGCGTGTGAGACAGTGTATTGTACCTAGTACTTAGATACGAGTACAAACACTACACTCACGCCAGGCAAAATATAGCTGGAATTTTAGGCCTAAATATAACCCATCAATTGCAACCTTGTCTTGATTTTGATGATGGATGCCATTGCTTAGCGGCGGAAAAGTATACAGGCTAATGAAGGTAGAAAATACATTATACTTTCTACTTCTGATTTGATCAATAAATACATAGTTAAGATACTTTTTTCTTTGTACCATAAAGCTAATACTACTAATCTTTTTTGTGTGCAAATAAAAGTTCAATTCTCCTAGACTTCAAGCTAACCTCAGTTTGGGGTTCATGTGTTATGTATGATAGCATTTTAATTATTTCTTTATTTTAATTTAGATTGAAAGAAAGAGAATAGTAATAGAGTAGGTAAGTAAAGCCTTCAAGAAATTCTTTGGCATCATAGTATTAAGTTAAGTAATTAAGTTAAGTATTCTCAGAGCATGAGCTACAAAATAAAATCTAACCTTAAACGTTGAACGCGGGCCGAGTGCAATTTGGCCTACCTCCTTAGATATTGATAATTGTTATTGTACGTTTTGTGTTGTGATAGAAATTGAATACCTAACCTGTATGTTTAAATTAATTCTTCCTCAAAAATGTTTTAAGTGTTATGTTTCTCATGTACTTAAGTGATTTTGTAAAATCTTTATGAGAAAATAAATATCTTTAAACCTAGACCTATGATTTACGATCGGTAATGCGTGATACATTATCAATCCTCGGACAGTTTGTTACCAATATATGATATTCTTTCTGCACACGCGAACATAGACCTTTTATCCATAAGGCGTGTAGTGTTGTAAATAAAAGGCACTTAACTTATCCTTTATTAGTTTTTGTGCCGCGGCGGGGCGCGGGGGCGGGCGGCGGACCTGCGCGGGCGCCTCCACGCAACACGCTGCCGGTTTTTGGAAGCGGTGTGCTTCGGCAAATTGCTACTGTTTCGAGTGTTCCTGGAACTAATAAATTGGATTATATGGAATGGCATTATTTAAATCTTATAATAAATATAATATTGTTTGGTAATACTTTGACGAAAATTTACGAGGCTTTGCTGTGTTTTTTGTAAGTAGTTTTATTTTTTCATCAACAGAACTTCTAATTGTCTGGCATGTTGGCGCAATGGTAGCGATCCTGCATTAAACGCTCAAGGTCTTAGTTCGATTCACACCCAGGACAAACATTTGTGTATGTTTTAGGTGTGAGTGTTCTCAGTTGTACTTATTATTTATTTAGACCAGGGGTTTTCTAGGTGGGGGGCGTAGTCTGCTTAGTTTAGGGTCAGATGATCTTGATGTAAGGAATCCCAAATATTTATTAATTTAATTTATACGATTCCTCAAACTGTTTGGTTTCTCGTAAGTAAATTGACCTAGAAAATTGTACTAACTGGCATATCATATCAATGTAAATAATTGGCTGTATTAGAGTAGTACTAATTACAACCACTTCAACTTACTTATGTCAGAACTACATAATTAATAGTTCGAGCTGGAAAACGTCTTTCAAACGTTATCATTATTCAAAGTGCCTACCATTTAATTTAAAATGAGTAATATAATTGTTATGATGTAATATTATTTACATCAAGTGCTTGGTTCCCGCGGCCGAGTAATTAATATCCGGCCAGATGTTCGCTTGCGCCGAGCGAGCGGTCGGTCGGGCTGTACCAACGAACCGTATCATTAAGGTTGGAATCCACTTTTCATGTAGCACAAACCTTTGCAAATATGAATTATTAATGAAAACCACCATCAATCGAAAATCAAGCAATCAGTGAAGTGTTGAATTACGAATTTGTTTTAATACTAGAAAATGAGACCAAAATGTTTGTATTTAATGAGCTTTAAATCACCTATTCGGACTTGGATCATATCAGTGCGTATCTTTGCAATAAAAATGTTTACTTTTCATTAAAAATGCCAGTCTTTTCGTTTGAGCGGAAGCCAGACCCTTTCATTGCACATTCTCAATAATGTCGTGTGGTGGTGGTGGTCTTATTCGTTATTTAAGACATTATTTCCCATTTCCACTTTCAAATCTCTGTTATGTTTCCCATCTCAAACTTGAACAGCTTTTGATATCTGTAATTGAAAACTGCATCAAGACTGAGCTGCGGCTGAGTCTAATAGCTGGGCCGTAATTGCCGGCACTTGCTTGCAGACATTTCACTGCGGTTTGGTGCAATGGCTCTGCCACTAACCCACTAATCTGTCCCTACAACTCAAGGAATAAGGTTGAGAATGCCGCAGGATGAAACACGAATAAGGCACGTCGGCTGGAGTGGAGCGTGACACTAGGCGGTGATTTCGAGTAATATTATCTTCCGTAAGACATCTTCTACTAAGTAATATAAGAAGTAATGCCACAGGCATGAGATAGCGTTACATGCAGTCACGAATGAACATTTCATGTCGTATTCAATGTTAGTATTTTGTCATGTGTGACTAGCATGATAAAGATATTTTTACTAGGTACCAACAATGTTAGGACAAGTTGATTGAAAATGGTCAATTAATTTTAAACATGAAGTATCATTCAATGTTCCTTTAAAATTATTCAGTAGTTTGTTGTAGTATTAAAAAAGGACACTAAAGCAAAGATAGCAATAATATTATCAATAACTTTTACTTGACATTGTTAATTCCTCTCTTGACTTAATATTGACGACATCTATTTTTATATAAATTTTAATATTCTATTTTGTGATTTTGAGCCTTGACATTTTTTTATTTTTTTTATTTTGTGACTTTTTGTATTTAATTTGATTTTTTGCGTTATTTTATTTCTTATTTTGTTTTTCATTTTATTCTATTTTATTATTTTTGACGATCTTATTGTGAAAATCCATTAATTGACCATAAATAAATGTAATTTAATGTGTATTTTTGTAATAAGAAATAAATAATCTAATCTAATCTAATCTATAGTTTTATAAATATATAATTTTTATAAAAGACTTATTGCCTACTTAACATTGACAAAACAGTTAAACAATTAGATTCAAATTGATACCTTTTAAATCGGTTGACTACTTACAAAACATCTAGTCTCGCCGGTTTTGTAATGACACCGACTGCCTTTAGTCCCTCTAATTATAACTTATGATTGACAATAACGAAGCTAGGTTCCTTTTATCTAACAAACGTCTTACAAAATGAATTAGAACACGTCTACAGTAGATCAAGATACCGCAGCATTACGGGCGTCAAGGTAGACGAAGCTGTTCTGACGCCTCTATTTATTACTAAAAGCTCTTAGACGCGATTTAATCATCAACGTCACAAATAAAACCCGACGTAACTCGGAGCCGATTACTGAATCACTCGACAAGGGAGACATATTTGAGATCTTCTTTTGATTGTAATACTTTGCTTTATATTTCTTTTTCATTTCAACATTGTATCTAGCTTCTAGATTTTGGCCACAGCTCATTTCGCAAATAAGATAGAACCAAAATGACATCTTGGTAAAATGGAAATTGTACTTCAGGTACTACAGGGGTTATTTTTTTTTGCTAATTGCTCAGCAGAATTTGTTTTATGTGTTTCGCTTTCACATGCATATTTAATTGACAGTATAATTTAAATTATTACCCAAGTTTATCAATTCAGATTGAAACTACTTTGAATGTATTTTTTTATTTCAACCCTTTTTTGCTCATTACTCTCAGAGGTTGACGATGCTCTATAGTTAAAAACCCTTTTATAATAAAATATAGGTTATTGTTCCGTCGTAACAGAGGGAGTCTGCAGCCATTGTAGAACTATTGCTCCCGTGATGGCGTCTAATGCCGCATAAAGCTCTTTATACGTCCCTTTTGTAGCTAATAGCGCGTGTGTTTGGCAGCGCATTGCTCAATCGGTCGTGAAATGTTTTCCAGACTCTTTTTGTGAACTTGCTAACAGTGGGACGTAATTTTACAAATTGTTCATCTCCGGCATTTAAATTAATTTATAAAAGGAGGAATAGAACTTTATTTAACAGCTCAAAGTTTTTTTGAATAAACTCCAATAGTATTACACGGTTCGATAATGTCAAAAATATTACACATTCTGGATAACTATTGAGATAGCACGCTTAAGTTAGCGTTAGCTATTTTTTAAATTCATATTGGTTTTGTGAAGCTAACCAAGTTGCAGGAAATCTAGTAAAATATATGTTTCGTAGATAATGTCCGTGCTGCTCGAACATCGGGCCTAGAACGTAAAAGGAATCTGTTCTATGCCTGTGGCTTGAGCTGCGGCATGTCACGAGTATGACACATGAAGCGGCCATGACTACGACCAAAGAATATCCATACACTATTCTACGACACACGAAGCAGCCCGAATATTTTATCGAGAGTCCACGCGCTCACACCGGTGGAACTGAACGGTGAAGCCTGGAACGTTCTGTAGCTTCTTCTTCTTTGGTACAACAGTTTGGGTCTCGTCTCGATGCCATGACAGACGTGTAAGTAAAATAAAATGTGATCGTTTTAGTTGGTAGCCTTACTAGTAATAGAATGCTGTGAAAAGCTATTAATCAATAAAGCTTTAATGTGAAAGACGTTAAAATTTAAAGAAGCGCCATTTTGTCCGTTTTAGTGTTTGACAAAGTACTCTCAGGAGACCCCCCCCCATCATGAAACTTCCTAGCTGTCTTATTCGATTTTTGATACATACCTTACTGAGAACATTGTGACTCATACAACGACCATTCCTACTTATGATAATTACTGGACATTTCACTTTTACATGACTATAAATAATACGAGTACGAAATTGCACAACCAATACAAAACAAACAGAAATCCAATTGGACGTGAATTCCCAAGCGAAAATACTTTTACTCGTGTGTAAACATTTTGAGAAGGGATGCAGGCTTTGCGAGCTGTCTGCTTTCACCCCCTCGCACCTCTAAGCCCAACAAAATGATCTATCTGATTTGTAAATTATGGCAAAAAATGCTTCTATCAATTTTGTTTAAAACAAATAGGTAGCCATTTTTTGGTTTATTTCTGATCTATCAGCCCCCGACTCAGAACCAAGTTATCGACCGATTCGGTTATTTTCTTTTATTTTTATTTAAAACTTTCTAATTTGTGGCATTAGGCCCACTCAGAATAAGAAGTGACTCGCGGACTAGAAGATACTAAATTTGGCTGCTTGCCAGATTTAAAGTTCTTATCGCAATTTTATTTTAAAAGCTCTTCAAGGAGAGAAGTACTCAATAGTCAACTATGTTTTTTCCAACAAGTAGAAAGAGTGGCAAATGAAGGATAAGCCTAACCGATAAAAGATGACCTGAGCATGAAACATCGAGCAGTGAGTTAAAGATATTAGAAGAATGAATTCATCAATAAATGCGCCTCGATAAAATGCTTTACCATCAAAACAAATTAGTTCCAGACCAGTTGGACTTGAACTAAAATGTTGCCAGAACCATGATGTGGGCTTGTAAAAACTCTCACGTATTACATCCATAGAGTGCGTTATTGGCCCCGGCCCCCCTTAGTGGATTAGCCCCGCAAGCACTCGACATGGCTATAATTTCGTTACCCGCCGAATGGCAGCTCGTCAAAACATGAAAAGATAAAAGTTTCACCATTTGCTCGGCACGTTTTCGTTTTTACAACTACTAACTCTATTTGAATGGGTAATATCCGGCGAGGACAAACAAAAGACGTAAATTGTGTTTATTTTTCTGAGCTACGGTAAAAAGTACGACTATTCCTGTCAGTTTTGGAACGCTTATAATTTGATTCGCAAATATAGTTTTCGGATAATTTTCAGTGCGATTAAAAATCACTAATAGCTTTAGTTAACCTGAGCTGTGATAAAAACTATTAAGCTAAAACATTGCGAGTTTGTAGAAAATCCTATTCTTGGTAGATGAGATCTAAAGTATTTATTCCATTAAGCTGAACGTGGTAGCACAACAGCTCCTAATTTGCTTAGAGAGTTACTGAATATGCTGTGAATTTTCAGGGCCCCCTGGGGTGCAATATTCCAAAAAAGTGATGGCAGTTTATGAGTACCTAACTAATGTTCGCGTTCCTTTTAATTAATATATTGTTTCATTTTTATTGAAGAGGTTACGAGATAGTTTTACTTAGGGACTTACTTTGGCAATCCCCTAACGAAATATCTACACCGAAATGCTGAGTGTCATTACATCATACCTTCGTTTCAAGGAGATTGAAACTTCTAAAATGTAAAATTAGTAGCCCATACTGCTTGTACCCTGGTGCATGACGTGTCAAATCAATTCTATCGCTCCGCTCGCTTTGCTCGCTCGCGTCGCAGCCATGCCGCATGCCAAGGACATCACAGCTCGAAGACAAGGGCTACCATGCTAAATTGTATAAGAGGACAAAGTTATATTAGTTAACTTAATAAACATACCTACTAGTAATGAAGATTTCCACAATATTACGCTTGATTCTAATATCTGATGCCATTTAACTTGGCTGGTTCGCTTTATTCTCTTCCACAGATTTATATTTTGTCTTCAGGATAACATAGAACGATGGCTACCATAACATTTTGTGTATTTCAACATTCCCAACGTTCGTCTAGTTGCTTTTATACAAATATTTTATGTAAATACGCGTTCGGTCGGCGGCGCTGCGTGCCGCGCCGTGAAGCACAAATATGGACTCCATTTGTTATCGGGCCTGCGTAAGCATTCGTTTAGCAATTTTATGTGAAAACGCTCAATATTTTTTGTAGAAAGTTTTACTTCGTAATTCGTATTTAATGTTTGAGTATTTTTGGGTTATCAGTTCCGTTGAGTATCCAACAGTTTCAGTAATGTTCTCAGAAATACTTTGAAGGGAAATTAATACAATACAATACAAATTCTTTATTCAGTATCAAGTTTCTACATGTCTCAATTTCGTTTGAGGCTTTTTTTTAAGTAATAAAGTACTTGTGTTAGAAAAACCCCGCTCTCCATACAGTTATAAAACATGAGTTACACCTATAATTTCAGGAACCAATTTTGTTTTGAAATGGGTAACTTATAAATGTTTTTCTTACATTAGTGACTCATTCTTAAGCATTAGGATATCATCCATACTTTACATGATCCATGCATGTGAAGATACCATATATAAGATATACACATTCGTAAATATACAACGTTACAACGTTAGCCATAAATAGTTCTTTGTCAACTCCTGTAATAAATTAAGATTAGTTATGTGAATATTCAATAAAACATGTCTTATTCATATTTGTAATAGCTGAACCCCCGCAATATGGATATATTGTGAGAATAAAGTATAGTAGAGATTGGTTAGTTAACCAAATTGTATTGTAGCACCAATAGGTATACTACATTATTATCGTTTAGATAGGACCATAGACATAACAACGAAACAAGCCCTTTTTTTTTGCAGGGGAAAAAATGCATTACGCACTATCCCGCTACCTGGGTGGGGCAGTGGGGGAGTGTGGGACTCTCCGTCACAGAAAGTGACGGCATACCCACTAAAAAGACCCCCGGTATACCTCATCGCCTTGACTGGCGGATGGCCCAGCCTTCACGCCGGTTCTCCTCACGCAACAGGGGCATCCCGGTATACGGGGACCCCAGACAGGAGCACCGTGCAATGGGGTGAAAGCCCCCCGACTTTCACCCCGGTGCTGCTTTTAGGGAGCAGGCAGAAGGCGTGCAAACCGCCGTCTCCTCACTCCCCGCCGTCTGCGTCGGAGAGGGGCCGCCTGAGGATCTTCCTCCCAGGCCCTCTCAGCTGTCTCCTTCTGCGACATCACCTCTTCGCAGAAGGAGACCATCGCCTCCTACCCTCTCTCGCTCGCCAACATGGCCCGTATCAGGGCCGGGAGCGAGAGGTCAGTTCCAATTTCATCCACTAATGTGCGATGCTGCACCGCCCAGTACGTACCGCGTACGTACTGGGCGGTGCAGCATCGTACTGGGCGTACGCACCGCGTACCCACTGGTGGAGGAGCGGCCTGATCGCGTCTATGGTTAGTTGGCTATAGAGCGGGTCGGCCAGGTCCTCCGCCCATCTGAGCAGTAGCGCACTCTGGGCACGCCGGCGCACTTGGGCGCTCCCCTATTGCTCTCGCTGCTGTGCGGCACAGCAGCGAGAACATCCGTCTCCAGCTTCCAGGGGGGCATGCCAGCCAGAACACAAGCAGCCCCCCCCCCCCCCCCCCGATACCGTTCGGTACCCACGTATATAGCCCTCAACGCGATTAACCTCTGAACGTAACAAGCCCTGTCAACGAAATATAACAATACAGAATCCATTGTTATGTATCTTATTATGCGATACATGAGACAGGAAAAGGGTCATTGTGTACGTTGCGTTTTAAAAAAAGAGTGCAATATCTCTACAGAAAGTTCTTGGATTTCAAAATGAAGAAGATTTAGGTATTTAAGTGATTATTCATGTTTATCTTTTTCTAATTTTCTAGCTAGCTTCGGTGTACTCGTTATATGTTTAAATATAAGATAAGTTAAATTTAACGATAAAATGTTTTTGTGTCATCTATGTATAAATTGTTTTTTACATTCATACTATAATATGTATCTTTGAATATCTCCATATGACTATAGTATATTATTAGGTTTATTTTATTGATGGTATTAAGTTTACGCATTTATGCCCGTACTTGCAATTTTATATTATATTTCCTCTGCCTGTAGGTTGCCTGGTAGAGATCGCTATTGGCGATAAGGCCGCCTAAATTGTGTATTGTTTTAATGTAATACTTAGCATTAAGTTCCATAAGTAAAATGTGCAATAAAGAATGTTATCTGTCTATCTACATTTATCACTCCTCTATCTCTAAATCCGATCAAAATCGATTAAGAAATGGAGAGCCCAAAGCGCTATCGTGACGTCACAGTGAGTTTCAAAAAAGCACGCTTGGTATTCATACAGTCGCGTAGTCGGAGGGATTTGCGTTATCTATTCCGATGTTTGTCTTTTTGTAGGGCAGAGGTCCATTAGCGAGTCCCTGTGCAGCTGTAGTCCGTGTTCTATGGCTTAAATGCTTAACAGTGTGGCGCGAACGTTCTCCATTTATGGCTGATGAATTTCAAAGATCACGTAGAAGCCAACTGACATGATATACAACAATATGTTAGAATGTCAATAAACAACCTTTATGAGTGCTAACCAGCCGGACTCACGTTGTTGTTAAAATAATTTGCAATGCTACACTGGTTTGAATGCTTGATTAGAATATTATTCAGCATTCACTTCACACTGTTACACTTTACAGTTATGTGATAAATAATGTACAACTCGAGCAGATTACGTTTTTCGGAAGATTACCTAAAAAATTAAAAATAAATGTAAAATGAAAAATATTTAGTAACATAAACAAAGAGGGTGTGCAATAAACAGAGGTTGCCTTACTCCTATTAATTGTAAAAACACTTGTGCGAGGAGCAGCGTTACTCATCTGTAGCTGAGTCGATGTGTCAATCAATATGATTTCGATTACTCAAACAGTAGTCTCCCAGCACTAGTTACGTTGAATTTGTCATTCTAATTAAGCTATATGTTACGGACTTAAAGTAATGCCAACTTATTTAGTGACGGAATAAAATTTTAAGCATTGTTTTGGGACAAGGTGGTACACGCGGGCCTAAAAATTTGTTTACGCCTATTTTTATTCAAGCACTTTGGTTTTTGCACCTAAAATGGCAGGGCTCGCACTGGCATTTTACGTACCTGATATTTGTTTATTTTTTGTCGCCTTTTAATGTTCAGGGGGGCTAGCCCAAAGCAATACACTACTTTCGTTTCGACATGTCAAGTTTAAAAAACGTATGGAACTGATGACAAAAGTCATCTCGATGAGACGAGTGCTTATGTCATTCCCGTGCAATTTTCACATTTGACATGTCTTTGGTACTTTGGTAGCCCCCCTGATCTTGAATTGCTGCTCAGCTATTTTATCCTGGACTTTTTATTGGTTGCTTTGCATTTTGTATGTGTATTTAAGCAATACCTAAATATATAATTGATAAAATTTGTTGACTTAATTCATTCCCAAATATTCTCTAAAAACGTTACCAGAATACACGTGAATACTAAAAAACAGATAGGAACAGAAGGCCGACCCTATATAAAGCTTGATTTAGGCTGCAATCCCACACAGATGCGTACGTAAGCTGCTATAGGCATCAAGAAAATATAACACACTGTTTAGGTAGGAAACTGCCAAAGACCCGGTTACCCGGACAGTCACAGACTGTGACTAAAAGTGACGCTGACCACTATACTTATAAAGCAATATCAAAAAAACTTCCTCTTATGTAACACCTTCGCCTAAGATCAGTAAAACGTTGACTTAAGGTTGACACTAGTGTGTACGCGTGATACAGCTCAAGCTCAGGACGTCGCCCGAACGCTTTTACCGAGCGTACTCATTTTTGTTACCAAACAGATACAGTAACGAGGTTCTACTGTGTACGGGAAGTCTACATGCACTGCGAGCTGCTGAACACCCTCTGATTCGCGTCAAAAACCGACAATCGTCGGCTCGCTGCTGGCCGCACGCGTACCGCTTGCAGCAGGTTATGCAAACGACGTACACACTATGTTTTTTGGTAACAGTACATGCAATGGTTACGGTTACGGCTCGCTAATGAGTACCCGGCTTTGGGATTGCGGTTTTGCAGAGGCAGTGAAAAGCTTTGTAGTCCTTTCTGTAAAACCTTCCACAGTGGACCCCTTTGAACGATAAAGGCGGTGGGTATTCTATACTTTTACCACCCGACCTCATTCACCGAACACACTATCTTCGGCATGCTTGGCTGTAACAAGCATTGTATGGAGGCGACCTTCTGTACCTATCAGTTTTCTGTGAATACCCTTCAAAAGCGATCCCTCGCGCGTTCCACGGAGCGTGCGAGGTGATGTTCCACCAAACTTGTTCCTAAGTTGTTTCTGAGTAATAACGTTACGTCGGACGCCGGGACATACGTCTTGCCCGACGCATCTCCGAATCTATCTCGCGAAACATTTTATTTTACTTTGCAAACATTCTACCTAAGGAGGGAGTTTGTCTGCTGAAATATGACATCAAATTTCCGATGGAATACATTTCAGAGCAAAATAAAATCTTGGGCCATTTGGAACGTTGCATAACGACTATAATTTTTAGGATTTAGAAATAAATTTGTGTTTTTGTGCGAAAACTATTTAAAACATTAAGTACCTACCTAGTCAATTTATTTCTTTTTCTCAAACGTCTCGGTAGAGAGTAGGCATCATCACTGCTCAAAGGGGTTTATTTAATCCTTGTAGTAAGTTAATATGATCTGTTGAGAAAGCTGGTTGAGAAACAAACGGTAGGTTCATTAAAGTCATTAGTTAATATTCGTACCGTGTCTTTGGCTTTAATTATTTTATTAATCAGTTTTATCTTATTGCCTCTAACTGTCTTTGCTCATATGACTTAGTGCAATTGCAATGTTAATTACCTATGTATGATTTAGTCCAATTAGATCTGTCAGCACCAAGGTTAAAAGAATGCCGTAATTAAATATAGGTCTACTTATTTTGCGTGACCTAAAATTTTCTTGACCGTAAAATTTTAGGTCGAAGTACCATTCTACTATTCGGACTTCGAGGGGTTGCAAAACAGGAAACCTGCCTGCCGTATCGTCTCCAGCGTCGCTTCGTCTCGCCGCTCCACTATTTGGGGGGTTCGGTACTATTTAAGGGGGGTGTCCCCGACCGCCATATGTCGCACACATGTCGCGTGCGACGCCGGTAGCGCGCTCTGGCGGGCAGCCGGCGAAACGCCCATCTAGAAACATGTGGTTGACTCAGTGCGAAACTTTATATTCAACAAATGCAGAATAAATAATAAATGTAAGACCTAGAGCATCTTATGCGGGCAAATTAACCATGCAGAGATAATACTGTTAACCAGAACTGCGTAACAGTAACACTTAACGTGTATGGGACCGGTCTGTATATCTACCACGAGTTGCCACTTTAAGTTCACATTATCGTTTGCATAAAAAATGCATTGGAATTTGATATTGTCATGTCGTGTGTCGTAAATTTTAAGAGGCAACTCGTGGTAGACGTACTGAATTCAACATTTACGCGCTCAGAATAGGATCTTCCTTTCTTTATTCCCATGATATCAATGTCAACCTTAAAATTTATGAAAAAAAGATATGTAATGTCAAGGCGGAACAATTTTAACTAGCAATAAATAATTGTCACTTTTTTGAAAGCAATAATAGGAACAGTCCGTTGGCAATTGAAAATAAAAGACAATTTAACGTAGGTATTTATCAAAAACTATTTCGAACCCAATCGTGACTTGCCAAATTTGTTGGGATCGAATCCCTACAAAAGAAGCAATTCCTTCAAAACATTTCTGCACGTCATTGAACAAAGTCAGAATGTAACTAAATAGAAGAAAGCGCGGTCCATTTGATTGGCTCGGGTTTGTAAGAGCCCTAACTAGGGTTGGCTCGTGGGGAAATTTGTAAGCCTAAATACTGGCTTTCATGCCACTATGATGAATAGTGCGGGAACTGCTCTATCTGCTATTCATATGTAAAGAAGGCATAATTTAGTTGTACATAACTTTGGTTTTACTTTGAAATTGAGTTGCATTAAATATTATGAGAAACCGGATATAATAGAACATTTGTTGTTTGCCTGTCACTAGTGACCCGTATGGCATTATCTATACACGATACAAGGTTTGCAAGTAATGTAAAAATAAAATAAGATTTAAAATTGCTTCATACTAAAAGCACTGAAGAATAAAGGCCTGCGCAGACGACGTACTTTTCTCCACGGCGGAGAAAAAAGTACGCTCCGCGAATAAAAAGTCTGCCGCGGATTTAAGGCGGAATCAACGCAAACGGTGTGCGATCATTTGTTGTCCGAGAGTATTTAAACCTTCTGAGATTACGTTACTGTTATTTACATGATGTTTAAGCAAAAGAGACGTCGTTTTTAACAGAGAATACTGGGTCCATCCCCTTATTTCGAATCGATTTTTAACGCAAAGTAAAGTCCACCGAGTGCGTTGACTGCTCGTAGTTCGTTCGTTATTTTTTTGCGGCCGCCCACGCACTTTGATCTGCTACGCTCCGTGAGCGTCCGCGGTGTTTCGGCGGATTTTTGGTTCGGCGTACTTTTAGTCGTCCGTGTGCTTCGCTCGATACAGTTTGTAAGGGATCTATTTTGACGGAGAAAAAAGTACGCCGCGGATAATCCCTCGTCTGCACAGGCTTTAAATAAATAATTTAAAAAATCCTTAAAAAATGATTTCATCAAACCTAAAATTACTAAAAGCTAAATAATCTTCTTAGTCCTTTAAATCGCCACTGGATCCGCAACGATATTTTTACAGCTTGGCAATCAATTGAATTGGAGATTGATATTTCCAGTAATCCTTTGAAGCCCACCGTCCCGTAATAAAGGGTCTAATCGGTATCACAGGTCGTTGCTAGGGGAATTTGATTAACTTCGGCAATAAATAAAAATTATTCCTCTCTTCGATATCTGTCGGAAGTGTGCAGCGTCAAATAAGAAAAAATCATCGCGTTAGTAAAAGTGAAGGTAAAATGATTAGCCTTTAGTATCAGGTAGTTAACAGGGCCGAGTGGAAACGCACTCTTAGGGTGCGTTTCCACCACAAATGTGCGAGGAATGTGTTTCTTAATAACCAATAGAATCGCGAAGCTAGGTAACTGAAAGCGATTCTATTGGTTCTATACAAACATGAAGTCATTCCATTGGTTATTAACAAGCAAATGCTAAAGCCGATGAGAATTCCGTGATTTATTGAAATAAATTCGTGATCAAGAATAATGAAAGATGATGCAGTATCAGGATACAAAAGCGCATAAATTATTAATGCTAAACATTGGAATAGATTTTGTTTTTTGAAATTAACGCGAACACTACACATTTATATGAAAGCTACGGATTTTACCTGCGGAATTTATATTTATTTGGAAAGCCAACTTCCCGTCGCGAACACGGAAATTTGAAAAGGTCATAGACGCAACAGCGTGCGCATTATTCGTGATTTAGTGTTAGCGTGGGACGCCTAATTTTGTTTTTGTGTCAGTTTACGAGTATGGTAGAGATTATAATTTTAATTTCTTAATGCTTTGATGAGATAATCCGCCCCATTGTTTTCATTAAAAATCTGATAATATCATTCTGATTTTCTGAACGGGATAGTTCTGACTGAAAGAGGCCCATGCGCACTATTTACTTGTATGCATGTAGAGCGCGGGGCCACAGTCTTAGCTGCTTTATAATACTGTGGCGGGGCGAACGAACGAAAACTGCATAAGGTAGTTTTATTATATGAGCCATAAAACCGTAAAAAAATCAACTATGGAACATATGAGTGTCAGGATTAGCATACACCCATCTTCAATCGACTAGTTCAAGTTTAATAAATTTCAGTAATTTTCGATTCATCCAACATCGCAATGCGGTTCTCCATTTTATAACTGCTTCAGAAAACATTGCGTTGAATTTATCATATTTTACGAGTGGTCATAAAATAAGAGCGCATAAAGCTGATATATAGGATCGAAGTAAACGTAATAATAATATCGTGCCCATAAACTGAACGTCGAATCTGCAAAATAAAATTAATGGGCCTTATATTACCATGGGCACCATATCGTCGTAATATAAGTTGATCGCCGCTACGATATTGCTTGATCGATGCAATCGCAGGCGATCTCGATAAGTCAGCTGTTCCACTGCGGGCTGGCTTAATTATGATTTGCTGTTTGCCTGGGGAAGTTAAGTACTGTTCAGGCGGGTAAAAACCTTCAGGCTTCAGTTTAAGATAGAGCTACAGTAACTGAAGCCTGCAGGTTGTGACGATTGCTGAAACTTTAACTATTTCCCTACGACACACCACAGACAACTGTTTACTGATTTCCTGGTTTAACTACTCGTATACTCAGGTGTTAGATACGGGAATTGAAATATCAAACATCTTCTATCTTTCATTAGCTTTAAGTGTGGCAAATGATAAAACGAAAAAGCAGTATTTCAGGGATACGTATTTACTGTTAATATAACTGAAACAAGGTACCATGTTCAAGTTTTTGAATCACCTACAGATGGGAAATAATGACGATGTTAGGCAAATATCGACTGTGAAAGCTTGAAGGGTCTGTTAGTTAATCAGATATGTGAGTGCGACTGATGCAAAGTGGAGTTCAGTCAGTCATCTAACATTAAGGGCGAGACTTCACAGCGAGCGAGCAAGTCGTGTCGGCGCGCGAGTGGCATCGCCTCGCCAAAAGTCACGTTTTCGTTTAATTTTGTTGGTCTGGCGCTAACCGCACGCGGAATGACTTATACCAGAATCACTGCGATGTATATCGTGTTATGAAAACGTCAAATCATCTCGCTATGTGCCGTAAACGCATGCATTCTGCAAAGCTGTCTACGCAATGTATTTTGTTATTAAAAACTGTTAGGTTTTCGCCTGCTGTTAGGTTTTAGGGCAACCACAGGGTTCGAAAACATTTTTCGATATTTTGTTCCATTTTTTTTTTATTATTTTACTCTAGCCTCATAAACTAATTAAGACTAAAACGTTTTGTTACAGTCGGTTAAGGAAAACGAGAATACAGTCCAATTGGTGGAAGTGATAGACATTTTCGATAAAAGTAAAGCAAAGAGCTGGAATCAATCACTTTTTAATCGGCGATAGTTGCCTTCAGAAGTTTGTATGCATTTCTAATCACCAGTGATGGTGTAAAAACTCATGGTGGAGATACTGAACCCTAGGCCGGCGCCCACCGCTCAGTCCGTACCGCGTCACCGTGCGCAAACAGACGGATTACGTTCACTAACGAGATCGCTGCAATCCCGTCGCTTTGTTGGCTTTCAACTATTTCTACGAAGGTTTCATCTATTTTCTCACTACATTAGATAGGTTTGCCTTCGTAGAACCGTATCGGATTGCTTGAATAACGATATTGATTCCTGACAACTGAATTTGGATTGCTTGTATTCCGATATGGATTCGTAACAGCCTTTGACGTACTGAATCTATCTGATATAAGGATAAAGTACTCGTAACAGCATTACAGAAAACAGTACATCCTACTACAGGATAAGCGATTACAATTTTATTGAAAAGTAGGTATCAGTAGCTAAAGTGTTTATAGCAACAAAAGCTCCGATTATGTCGGAGTGTTGCGCCCTCGCTGAGGTTTGCAATGTAGGCACAATCGTGGCTACAGGCGCTGTCATCATCACACTTTCATATAATAACATAAGTTATTTTCTTATTTCAATGAAAATGTTTGAAGGTTTTTCTTAGAACGCCCGACAAGGCACTTCCACTTGCGTACCAGGTGACGGTGACTCCTTTCTTTGTCGAACCATCCAGACGTGGAACGCTCTACCGACGCATGTGTTTGCTTTCTCATTTATTAGTATTTAACTCCTATATTTCTTCAAGCGGGGCGTGAAAAGGCATTTTTTCAGGCTTTCAAAATAAGTATGACCAGCTCAGTGGTTGCTTAACATTACTGTGCTTGTCAGCCTCATATCTGGACCTCACGACTACTTTTAATCAGGTGGAGTGAGGTCCTCTTGACGGGCTCTATAAAAAGAAAAGCACTCAAATTATTCGCCAAACTTATTATAGCATACAAATTAAAAATTACTAAATCAAGCCTTTGAATAAAAGAAGCAGACAACGATTGCTAAGAGTCCCTATGATAACTCCAAGCCTCGTTACTTTCGTGCTCAGTATTTTTACTTCTCAGTGACATTAAGTGGGCGGCGCGTGGAGATAGCGGATAATTGAGTCGATCCCCGACGGCCGACAATCAAACAACGAAGGGCGATTACTCTATTGCATCAAATACGATGTTTCGTATACGAGTACATTTTAAAAGGTAAGTAATAAAAGATTGTTGTATTTTTGACACTAAAATGTGATGCTTTATATCAAAACATCAAAATGAATTTCGCACTGTAAGTAATGAGAATGTTTTAATTTTAAATTAGCATTTTGCAATGCTTGTTTTCATATCTAGATAAAAAAATAGAAAAATAATAATAACTTTTGTTCCAATATCTGAATTTGTTAGTTTTCTATGTGTTTTAATTCGTGTCATTTACGATACTTCGTGTTTGCACGTACAAGAGTAGGCTCCTTTCGCTCGACGCTCTCGACGGGATCGCTCTCCGTCATTTGTAAGATACGCTCGTTCGAAGGCGCCGAACAGGGCGATCGAGATAAACCACCGCTCACTGCTTCTCAAACTGAAGAGTTCCCGGATTGCTCCAGATTTTGTTTATTTTTTGCATTTCGTTTCAGTTCCTGGTTAAACAGGTAATGCATTGTTTTTTTTGATAGTCATGGTAAAAACAAACGATTTTAAGTGCTAAAATCTGCACATGCGCTTGCATACAATTATTTCAGTGGCATTTTTTTATGTAAATCTAAATACAAGTTGCAGAACATTAGTGAAATTATGGATTAGGTAAGTTTTACTCCGCGGCAATGCTTATTTGCAAAGCAATCCAAAATAGCGACTAAATTCAAATTGAGTTTTAAGACCTTTCAAATACTGGTTCGTCAATAGAAAAGAAACCTTTTTTTCTTATTGGATACGATCCAGGGAAAATGCTATGATCCAATGAGAGAGTTCTTAGGTGGGCAGAGTCGGTGAAAGATGTTAAGTTTACTTAGTTTATCAGTAGCCTTAAATACACCTCTCCATCAACCTTTACTGAACCTGCTTGCTAGGACTAGAATACGTCAGCCGGTGCCTTCACAGTGGAGCCTTTAAAGGCCGTATTGTTATATTATCATCTACAGTTTGGGAGTCACGTTCCCCAACCGCATGATATTTCAACAAACAATTTGAGCGCAAACACAACACGGCGCACAATCAGGCATCTGCGTCGACACGACCAGAGGATCTGGCTGATCAGACGATATTACGAGTATCATGTTGGGGCAAAACTATTGATAGCTTATTTTTTACTCGCATCCCTGATAAGTAGAGCTATTCTGTAAATCTCACTTTGAACTTTGCACACTGTGAAATTCATATTACGTATTCTGTAAACGTAGCCACGGTAGTTTTGCCTGATCGGCAAACATAGTAGAGAAGTAAGCTAAGTTAATCGAAATTTTGATGACATGTAGGTACAAAAGTTGTCAGTTTGTTCTTCACCTAATAATAACAGGTCGTAATTGGCAGGTACACTCAAATATAGGATGATAAATAAATAAATAAATAAAATAAAATCATTTATTTGCTAGAATACATTGGAGTAATATAGATGTAAATGTGAGCCCAGACATAGTATTCGGCCTGCTATGCAGGCGTGCAAATTCTTGTATTAATAGTTTTTTTTACACATCAATTTCTTATCTATTAAAGTTAAAATCAACAAACAATTATACTAGAAATCTTAAAACATGTAGTATTTATTCTAAAGTAGGTACTACAAACATATTAAACAAAAACATAACAATGAAACTAAAATTTAAATACATTAACAACATACCATGGATCTATAAGAACAAAAAAAATGAAATAAAAAATTATACTGTGAAATCTTTATCGTGGTAAAGATATTCCTTCAAATTATAGAAACAATTAAAATCCAGCCATTTACTAAGGTTATTTTTAAAATTATTTCCCTTTAATTTTTTAATTGATGATGATAGTTTGTTATACAAGACCAGACACATATTGTGAGCGTTTTGTTTGTAAATGTAGCAGTGAGGTGGAGGTTTAAGCAATAAATGAAGATATCGAGCTCTGGGTCGCCTGCAGGAGATTTCAGTCTGTCTTTGGATATATTGGGGATATTCTTTAACGAGGCAGCAGATATTTTTTATGTATAAACATGGCAAGGAAAGAATGTGAAGCTTTTTAAATAATGGTTTACAGCTATCTAAGTATCCGGCGTCACAAATCGCTCTAATGCATTTTTTTTGTAGAATAAATACTCTTTCGAACTCGACCGAATTACCCCACATAACTAGACCGTAACTGAGAACAGAGGATACGTACCCATGGTAGGCAGTAAACGCATCCTCTGCAGATATTGTTTGTCTCAGACGTTTCAATGCATAAACGTAACGCTCTAGTTTTCTGCAGATAAACTCAGCCCTTTCCAATTTAGGTGCTGGTCAATAATTAGGCCTAGAAACTTGATGTTGTCCACTCTATCAATAGTAGTGTTTTTATATTTTATCTGCAATGGTGTTTCAGTGGTGTTACAAGATCGGAATTCAATGGCTTTTGTTTTAGTGAGATTTATGCGTAAACTATTTATTTTAAGCCACTGTATGATATCTGAGAGGGCTTTGTTAGTCGTTTGTTCAAGTAATTCCTTGTTATTACATTTTAATAATAATCTAGGATAGGTTGGGCTACTTGCATTGGATTATCCATTCCCGTCACTCCAGCGGACCTTATGACGCCAGCATCCTGCCAATTCCCACTGGTACTCAAGTGCCACTTAGAATAGCGAGGGCCCAAAGCCAAGAATGGTCTTCGCTGTGTTCGTGCCAAATACTAACAATAAATCATAAGCTCTAATTTGTTTGAAATAATTATCGCCGTTCATTGTATTCGTCTATTTTCATTTTGTTGATTTTCATAGTAAGCCATCAAATCCAAATTAAAAACAGGAAAAACAGGTTTTCTATTGAAAACAAAATATCTGCAATTTCTTCTTTCGGGTCGATAGCAACTATGTGTTTTATTTGACCAGTATTTTGCCATCTATAAAGCATTTGCAAAATCGGAAGAAACATATGAAAAAGCAGTTAGCAGTAGGGCAGCATATGTCCGACGCCATGACAATCAAAACAATATAATTTATGATCTCCAGACACACGCATAGCTTTTTGATATTCTTATTCAATTTTCAATCCAAGGTAGGTAATATCTATTTGCGCTGGTAAAGGTAACAACAGTCAGAATTGGCGGTCACATTATTATTACTGATAAATTAAAATAATGTCGTTTACAGACGGTGCGAGGGCGACATTACGCGCTCTCTATAGTTCGACATGTGGGCGCAAGTTGACTATAGTCGGATTCACCATTGCAATATGGTGTCACATTAGAAGCGCGTCGAGACCAGTAGTTGTCGGCGAGATTTACACTAGCTGTAAAAAAGTATTATGTTTTGGAGACGCTTGGACACAATAGTCAGGGATTTCCGTTAAAGTTATGGCTTAGAATGAGAACCCAAAGATTAACCAGCTGAAAAAAATTATTTGTAAGTATGTCCAGATTAGAACTCGCCAGACATACTTGTGTCTTAATACCAACCTAATCCTTCCAACTAGTGATGTACAAACCTCGAGTCATCGCTTTCTACTTTTGGAGCTTCGAGGCGGATTGGCCGGGCTCAGTGAGCTCGGTAGGCTCGTAGACCCGAGCCCAGCCGAGACGCGAGCTTCCTGAGCCACGCCTCGAGGCTTCAAAAGAGTTCGAGCCTTTAAAAAAGCTGTAACCTATCAAAAGAGCTCGAGCCTTCAAAAGAAGTCGAACCTCAAAAGAGCTCGAGTCTTCTTAATCCTTTTTACTATAAAATTATTTAATGTCTTTTTCTGATAATTCAATCTCTATTTTTCAAAATACCCTTCTGGTCGCATACATATATTATATCCCACAAACGCGCTAAAAAGACTCGAGCCCTGAAAAAGCCTCTAGTGGATCGAGCCCTGAAAAGGCCTCGAGATCGATCGAGCTCTCAAGAAGGCTCGTGTTCTGGAAAAGACTCCCGAGTCGTCGAGTTTCATACAAACGAGGCGAGCCCTGTAAACGACACCGAGCTCCAGACAAAAGGACTTTGAAGCCTCGAGCCTTGTACTCGTACATCACTACTTCCAACCCGTAATATAATTTGAAGATGTTGTACTTCTTGACGAATAAAGTAAATCCTATTGGATAATTCAGATCGTTACTTATTTTCTGTGCTTTAAGCGCCGCGGACAAACAATTCGTACAATTCCTGTATAAAACGATTCTTTTATGAGTTAAGCTGCATTATCAAAAGGGAACTTCCCCTGTGTAGTTGAAGCGGAAGCAATAAATCAAATACATTGTAAAGTATTCACACAGATGGCAAAAAAACGAGTGATGTGAATCCCGCTCCCAAAGAGACAAGTGTGTAGTCACGAGTGGCACAAGTACCGATGGGCCCATTACGGCGCGGATGCAAATTGACGAAAAGCGACCGCCGACGCGCGCGACAAACAGCCGACACCCGACACTCGACACTCCGGCTGGCAAACACTCGTGACCCACTACTACAGCGCATTATTATCACACATCAATGTAAATTACTCTAAAAACGAACGCAGCGAGCGAAGATGAAGAAACGTGATAAAATCCTCGCAGACTAGAGAGCGTGCGCAAAAGTAATCTCTTGAAAATTGTTTTTAAAACCACGACAGAAACAAAATAAAACAGTTCGTATTGCATCTAGATTTATAAGGCTTAAAGATTAAATGTCAGAAGTGAGATTAGTTTCTCGGTTCGCTTTGAAGTTCAACGTTTAGTGGTATTGGATAAAAGTCACATTTCAATTTAAAGTTGGGAAGTTTACTAACTACGCAGTGGTCTGAGCCGCAGCCGCGCCTACAGCATTATGCGAGTGAGTTTGCTTAGGATGCTCTGTGAAGTGTCGGCTTTTAGTTTTCTTCGAGTTTGCTTGCTTCATTATGCGCGTCTAGTAAACAACTTTTAGGGTTAACAGTTTTTGGTAGAATGACGCCTCTTGTTAATTTCTTATAGAAAAAATCTCCTCATGTTTATAGCAAAAATATAATAGGAGCTTACGCCTAGACCCTTTACCAATGTTTACTTTACATGTTAATAAATGTAATTTGCAAAACTGCATGTTTTTGTATGTTGATTTCTGAGAAACCTTCAGCTTTAAAGTGTGGTTAAAGCTGACCTGAAATATGTTGCCGAAAAAAATCCCATTAACGGTGGACTAGAACTTGGGTGTAAAATTTAATTTGGTAGTAGCAATTCTAAGGAACTAACCTCAAAGAACCCTTGTGCATTTTCAAAGGTTTCTGCCTGTTTTTATTGAATGGCTTATTTGAGAAGAGGGAGGCAAACGGCGATCTCACGCCGCGCGATAAACAACTGTCGCGGAGCGGTTCAAACATTGACATAAACAGAAATAGAAAACCGAGCGTGCTACTTTTTTGATACTTACTGTGATGTAACGATAGCATTTTGGGAGAAGGCAATATCTCGAACTCAAAATAATATCCTCAAGTCAAATCTTCAAAAAGAAAATATACTAAATAATAGACATAAATACTTTAACAATATGAATATACAGGTTGATATTATATCGAAAGACTTACAAAAACGATACGGCATAGGTACTCAGTAAGTAATGCAGTAGCTATGTAAGTTAAAAATATGTTTTTAATTCTAAGATTTTCAAACAAAAATACTGACTGTTAGACTGATTTGTTTGGTGACGTTAAAATAAAAGTTAACTTAATAAATTGCATTTACATTTTTGTAGTTTCTACATCACCTACTGAAAATACCCCATCGTTTTTGTAAGTCTTTCGATAATAGTTATCAAAAGACTTACAAAAACGATGGGGATACCCGCGATAAATACACAGTAAAGAAACATAATGAGACTCTACCACTATCAACTTCTCAATCAAATTGACTGACGAAAATGTAGATAACTGAAAATCTACTTATTTTTTACCTCTGCTACCATTACAGTACATACAAAAATGAAGCAGTGTCAATTTTGACAAGTGACACAGGTAAATACGCGCGTGTAATCTATTTTGATTTATGCATGTGGGTTCAAAGGAGCGCGGCCGAGGAGCAGGGTAACGTGATTAATGTGAAAGGCGGCGCAAGAAACGTAATATTTTGATGACTGGCTTGAAACGTCTCGACTATGAGCGTTCCCATGGCTCTTTTTTACACTAATAAGGCGTTTCTAAGTTTAAGGGTTATTATATTTGCATTCATTGTCAAGTTCGCAGAAAAACTAAAGCCATCAAAAAGATCATAAGCTTTATGTCGTAAACTCACTGTTTACTCCTTAATTATTTTCGGAGAGAGTCTTTTATCGGCCGACAACCAAAGCAAATATAACAAGCTAACCATTTTAACATGAATGAGTAGGTATCAAAATATGCATAATAATATCGTAAACATAAAAATAAAACCATAATTCAGAAACACTACAGAACTTCTAATTGGATGATTTTAAATAACATATCCTTTCTCTTTTTCTAGGAATTCCTAGTGTTTTGGTCAAATTTTATCCTAAGCACGTCTCGTTCCTAGCCTAAAGCCAGTTTATTACAAAAATGGTGTGATCTGAACCACTTGATAAACAACTGTCACAAGACACTCAACCAGGCAAAGAACGCCGGGTTCCGTCTCCTTGAGTGAGGATGTGTGATTAATGTACCGAGGAGGGTCCTTCCAGCGACCATTTACTCCAATGGTACCGAACAATAAAGAATCCGATCACTTTGATATTGTAATGACGTGCTGTATTCCGTTTGGGGTAAGAACGATTTTCGCTCGAAATGTGGATGTGATGCAATGTGTTAATCGTTAATAGGGCTACCAGATGGTGGCAATGGGTTTTGTCGCTTTTATAATAATGTTTGTGCTGAGAAATAAAAATAAGTTGCTTTTTTCACAGGGGGGCGTCGTGGCCTAGTGGTTCAGCACCCGAATTCAAATCGTGGATCGTGTGGCGGGACCACACGATCCACGATTCACATTCAAACCTGGCCAGAACCAAAAACTTTGTGTTCATTGTTAAATATCCCACTAACTCTCCGGTGGCGGAAAACATCGATACTCGTAACAAACCAAATCAACCCGGATCACGGTGGAAGGCTCACTACCTACCACGTTGGGTTCTAATACCATTAGTGAAAAGTGGGCTTCTGAGTGTTTCGTTCACCATGACGGCACAGTCACTTGCCTCTGACTACCCCGCTTGGGATAAAGTCGTGATAGTATGTTGTTATAGACACATAGTTGCTTACCATACAAAGTATGTTCACGATTTACTTAAGACATAATTTATGTGATAGTCCTTGGTTTATTCACTGGCTCTTGATTGGTGTGTGGTTTTAAGAAACATCGTTTCCGCTTCCGATAGTATTTTTTAGAAAAAAATGACGTACAACCACAAATTAACTTTTGTTCTTAAAAATATCTTCGAAAATTATTCAATTATCTCATACGAACCCGGGTAATCATTGTTAAGAAGATGTGGTTTAAGTTACATTAATTTATTAAGATCAAAAGTCGTATTTGAAGTTCCGAGTTCCAATTATTTTATTTTTTCAATTATAAAACGGCGCACTTTGTTCTGTCCTCACAAAAGGGAGTATCAAATTTTTCAAATTAAAAATATTTTACGTCGTTTTATTTCCTTGTAAATTCCCCCTCACCTACCAAAGATAATTGCAGCTTTTTAATGTTGCCAGCCCTGCTCGGGCAGACTCCTTAATTTGCGCGTTTGTTATTGTTTGCAGTTGATCGTCATTATATCACCCCCTCCCCTCCCTTCGGTAAGTACCACTTAGCGCTGTTCATGTCTGTCGCCGGTTCTATTGTATTTTTATTCGTTCCATTTGACGATTTCAATTATATTGTTAGAGTTTTATACCATGTGTCGTTTTTCAAAATTCTATACCGCTTAAGCGGAATTGTTGAAAAAAAAAGGTTATTGTTATAGAGTGGCTCTTTCTATAGCATACTACTTGCGGACCCCGACATGACATCACGTCGGGGTCCACCACAGTGACTGTTGCAGTGCTGTCGAGGAGACGCAATAAGACATAGTTGGACCTTAAGAATTACTATATAACCACAGACGGGATGGCAGTGAAATGAGACAACAGTTGGTAATAGTCTGGTTTATTATAATTCTACTAAAGCTTATATACGAACTCATACACGTACACTGTGTATGCCTAATCTTACTACGTGACCATCCGGCACACATACTATCTTCACATTTATAGAAAAAACCTTTTGCATAGCCACTGGACTGCATTTTTTTATTGGTTAAATTCTCTTAATTCCAAAGCTAGGTACTATATCTTGTTATGATATTAAGTTACCTTTATGGTTTCCTTCCTCGTTTAGCTCGATGGCTTAGAGCGCTGATTGAGACACAAAGGGCAGGTTCGGTTCCCGCTGGACATTTTTACACAGATTTTATTTGTGTTTAAAATTATTAAGTAAGTAAGTATAAATTATCTCTTCCCCTTTCGCAATGCTACCATGTAAGATTCCAATTTGATTAAGAGTGATTATAACCCTTACACAATATTAATTAAGAATAATGAAACAAAACATGCATGCATTCTAATTAGAGTCAGTAAGTTTGGCGTCATCAGCGTCACACTCCGCCCCCGGCTCGTAGATACAGCAAATTGCTCCGAGAGACGGCGCCCATTATGTTACAATTTAGCTCACTCGTTGCGAAATCATAATATTGAGATAATTACAACGTTATCTCACTATCGCGCATCGCGTTTTGTGCGTAGCTGAACAGTCAACCACAGCTAGAAATGAACTCCACCATCATAAGAGGAGCTCTTATTTCTATCAACTCGAAAGCTACGCAAGGAAAGCACGAAGTGAACTTGAGCTGGGTGGACTGTACTTATTTTATAGATGATAAAAACTGTAGTAATTGGAAAAATACCAACACACTTGGTTTCAATTTTTTGCTCCGCTGAAGGTATATTGCGAAACGGTACTCTAGAGATTCATATCATTTATTGTTTATTAGCACCTTCAATTTAGATAGCTATTTCTAACTGCTGATTCCTACATCAACTCAGCAGATCTATTTTAAATATTGCCTAGAGCCAATTTGTAACCAAATCTGAGTATCGCTTATTTTACCTTCTTATTATTGACCCAAAGTTAATATCAATTAACCATGACAGTAGTGGTCTCAAATTTAAGTTTTATTTTGTTTCAGGAACAACGAGAGTACGATATTGTTCGCTATGGAACAATGGGTTTTGACTGAGCTATGAATCTTTTATAGAATCGAAAAACCTACGATTGCCTTGTTGGTCATGATATTAACAACGCACAATTACTGCTTACAGTATACTTAGTCTGTAAAATGATCAAGATTTGCAGAAATCTGGGTCAAAATTTATAAAATACATCCTCGGAGTGCTATTCAGACTATTAGGGCTTCTTTCTGCTTAAGTCAAATATATTTGTTTGATGCTTGAGTGAATGTTTAATTTCAAATCACTTGTTTGATTTGATCATTTCCTGTAGCCTTGACCAGAAAATGAAGGCTATATTGTAGTCTCTTTAATTCTACGCTTCCGGCCTATTAATTTGATTTGTTTCGCTATAAAGCATACCGGTCGCGCTATTGTTCGGCGCAAGAACTTTATAACCTGCGCGTACGCACCAGTAATTGTTGGGAAAATCTCCACCGTCGACGCATAGGGTTACCATATTTCAGAATTTATCCTGAGATATGACGTGTTTTGGGCTCCTGACAGAATTGCGCCCGGATTAAGATATAAAATTATACGTATATGTGTATAATATTACATTTTCTTCCAATTTCTCTATTACCAACCCTACTCGGGCAGAAGGAATACGACGTGTGCCACTTATTTCTTTATAAGCTATTGTTTCCGCAGCTAGGTTCATTTCTTGAGAACTATCGTCTTAGTAACCATTTTCCATACTCTTTACCTTCTATTGAGCATTTAATTGCAGTTTGCTGTTTATATTTCTATTGCAAAAATTAAACATAAGTTGGAGTCAATCAATTAGCCCCTTTATATGACACGGCAAATCGTCTCTACAATTTATTTCTGACTTTAAACCGAAGCAAAAACACGGCTCCAGATTTTGGGCTGAGCGCTCTCACGGCCGCAGGTATTTAACTTTAAAGGAGAATAAATAAATAAACAGTATTGATTACAAGTGCCATATTTGAACTAAATGGGTAGTTCAGTAACCAAGGCATACACTTTTTATGACATTTTTTAAGCATAAGATAGATCTATCTAATGGCAGTGTATCATATTTTTACGATGACTGATCCTCGTATTTTAACGAATAACAATTGAAGTAAATATTGACTAAATTCATTGATCCTTCACAGATACTTTCAATCCATTTTCAACTTACATTCCTCCATTTGGAGCCAATGGTACTTAATGACTTTCCTTTAGAGATTGTATTTTACTTAACAACAGGACCTTCATTTTCCCTTATTCTATTTCAGTCTCTCAACGGTCTGCCTTTTAAATATATATATAAACGGTTCCAGTTTAGTCACTTCAGCGTAAGTGCAGCGCGACGCATGCTCCATTATGGCCGCTTTGATCTCATATCGGATTTAATCGTGCGCAATTACAACCCTCCGCCCCTATCTCGGACAGTCCCAGCCCTTTGTTGTATGACTATTTATGTTCAAGTTGCATACTAATAAACTAACTAAGTTTCGTGAATAACAGACGCCTTGAATGTTACACCGTCCGATAAATATGGGATATCGTTAAAATTGATTAATATGAACTAAATACCATCTTAGTTATTTTGAAAAATAAGCAAACCTTATGTAATCATATTCAAAATAAGATCATTGTTTACTGATCAGTCACTAAAAGCGTGACGTCACAGAAGTGCAATCAAGCAGAAAATCTATGAGACTTTTCCTCATGTATACCATGAGTTTCTGTCACGTAAACAGCGTTCGTTGCGTTCAGAAAGTATGCTATTTTTGGTTCCATTTTAAATCACTAGGGGCGCCGTACCCATACAAAACGTCAACGCGGTTTACGAGGACGCTAGCGCCTGTCTTTAGACAAACAGATAATCTGATTAATATCTTGTTATCACACACTCATAGCAAAAGATCGTTATCAGTTTTACTTAAGCATCAATACAGAGATTGATCAGTATCTCGATTATTTACCACAACAACAGTCACTGTTGTGCGTTTAACAAAGTCCAAGCTCGTTGAAAGGTATGTTGTTCGACTCAATACGAGTATATCGCATCGCTATCAACATCTTACTGCCATTCAACGCTCCATATCTTAATAATTGATCGTAGAAATAGTGTTTCCATCTGACAAGCTTTCATAAATCTTACAACAGAACGGCAGAGATAAAGCACAAAGTCCACATTATTACAAAGTAAGAAAAGTTATTTAATATATTTCCTTTTATGTGGTGTAGGACTAAATGAGATTCTTTGAGCGAACCGCAGCTTAGTTTAGTAGCTTCGAGAAATGCGGCGCAATATTTGTCGTTATTTTTTGCGACTCGGCTGTAAAAATAACAAAGAATGTGAATCGCTTTGAAATAAAACGTCAGAAGTTGAGTAAGGGGAGTTGGTGATTCATGGTGTGTGCTTACGCGATGGCGCTCGGAGCAATAGATAGGAATCGTAAATAAGTGTCATGGGCTCATGTGGGTTAGCGTGAAGCAAAAAATGTGTAAAAGTAAAAACTCCTATTACGAAATTATCTATTGTACTCATAAACTGAAGTCGGTATTGTGCAGTTTATGTGGGTTATTTCATTTAATTCGTGTTATAAAAGTTCTTTACAGTGTTACAGCTTTTATAGCTTACAATGGAATTTCTTTAGTTATTAAAGACTTTAGAGAACTTTTATAACTTATTACTGAACTAAAACCTAATAGCGTGTTAGTATGAAAGACGAGAGTCGAAGCATATGACAAATACGGTTTTTGGTAAAAAACATCATGATTCTGTTGCAAGACAAGAATACATCGCCCGCTTTTATTTAATTTACCAATAGGCGCTTTTTAGACAAGAACCGTCTCATGTTCTCTTACATACCAACAGATTATGATCAACTTTCCGACGAATCGCTGTTTTGATTACCCTGAAGTTGAGGCAGATCATTAGTTTTAAACTCATTTACTGCCTACAACTGCACGTATCGTTTAACATTCTGACCTCATCACGACTGACGTCGGCTCAGCAACCGTAGCTCTCTGTCTCCGGCAGCGGTGTCGGAGTGTCGGAGTCTGTCAGTGTCGAATGTCGCGAGTGTCAGGAGCATCGGGACACTATTGTCGTGATGGATCGCCTCGCTGCCGGCCAGCTGATGCCAGCTTGAGTGGATTATGCAGCGGCTTGTGGCATATACCGATATTAACTAAGCGCGAGATTAGGAAATAATCTTATATGGCATTGTTCGCAAATGATTACTACACTCTTTCCAGATTAGTTAAACTGACTTCCATTTGCTAATTTACTTGAACGGTTGAAAGATCGCAAAAATAAATGAATTGAAGCAAAAACTCTGAAGCATCCTAATCGAATAACAATTGAAGAAAACTCATATCCTTTTTTAAAACACGAACGTACGTCAGCGGCTCCGCCCACGTTAGCTATTTCTCCCGTTAAAATAAAGCCTAAAAAATACAGCCTATGTTACTTGCTGATAATGTGGCTTAATATTGGTGAAATAAGTTTTAAAATCAGTTCAGTAGTTTCAAAGAAACAGTCAAATCGTTTCTCTTTATAATATTATTAGTTTAGAAAAATATCGGGGAGATCGTGGACCCTAGACAAGAGCAATACGCTGCACTCGTTTCGACGTTTCGAATCGGAAAATGAATCTGCCTGAAATCAAATTTTATTTCAATAAGACAATCATATTTTCTATCATACATGTTTAACTTTAAAACGGCTTAGCTACAGCCTTTGGCCCAGTTGCCAGTCACTAACAGAAGGAATATTTTGTAAGCGTATTTTAAGTTATGTATTATTTCCTACCAATGAAATTGAGTTACTTTTGTGTTCAATTTTGTATCATCCACCTCCTACAATTTACACCCTAGCAGATCCATAGTTCTTATAAGCAATTGTAAATGGCATCTTTTCTGTAGCTGAGTATTGCGGCGTCGCGTACTTCTGGTGGTCAGCCTAAGCTACAGGCTATATAGCAGCTATATAGCGGTAGAACTACGGCGCGCACTGCAGGCTTAGGTCGGCTTAGAGACTTAAGAGGTGATTGAAGTGGTCACTTGAGCTGGACGGTGCGTGCGCTGTCGGGCTGCCACCTCGACGGTGTCTGTCGGATAATATGCCTTTTCTGAAGCGTTACTTATCAAGACCTCTATCATTTGAGGTAGGGATAATTTATACTTGTAATATCAGTGTACATTATTCGTAAATATTTAGTTTGAAATGGTTCGTTGTTGCATGTTAAAAATAGTCTTTATAAATAAAATAAATAAATAATAATAATAAATATGCGCCAGACAACACACCTCTTGTCATGGTCTCGAAGTAGGGATAAATATCCCTGTGTTACGAGGTACCAGACAAGAAATTAAGCCAGGGGCGTCTCCCAGCACACCCAGACCCAGGCCAATTTAGAAAAGATAATTTCCTGAATTGCCCTGACCGGGAATCGAACACTACGGAATTAAAGGCGAGAAATCGTGCTACAGCGCACTACGCCAATCGTGTCGTCAATCATAATATGGTATTACAATGATTTTAGTTAATTAAATTGTTGATTTAACAATGTTGTCGTTAACAATACGCTAATTACAAACACTTCTGAATATATTACATCATTATTGAGCCGAGAGTTCATTGTTAAGATGTATATCATCTACAGGAGTATTTCTTCATAGAACGCCGGTCATTTAATTCGTAGAGCTTATATTTATGTTACAACTGTCTGTTGTTCTTTTTTCACAGACAGATTTGAATAACTGACAGGATTTTATTTCTTTTCTCACATCCAATTATAGCTGGGATTACAATACGTCTTGATCTAAAATGAAAGAAAACTTGAGTTTAACACACCGTATAGACTAGTCGGTCAAAACCTTAGATTTTTCTAGAGCCGAGTACGATTAGCTCAGCTGCAATTGTACAGACCTTTAATGGCCTGAAGGTTTGGAACCCCTATGCAGGCGCCTAAGCGTGCGTGGCGGAGTCGCCAGGCGTCTGATCTGTTTACCGTAAGCGCCATAACAGCATTACCGAAGCCGCACTACGTCCTTGCGCGTCGCCGCTATGAGACTACAATGTACTGTTAACATGCAATGGCCGCAAGCAATTATGGTATTGACCGAGATACCATCAGGTAGAAGATAATGCGATCAGGCTGCAGGGTGCACGACTCCATGGTTTCCGTTTAAACAGTCATTTATAGATTTTTTTCCTTAAAACACACTTAAGGAATAGAGTGAACTAAAATATAAAATGATATTGAAATGGCCGTGTAGCGTCCGATAGAAGGGATGAAGTAGCATTCGCTATGCAGTCTTTCAAAGGCTTCTACTTATACCGTTATTTATTATTTACTGAAATTGCATCTTCATTCAACGTAGTTGAATAGCTTTGCATTTTGAAATAGATGTAGCCATGAATATTTTGATTATTGCTCAGAAGTTTTATATTGCAATAGTATCGAGCTCTCGGGTCACTAAATGTGAACCAAAATAGCGTAGAAGTGTTCCGTCACCACAGGGGCTCTGCTCGTCATGCAATGCAATGAATGAAATGAAATATCCATTATATTCTTGTACACCCAGCACAGTCATTATTTCCCAGAGCTTGCTCCATAAAGAACACATAAATAGAGTCTTAAACAATTATGACTCAAGACAAAGAATATTAATCAAACGTCCTGAGACTTACGTATAAACTAGGGCTATTTATTGCAAGTATTATTTGCTTTTATTTTAGCGAGTGGAATTGAGTAATAGATTGTGAGTCAAAAGAGGTGCAGTTAATTTTGAAAACAAACCATCTTCGGCGAATCTACATAATTCAGACGCAGTAGAACTGTCTCCTTGAGTTTACCTTAAGTAAACTATGATAGTTAACGACAGCAACTTGTATGTCATTTATAACTGACTTCAAAAAATGAAGGAGGTTCTCAATTTGACTGTAGATATGTAACTTTCGACTGGGTGAACCGATTTTGATAATTGATTTTTTATTTGAAAGCTGGTGCTTCCCGTGTGGTCCCATTTGGTCCAGTTCTAAAGTGGCATCCATGAGAAAACCATATAAGTCTTAAATCTAGATAAACTATATATGCGCGACAAATGGACGAATTATTCAATATCACGTCAACCGATTTCGATGCTTCTTTTTTTTTTGGAAAGGATATACTTCAAGGTAGTTTGATGAGAGTTTGGTTAGGTTCTGATAATGGGATCCATGAGAAAGTAACGAAACTCTTCAATTCTTAGGAGCAAATGAACGATACTTTTTCGACGTATAAATAAACAACTATTCACTGAAAATCAAGAAATAAACAAAAATTTTAACAAAAAAAAACCAACTTCAAAAAAAACTATCCCAAAATCCTAACACTGAAAGTAAAAAAATAATTGCATATTTTTGTTAAACTTATACGATAATATAATGTAGGTACAATTATTGTTATTGTTGGAGTCGGTGTCAGCCAATGTAGGTTTGTAACTACCTACATACATACGTAAACGTGAGATGTAAAAAATAGGTATATTGTAGTGTTTCCTTGGCTGACACCAACTCCAACAACAAGAATAGTTGACCCAAATTTTAATATCGTATAAGTTTTACAAGAATACGCAATTATTTTTTTACTTTTTAATGTTTGGTTTTGGAATAGTTTTTTTGAAGTTGTTTTTTTTTTGTTAATTTTTTTTAGTTCCATACTCGTACAATTCACTAAAGAGATACGCTGTACCGAAATCTCATACAAAAACTTGATAGCAGCTACTTTAATCAGCTAAGCCTCATGTTAGGGGTACTTGGCACAATACGTTGTATTCACGTCTTAATTGACCAAATGTCGTCTTTTCGCGAGTGAGAACATCACGCACTGACGTCACGCTTTTCGACGACTTTCGAGTTCCTTAATTCCACAGTAATGACAGTAATTAACGTCGATCATGGCTGACATGCAGATTGGACGTAAATTAGTTGACAATAACCGTTTGTGCGTGAACGGTGAAGTTAAATGGCCCGCTCATGTGGCGAGCTGCAGTTTTATGCGATGTGGTTGAAGTAACGACATAATGCATAAATCATAGTCCCAGCTTGGTCACGCAAGAAGAAAGTCATTTGCCTATGCAAGTACCTAAATGAAAGATGTTCAGGGTAACTGAACTGCAAGCCCAACATTCACATAACAATCTACGTCAGTTGACATCAAAATCTAGTTTTCTCAGAAAAAATAAGACTGACCCACAATATAAAGATTTGAGGACGCACAATACCGCAAGCGTCCACTAATACGAAATTTATTTAAACGTTTGCCATATCTCTGATACCTAATCCATTATGCACATATAGATGGTCTATTACCGAACATTGTTATTAAACTAAATCATCAGCAGCCACAGTTTCTGAGTCATAAATCGAACTCGCCTGCGGGGAAATTACACTGAATTATACAGTCAGTTTATCTTCGGTCCACAGGATTATTGCTCTGTACTAATTTACGACCATGTCCGTTTCCGGGTTCAGTTATTGTAAACAGTTGTAACCGCGGTTTTCGATGCCGGTGGTTTTGGTTTAAGTAACTTTCGCCCTTAGCCGGGTCTATTATCCGACCCCAACTGGTGGAACTTGGTTTTTAAACGTGGCTGAGGACGCCTTGATGCCTGTTACCTAAATAGGCAGGTACCACTCGCTCGGACGCCGCAAATCTATGCGGGCCTTTCAGCCCTCATAATTGCGAATTACTTCTATTGCTTAGGACGTCTAGTGCGATCTAATCGTGTTAGGCATAAGGCTTCTTTTGCCTTGACCTGGCTACGAGGAGTCGCAGCGCCCCTGCTGAGGCATACCGAGCTATACGGGTCGGAATGAGAGTTGGTATTAGTATGTCTGAAGGCGGTATGCGACAGGCACGCTGGAATTAAGTCGGCGGCGCGCCCCGGGGGCCGTCTTCCCATATCCTCGGCCCTCGTCGGCAGAGCCTAAGTACGTGCTGAGTGTATAAATTGAATCGAGACCGGCAATAATGTACGGTGCAAGAATTTAAGCGGCGGGATATTTTGCAGTTCGCAAAACTTGCCGACATTGCGTGAACGATTTTTAATTTCCACCGCATTTCTAATGAGGGGGTCCTCTTTGTTTTGCGACTTAGGTTACTCCGTATTCTCAAAACAAAGTAGAATGCGTTTTAAAGTGCCCCTACTGTGACGAAATGTATTTTAATGGTATTGAAATATGCATGTAATATGAGATAGGTAAATAATTTTCGGGCAAACGAGCAAAAGACATACATGGCATTCGAAAGATAACAGCGATGACAAATCCAAATAGAGCCAAACAATGACATTAAATAAACAGACCCATTTCTGTCGTCGCGATGACTTCACGAGCAGTTTTTGTGTTCCGGGAATCAGATGTCTCGGCAGTGGAGGGCATTGTAAACATTCCACCTACGCTAGTGTTCATTGGACTCGGTGCCCGTGAATAGACGTGGAGTTATAATGACGTAGTCCGCGCCACCCACACTGGCGCGCCACAGCGCCAGGGGCCGCAGTGATGAGGCAAGGAAGCTAAGGTTTCAATTAGTGCTTTGTAAGTTATTTTGCTTTGACGAACCTTCAAAGTTGGTTAAAATATTTAATCTTAGTAAATAACTGTATCCCTACCTTAGCAAATAACTGCACCTCTACGTAACGTAAATTACAATAGTTAACTACAGCATCTTGTATGCCATATTTCGTTCTATTTCTATTTACTAGCGGCGCTGTTACGAAATTACATACAAATACTTTGCCACCGACGCTAGCGAGTGACATCTGTGTAAAGTCATAAAGGTTTGGGTTACTGCTCAAATGGGTTACTACTCAAAAATAACTTGACCGTGGAATAGTGTACATATCAACAAAATGGCAGGTTTAAACGTTTAAAGCTACGAGGTGCCATCAGTTCATTTTCATGAGTACTGTGCAGACGCAGCAGCTAGACTCTGCAATTGGCAATAAGCGATTACAAATTTAAGACGGTTTTTACATCCAAATTCAAAAAAGGGCAGACAGCAAGTCATTTGTGTGTTTTGGTATCGCAAACTACGATTGCTTTTCCTAAAGCTACATTTGCAAAACTCTTGATTTTTCAGATATTTCTTTTAACTGAGTCGTGCAGTGCAGACATCTCCTAGGATTACCCGCGCCTCGGTCCGTCCGCGCTCCACGCGCCTGTCCATCCGGCTCATCGCTAGACGTCCCTTAATCACACGCTGTCCGATTATGGACCACGACCGAGAACGGAGAACCTTATTTTGTTTTGTTTATCTTGTCAAATGGATGAGGTTTTGTATTTACATGAGCCTTATACAGCCCAACAATACACCTCTGATTTCAAAGTGGACTTATGCAGGTACGTCGTGTGTTGCTTATCTAAAACCAAAACTCTGAAGCAAAACATATCAAGCAAAGCATTTCTTAGTAAATTCACGTGTTTGGAATTGAATTCTCATCTTTTCTGGCTAGACAAACACTTGCACTAACAGAGGCGCATCATCAAAATTATTTTTGTCGTATTGATTTGGGTCAGAAGTAAAAGATGAGATTCTCTTATTTGCACTGTCAGATTACGGAACTAATGACGTAGCCAGCCAGCAGCGTAAAACAACATATTGACCAAGAATATTTGTATTCACTTAGGATAGCGTTCAGAGAAGGACATGTCCTCACGAAACGACTCGAGTTTCTAACTCCCCCGCAGAGCCAAATTCAGTTAACGCACTTCAAAGCGTCTATGTCTATTAGTTTAAAAATATTTTGTAACGTGGATATGAGCTATTCAAATTAAACAGTTACGATATTTTTACGAAGAAGTCTAATACTTCGCAGCTTCGGTCAAGTTGGTGAAGTTTCTTTTTGAAAATAAAAATGTTTTGAGTATTTTATTTCACTTCAGTGTGCACTCATGTTTGACCCATTAACGAGCCATACACATATAATAATCATAACAGAAATCCAGCTTAGGTTTAAAATTCTGACTTCGAACAGGATGTTTCATGATGAATGCATTATTACAACCAAACTATTTTTATTTCGTTTTCCTTTTCAGGTTAACTTTTAAATCATGGTTAGATAAAGTCTAAAGTCGTGACATGCGAGTATTTTTAGTAGTCATAAAGTCGTACATGACAGAGAGGGCGGCGGTCCCCGGGGGCGCCCGGGGCCCGCTGACGTTCATGTTTGCCAATATTTTCTAATGCTTCGAGCACTCCCCGCACACGTGGAAATATGTCGAGTGGTTAATGCGAGGGTTGGCCCAAGGGTAATAAAACATACTATGGATTCCCAAATAGCTATATTGCGTATTCAGCTCTGAATATTATGTAGTGAAGCGACGTGCACTAGGGGAAGGTACTGCTGATCAAAACCCATGTGATCTTTGTTTAATTCTGGCCAGGTAGTAAGTAAGACTTACCTTTATACTTATTTTGGCTTTAATTGAAATTTTATGACTAAAGGTGATTTGCATCGTTTTTTTAATAAGGAGCTTGCTTACTAATACCAACACATCATTAGGATCCTGCTATTTTAGGTAAACTAGAAAGAAACCAGTTTCAGCCCTTAACGCTTAAGCGGGATTTCCGCAAGCTGGGCGACTGCTCTAATAACTAAGCTTACGAAACTCAGCAAATTCAATGTCAACTATCGTTTTCATAGCAGTAGAGAATATTATTATTCTGATGGTTTCTAGCAAATACAGATAACTGGTTTGCAATTTTCATAATAACAGTAAATAACAATATAGTTAATTTAGCAATCAGTTGAGCAACAAAGCATTTAGGACAGCCCTGGCCACAGTCACTCCACTCTATTTGCTCAGCTAAGCCGCATTTTTGTCTACACGATAATTGCTAACATTACTAACTCAACAATGTCGTCGGAGCCTGTTCTTCGCTATTAATACTATTCCAACTAGACACGTTATTTTGTTTTAACTAGTCACATACTATTCTGACTAGTTACACGTTTTATGTAAATAGAGCTATAATGGTTCTTTAGGATCGCGTGGAATAAATTCGATGCAATCGACGAAGAATGTAATGCAGTATTTGTTGAAAGAGAGACGGGTTTGTAAAATGTTTACCCAGTGTTAGTTTATCTGAAATTGTATTGCGGATGATTTCTGCCTTTAGCAATCAAATGTCGAGACTGAACTAACCACATAATCTACCATCTCGTGTCAAACGAATCAAAATGAACGTGTTAAAAATACATTTATCACATTAACTTTTTAACTGATTTAATCTAGCTCTACGTTTGTTTGAGTCTTAAATAAAGGACAGTGCCCAAGTTGGCCTATGAACCAACAAACATTTGACATTTGTCATAATTCTGGCCATGATATAAGACATAATTATCACTTATTAGGTTATCACGGACACTTCTGATTTTTGATATCAAAATTAAAAATAGCGAAAAGATTTATCGTACGAAAACATTTTTTTTATACCATTTATGTTGCTGCGTCTGTGCTCTCTGTTGTTTAGCCATCGCAACAATAGGTATCTTAATTTACTTTGTATTAACAAAAGAAACCTTGTATGTGCAAGAAATTGTAGTTGTGAACTTACTAAAGGCTCCTAAAAATGAGTAACAATACATTACTGTCAATGCGATGGATGTTTAATCAACTTTTTATATTGAATCAGATTATACATTGGCTTGAATCAGCTTTGTGCGAAGCCAAAAAAAAAACTAATGACGTTTGGTACACTTGACACTTCAACGCAAAAAAAAATACTGGCATCTGTCTTGTATTTTTCGCTTTCAATTTGTTTTTATATTAATAATTTTATTCTTACGACTCGGCTTATAAAACGGACGTTGCTGGCTCTCTGTAGTGACCTACCTCCTTTTAGATCTAACCGTTTGAAGACTGTGTAGCCTGCCCATAGCTAACTCAGCAATAATTACGGATTTACGATCATCGCAATGGAGTTAACATTTTGTATGATGTGGCTCAGCTAGTGGTTCCATGGTACTGGCAGAAGTGGCAGATCAGCAGAATATGTGCTTGAAGAACATTAGTCCCACTCACGTGAATAAAACTTCGCATTATATTATTAAATATAATCTCAAAATTTTTCAGTTTTTTGATATTTAACGAGTTGTCAGAAGTGTCCGTCCATACTACATTTTGACACTAAAGTGTATGTATTTATGAACCCTAAGAGGTATTTTTCATGACTGTTGGTTCTTAGGCGGCAATGTATGGGCGAATGTACACTATCCTTTGATCTTCATGCATATTATTTACAAAAAGTTTATTATATTCATGGAGTGTTATTTTGCCAATATACTAAACTGATATAAGAAATCTGGAAATTCGATTTTTATTATTACTTTGTTTATATTAGATTATTACAATGCTTGTTTTTCAAACCTAAAGATAGAAAAACTAGAAAAAATCGAATTTTTTCTAGTTTTTTCATCATTAAATTAGATTGTAATTTTTTTGAAATGCTCAAATTCAAAAACTCACGGAACGATTTTTACATTCTTTCACCAACGTAAAGCTACATCAGCAAGTAACATAGGCTATATTTCTAGGAATACGAAAGTAGGATGCTTTACAGTGGTGGACGGCGGTGCTCGTACGAGAACGTGTTTTCAGTGCATATTCCAGCGAAAGACTAATAAGCGAAGATGACGAAAGTCCTCATTTAATTTTAATCCCGGTTAGACATGACGCAAGCTACGCTAATGGCGGTCTAAAAGCAAGTATACGCCAAATATAGTTACCAATGCCACGAGTACGTCGTGACTCAGACATCGTGGCGTCCTCAGCGCGCTGACGAAACCGGGTGCTCTGAGAAATTAACCCTGGGGATGTTTCCTGTTTATTTGTGGACTTAATCGTTTAAAGTTAGGTGAATCTAATCTTTTAACAACGTGTAAGAATGAGCTTTCGATTGTGTTTTGGGATAATGCCTGGTATACTCGTACTCAATCATTATGTTTACACAACAAGTTGAAGCTTTACAATCCTTTCAGATGAACATTTTCTCTTCCTTGAACATCCACGAAATAAACCCTGCCTATGTAGGTTTTTCAACCAATTTAACATTGTGCTAATAAATTATGCTTTTTGCAAACAAAATGAACAAAATGAACAATTGCAACTAAGTATTATACTTCCGCAGTAAAGTTGTAGCTTGTTATTGTACAATTACGAGTACATGGTACACTGTTCCACTGGTGGATATAGAGACATCTCAATTTATCAATGTTACAGCCAGTAAGTACTTTAGTTCTCAAGTTAATAGCTCGCGATCGTCGTTTATCTAATCACATCACTTATGTTTCATTTGTGCGATGTATGGACGATAAGATGAAATAAAGACACTTTCTCTATCAACTGTGTTATTCTAGTCAAGGCACGCAAGACCGTTAAAATAGCATTGGAGTGCTGTGACATACTTATAAAAACATTTTATATATTATAACTACCTATATTTGATATTTCTCTGCTAAAAAATATCGAATTATGTTTATCTCCTCAATAATTAATGATCAACGTTATTTACATTATAAAAAAACATTCCTTCAAGCCACCTTCGCTGCGATGCATTGCAATAGCCACAGCCAGTTCCACATTTGAGAGACCAGCTGATCCTGTCAGCCTTTTTTGGTCCTCATAAATAACTTTTAACTCATTATTGTGCACGATAATATAGTGTGAGGCAATATCGCCAAAATGTGTTTTGTTTTAAGTTTCAACAAAGCACTTATAAGTTATAGGTAAAAACATTAAAAAAAAACAGCCTTCAAACTTCCTCTGATAAACGAAATCCTTGCTCTGTGAAGTGTATCTAGTGTAGACCGTGTAGCAGGCCTGCATTCTATGAAATTCTGCCCCCTTTATCTGTCCACCTGGCGATACTATACTGCGAAATGGTCTCTATAGTGGAACTTTCCTGCCATAACATCCAACCTAAATTTGCTTACTTATCGCTTTATTTTATCTCTAGATCTTTTATTCACGAAAGGATGTCCGAACTACTACTACTACTAGACCAGTTTGTGCCAATATACAGGACCACCCTCTGACTTTTGTGAGACCACACACATTTTGCAAGAGTACAAAGCAACGAGAATATATTTATCTTTCCTCCAAAGTAAAATGTCTTCGAGTTATCTTGCACTTTAATCTCCCTCTCTCGGCGGTCTAGCGAACTGTTTACGCATGCGATGATAATAAATAATGTACGGAGCGGACCGCGGGTTCGTTCTACGGACTGGAGTACGGTTATGACATCCGCAATCCGGCGGCTGTCAAACTCAAACGGTGCGGACATCCGCCGCCCGCCCCCGCCCCCGCCGCGCCGGCCCACATACACACTCGCATCGCACGTAAGCGCGACGGAATCAGCTGTTCGTTCCGGAGGACGAGGAGTCTCGAGTAGCGGATTCACAAGCGACGAGTGCGCTGCAAGACGAGATGTAAGCTGGGTATGCCATGCAATGTCCTGTCCTGTATTATATGTGTATATTATATGGTTATTCAATATTTTGTATTTTAATGTAATATGTAATTAAATTATTAGTTAAAATATTTTTCAATCCTTTATAAATCTCTGCACTTGCTGACCCTTTCTGTCATCCTTACTCTACCTGTAGTAGGTTGTCTGGAAGAGATTGCTTTTAGCAATAAGACATAATAAATTGTACATCAACTTTCTTTGTAAACCTTGATTTTTCATCTGTTTTTGTGCAATAAAGAGTATCTTATCTTATCTTATGCCCAAGCAAACAATACATTTACATTGTCCCAGATATTTATTATTTATTTATTATTATTATTAAATTTTAAACTAAAATATTGCATGAGACTCATACCACAGAAAAGGTAATAGTTCTCCGATCATAATACACTAACAATAATATTCTAATCTAGTATTTCATTCCTATCCTATTTTTTTTATAGGTGGGGTGCATGAACGGATTTGTATCTCACTACTCCCCTACGGATCGAGTCGTGACTTCATGAGCGTATTTTTGCGAAAGCTCTTAATAACAAGGGCTACAAAAAATAAACAAAACAGTCTATTCGATAAATCGAGCACTCATAGCACTAAAACAATGTATTAGAGCCATCACTAACATTGACATCATGACATCTTGCAAACCATTTTTCAAGAAGCTTGGGTTATTATCTGTGCCAAGTTTCTATATCTTCGAATTGTGCCTTTTTGTCAAAACCAATCCCCAATTATTTAATTCGAAGGGTACCTCTAGACCCAATTCAAGACTCGTCTTACCCTCTGTGTCTCGACAAATCTGTACAGTAAAAATGCATATTGTATGGCGATCAAATTATACAATTAGATACATGAAATCATTGCCAGTTAACATGTTCAAGAAAAAGTTGAGAATGTGGCTGATCGAAAAGTGTTTTATTTCAGTCAAGGAATATTTTGATTCATTTAGACGTGTGCTATCGTGACCCAATTGTTTTTTTGTTTCGTTAATACTTATTGATGTTCTTTCTTTTTTTTATAATTAACTTACATCTGTTTGCATGTCAGGTTCTGGAGAAATGTGAGCTCATTTTTTATTTCTACCATCTTTTATACCACTTTTCATGCAAATAAACAATATTCTATTCTGAGTTCGATACTAAACGCGGACGACTAGCACGGTGTTACGGCCAAGCTGTGATTTCCTGTATCTACCAACCCCTGGTTTGCAGTTCACCATAAAACCCTGACAAGACATCGAATAGCCGTCTATGCGGTGTGACGCCCGCACAGAGACACTCGCCAGTCAGCTGTTGGCGACGCGTCGCGCGTAAACAATGACGCACTCCGCTAATAGTCGGCAGTTGAGCGTTTCGAGAGAAAATAATTGCTATTTTCGCCCAGCCCAACGGCCTTAAAAATCTTCATTCAAACATACCTGCTATTCCCGTTAACAAATACTTTCAAATCTGGTTAACTAAGTAATGATAATTAACTGAATTAGCTACATACAAACATAGTCTGACTCTACCTGTTTCAGATCGCTGTTTCTGTACCGAAACGATAGAAACCTGCATGAAACTCGACAGTTAGTATTTACAACTTAAAATATTTGTATAATTTGATTACTAATATATCAAGTCACGAAATGTTTCTAAGATACAATTAAAAACAATTAGCCATTGCGCGATCGGGTTTGCGTGATCAGTATAGTTCTCGAAGTATGTCTATTCATTCCTGCCTTGAGAGTCATTAAATTTAGATTGCCGGAAGTGCAGTCAACGCTACCTTGACATGATTCTCTGTCAGTGTATGAATAGTGACAATGGCGTCGCTCTCGAGAACCGCCCAATAAAGCGACAGCCGTGACGAAGTCCTCCGAGTCACGATGCGACTCGCAATCAGGATGTTTGTTACAGAACTGATTGATTCATTCGTGTATTCGTTGTCGTTCAAAAAAACGTAACTAAGTTTTTCTGAATGTAGAGATGTGGTTAAATTGACAGTACGGATCGAGTCTAAACTTTTTCTGTGGGCATAACAAACGAGCCAGTATTCTCAGTATTCTGTCAACGAGTCAAGGGTAAGTGTGGTAGAGCTACATTGGATATTTGTTTACGTTAAAATTATTTATTTTAAAATTTCCTTTTATAAGACTTTTGAAGCACGTGTAGGGTCGAACCCAATAACGATGCTATCAATTAATTTAAGTGATTTCAAGTAAAATATATGTTAATTATTAAGGTATTCATCTATGGGCCGATTATGTTTACTTAAGATCTTGAAATGTAATATGTTGCCTGAAAATAAATGATATCATATCGTATTGTTTATTGGTGCTTGGCATATCGTAATTTATTGTTAATAAATAAAGGTAATATAAAACAATGCGCTGAAGACGCCAGGACAACTCATTGGGCAACAAAGTACGTTGACTACATGTTAATTTTAAGTGTCCATCAAAATACATCTAACTATGTGTCATCATTCAGAATAGCTCGTCTGTCTCCCGTCGCATGTCGCTCTGATAACGACGTACGCACGGACGGTAATCATTGTTGCTATTAGTGATGCTGCACTGATTGATTCATCGGCGCTCTATGCCAAATAATGCTTTGTTGTTATTTCGTGATAAGAATTTAGCTCATGCCCGACCATTGCATTCTATGCTGACATTTCAGACCGAGTATAGCAGTGGTCTGTTTTATGAACACGACGTATAACACGTGCTGATTACACTCAAGAATTATGTTAGTAATACATTAATACAAACTAGGTATTTGTATAAAATGACATCGTTACAGAAATCAAAGGCACTTAATAAGACTCTCATAACTAAAAATAAGAGCAAGAGATACTCGTAGCGATAAAATGGAGAATTTCACCAGTGACGACACACAACCGCGATGAAAATGTTAACACATTTCTCACAAGTCCTCTGCTCCGGGTTCTTTTTACAATCGCATAGATCCAATGAAGTTAATTATCTAAACGAGTAGTAGTAGTAGGGATTTCGACAGTAAAAATTTAGCCTAGAAGAAGCGTTAGGGCCACACTTGACTGGCAGGAAACAAAAAATCATATAACGAAATTGATTGCTATGCTCAGTTCAGGGAATGAACTTGACAAGTTATAAAGGATTGTAAAAAGCCCCTGGAAATGCAACCCAGAGCGAGAGAGTTCAAAAACCTACACTTTGCGGTAACTCGACTTACGTCGTCTTTGGGCTTTCTGAGCTGCCCCTGTAAAGCTTTTCAAAAGAAGATAATGCACCTGTGTGTATTGGCATTATGTTTGGTTGGAAGTTTTAACAACCATCGTTAGTCCATTCATGTTGACAGCTTGTTAGTTGTAACGACCACCTGCTCGCCTTTACTACGCCACTCAACCATTCGGTAAGAGCTTTAGACCCAAAATTCAGAATATAGCTCGTGTTTAGGATCACGGAGCTCATTCGGCGACCGTGGTCCCAAATAAATAAATAAATATCTGGTACAATTTACACCATGATCATCTGACCCCAAACTAAGCAAAGCGTGTACTATGATGTAAAAATACCTGATTATTTCTAAATACTATCATAAATAGATAATAACACCCACACACCCAACAAATATAAATGTTCGTCACATGAATGTTTGTCATGGGTGGGGATCGAACCCACGACCTCCGGTGCCAAAGACAGAATCGCATCCATTGCATCAATAGGCGAGTCAAATGTGAAGCAAGATCGAATCAGTATTTGGGACTGGACAGCAAAGCGGAGATATGGGTTTAACATTAAATTGTGGGTTCATAAGCCATCAATTGTAGCATAGACTTGTTTTAAATGACCTACTCGTACAATGAATACTGTACATGACATTACCAATGGAGCCACTGAAGCAGTCTGTTGTACAGCGAACAGTACCCCTCGGCTTGTTGCAATTACGCTGTCTGCCGTCTAGTGTGACGAGCCGGAACAGCGGTCGGATCGGACGGAGCGCAATTATCGCGTTATTATTGTCGCTGATTGATTCATCGGCTAGGGCCGTCCCATGCACGTGTTGGGGCGCATTTACCCAAACTGTTTAATAACACGTACAGACATGTTGGGTCATTTTATTTTTTCGGGTCGATTCGAGTTCTACATCATAACTTAGGGAATATCTATCTAATAAATGCATTTCCGTAGATAGGTAAACGAATTGCTCGAAGAAACATCTATAGCAGTATAATAGACATATAATTTCTACTGTTACATTTATAAATATTCCTTCAGGATTGCCTATTGCATTGGCAATGTCGGAAATGAGTTGAACTGACGACCTCATGAACATCGTTTTAATCAGCAGAGGTAAAAATAAGTAATTTATTTGATGTTTTTTTAGGGCTGGCCTGTTAGCGCATTGAGTCCTGACGAGACGTCTTGAGTTCAATCCCCATAAAGAATTTACGAGTGCTTACATACATATAACAAACATTAATGTTTTTTCTGTGTCCGGGTCTTTTATTAGCCAGGGTGTTATTATTATTTCTTCCAAACTCAAAAATGTGTTATCAATTCATTCGCAAAACTTAAGTAAAGAGAGAAATTCCGGTCGCAAAACCAACTCAGCTAGATCCATATCCGCTTGTTTTACGACGTACGTGGGTTCGGTGCACGTTCCTGCTATGTGGAGACATCGCGACGCTTCGGCGAGGAATTCGGATGGGCGAGATTAATGCAGCACACGGAGTGGGACGGAGGAATACGTTTGTAACACTAGGACAGAGGTTCGCGAGATTTTATTTCAATTCCGCTGTATTAAAGTTTCACCGAAATAGATAAAACAGTCAAACTAAATTTAGACACCACTTACAAGGTGCAGCGCAGTGTGAAACAAGTAGTGCTATGGCGATGTTTTTTTTTTGTCTTTTTCGTTCGAAAAGGTCAAAAGAACATAGGGTTCAAAACATCAGTGATTGAAATACATGTTTACCGAAAAACAACCGAAGACAACGTTTTATATAAATTTGATACCTGAAGTGGGCAACACAGTCGGTAAGAATCTTCAGGGTCAGAGAGACATATCTGAAATGATTCTTAAGAATCGGTATAAAATATTTACAATTCAGATGGTCTTATTGCTTTATTTGTACAGGAGAACGAATGTTGTGCAGAAGTAAACGAATGTTGAAGATAGTAGGTACTTCTTGAAGAGATAGCTCAGGAAAATGTTGTTATTTTGCTGCATAGTTATATTCTTATGTACCTATTGCGTAAAGGTCGTTAACGTTCATAGTCTGCGGTCGTATCAGGGCTATTTAAGTGCCGCCACTGCAACACTGTGCTGTGGTTCATGACTTTTCTTGCCTTTTTGTTTTCATTAATCATCAATATGGCCGTTATAATCATCTAGACAATATTTTAAGAAATTTTCAAACGATAAAAATAAATAACTACTTACATGCAAAAAACCCTACTCGTGGATAACAATTTAGATACCAATGATTTCTCAACTACTACACGCAACTAGCTTCGAGAAGTGGCTTTAATTCAAACGGATGCGGATATTTTTATCACTGAATGATATATTTTATAACATCATGGAACTGGCTCTATAATAGATAGAGTAATAATAACAGTTGCGATGGGCAATAACAACGTGCCTTTCTTAATAAATGTGTCTAATTCATATCTCTTGCAATAATTCGGAGCGCAGTTGAAACAGTGCCAACGTCGTTAGGAGATATTGGGGAGGCGTCGATATTAATGTGCCCGAAGAAAAGTATGGAATGACCCTCATTAGCACAAGGCTCGAAAGGGTCTAGGGCCACTTATTAAATATAATATATATATACTTATTTAATACTTACTTATATATTATAGTAACCCACCATTTGTTAGTTAACTGTTTTTGTACACATTGCCAGCACAATCGATCCACTTAGTCGTTAAACCCAACTGATGGCAATTATCGTGAAAAATTTCTTTGAAAAACTAGAACTCTAACTCAAATTTAGAAATTAATATTATCCTTCTTATTTATAAAAAATAAAACAGGCTTTTAGGACCCTTTTCACTATGGTCAATTGTTTTTAAAGCATTGTTTAAGCTTTTATGAATAAGGTGTATATATCTTTGGCCAGGATTATGAGTCGTGGCCAGGATTATGAGTCAGTCCCATCAGAGAAATGTTTCAGGTAAAAATGTTAGTCAAGTTTCTGAAGATAGAAAAATAAATATATTAAAACTTCGGACCTTGAAGATATCGAGCGAATAATCTTCAGGGTCCAAAATTCGATTTTTTCTAGTTTTGTATCTTTAGATATGATAACAAGCATTGTAATAATCCTAAAACTCAGTTTATCAAGTAATATAGTCACGAAAAAGACAGGATCACTGCCAATGGAGCCAGATCTAGCATCAGATTGCAATTATCGTTCCTGCTATAGGTTCCATGGCAGAAACGACAATTGATTCTCACTATTTTGGCCTGTGTAACCTATATTGGTAATAGAAACCAGGAACACCTATACCTCATTCATTATAACATTAGAAATAAGAAGCAGGGGTGCTAAAATGAATGACAATTTGCATTCGGCGTTGCCATGACGATGACATGGGTCACTAATTCTAAGCACATTGTTCATATCATGTTCCATAATCGATATCATCACGAGCCATAATACTGTGTGGCATAATTTCAGAAATCCTAATATAATATAGGCTAAATTGTTTAGCATAAGTATTAAAACGCATAAACTCTAAAGGCAGAATAGTTATAATGCGTAATGTTACCAAGTATAATAATCAAAACGAATAATAACTGAACGCATATTTTTTAAAAGCATAAATTTTCAAATGTATAATAACTTTTCGCATACTTTTTGAAAATCATAAAAAATGTGAACCATAAAAATCACAGCGATTTGTAACTTTCATTATAATACATGCGTGCATGCATGTAAACAGGCATGCAGCGTGTAATCGGGCATACAGCGTGCAAGCAAGCAACAGCATGCAAGCAGGCAACAGCATGCAAGCAGGCATGCAGCATGCAGGCAGGCATGCAGCATGCAAGCAGGCATGCAGCATGCAAGCAGGCATGCAGCATGCAAGCAGGCACGCAGCATGCAGGCAGGCACGCAGCATGCAAGCGGTTATGCAGCATGCAAGCAGGCACGCAGCATGTAAGCAAGCATTCAGCATACTAGTGGGCATGCAGCATGCAGCAAGTAACGGCTTAATGCGGTCCCTCGTCGCATGGCGCTTGCAGGAAAGAACCCACGTATAATCGGTCCAACATACTACAACCACCTACCCACTGCGCTGAAAAATGCACAATTCGACGAAGCATTCCGACGCCAACTGAGAAACCTTTTGTTGGAAAAGTCTATCTATTCCACTGACGAATATTTAAATTGTGTATTTAAATTATTTTAGTTGACATTTGTATTTATATTAATTTGGAATTTGTATTTTTTTTAACCTTGACATTGCTATGCATGCTATTATTATTACTATATTGTTGACGATCTTAATACAAATTCTTATATCTGACATTCAATGTAAAACATATTGTAATTATGTACAAAGAGAGAAATAAATCTAATCTAATCTAATCTGTAAGCAGGCATGCAGCAGGTATGCAGCATGCTTGCAGGCACGTAGGTATGCAGCATGCAAACAGGCATGCAGCAGGTATGCAGCATGCAAGCAGGCAATCAGCATGCAAGCAGAACTGCAACATGCAGCGTGCAAGCAGAAATGCAACATGCAGCAGGCTTAGCTCCTGTCGCGGCTACGGCGCTGCTGGTCTCCGGCGGTCCCACGCGAGCTTATCGTCACAGACGGTTTCCGCTCACCGTCGCAGCTTCGGCTTGCTGACCGGCCTGCTATGAAGTAGATTTAAATAAATTCGGCATGAATCTTAAAAGTAACAATGTTTACTTTAGCACAAAGTGTACCCTAAAAAGAACCTTTTTTACTTCTGTCTAATGCTATAATGAATGGAGTATATTAAGTTACTTGCAGCTGCACAAGAGAAAAAAATGTTTTCGCTGTCAATTGTCCTGAAACAAATTGATAGCGCAAATGGACAAATATAGAATAGTTGTTGCCTATTAAAGAGCATCGAGCTGTGGTCGATGGCCCCGATCGAGTGAATAAATCTGAACTCCTGGCCAACGCCCACTGAACGACGCCAATTGGGGAGCCTTTGTACGAGTAATTGCTCGGGGTCAAGGCGTTGAGCCCGTTGAGGTCAACGTCTGAAATCCTGGGAAGATGACCCTGGCACTACCAGATCAAATTGATGTGATAGATATGTTCAATTTCTATCATCGTGTCAGTTTTTGTTCAATCCAATAAACATTTTTCACTGGCAAATGCAGGCACATATTCAACCAATATGAGTATTTGACGTTTTTTAGGCAACTGGAATGCCTAGAATAGGCATTAATTTAGTTTATTTTCATTTGTTCCTGTTTTTCCACTTATACAATACTAGCTTTTCACCCGCGGCTTCGCCCGCGTAAACTTCATTTCTGTAACATATACATGTTATTATTATCAGACATACACATAAAATCTTTATCATTTGTAGCCTATGTGTTAGTCTGATGTATAAACTGTATAACTGTATAACTTGTATAACTTGTTTTATATAAATCCGTTCAGTAGTTTTTGCGTGAAAGAGTAACAATCATACACATACATACATACATCCTCACACACTTGCGCATTTATAATATTGTAAGATTAATAAGATATTAGTAAGACTATAAGGGAATTTCCTTTGCCCGATGATAACCCTTTAACACAAAATAAAGAGTTTACTGAAGGACCACTCGCACCTTTTTTCAAAACTCGCGTAAACCGCCTAGGGTTACTATATTCGCTCTGCGTGCGTCAAAAATAGCGTGTTGTTCTAAGCGGGCTTTCTGTCAGAGTGTAATTTGTGCTATTAACTACCCCATCAGGTTAATCTTTCAAATACTTTTTTGAGTATTTAAAGGGACAAATGAGGGTCAAATTCTTTTTCAGATAGTCTTGGTACTGTCCACTACAGCTAGTTCTGACTCTGCAAAGTAATCAGGGATTTAGTTCTGCTCTTCTGGCTTAGATTGGGTTGAAATATTTGGTTTTATGTAACTGTATGTGTATTTGCGGTCATATGAATAGAATAGAATAGAATAAACGTTTATTTGGATTATACATCACACAGAAAAACAAAATACATATGGTGGTTAAACTGAAGAACAAATTTCTTTCACAAGTTTATTCCAGTGACCCATTCTCTAGGGCACACGACAAGCTAAAATTACGGCGGACATGCCCGTGACGTTGCGATATGTTTGTACACGTAATTAGTGTACCAGTGCGGCCGCTAGAGTTTGCCTACGACTACAACAAGACTGCTGCTGACATATTGCAGATATTTGTGATATCATTATGCAGTACTTAGTCTGGAATAAAGTTGAAATATAAACACAGAACAAGTTATATTATCCTGAATAACCTATGTAGTATTAGTTCTTGGTTATCTAGGCTTGCTAAATTTTACAAAACTATTATGACACTAACACGTAAGTTTTTGAGGTAATATGATCATTAATTTTTATGGGCACACAAAAGTTTGGACATGACACTAATATAATCTCAATTCTTTAACATCACCAATAAATTTTAATAAAATGAAATGTAACGAGAGATGTGACGATAAGACCACCTGGTTTGATAAAAACTTTGTAAACTAAATGTAAGCGACTCTGAGTCATCCGAGCTTGAACTCGGAATTAACAAAATATAAAAGTAATCAAGTCACATTTAACTTAGTTTAATTCATTACCACGTTTCTCAGTAAGGCACTACATCTTTACTTCCACTAATTGCTAGGTGTACGATAATTAAAGTGAGTTTTATATAATTACCTACTGCGTAGATTTTTGCAAGAAAATCCAAGAAAAAAAACACTGTTATTGGCTAAAAAATTAATTTAAAAGCCAGATTAAGTTAAAGATTTTGGCTTAGGTTCGGTTAGTCTGATTTCTTCAACATATAAAAACGTCTTAAAAAAATGGGGCTCTGCACGAATTTCATCTACAACGTAGTACGAGTAGGTGGTTTAGTTATTTATTTTTCCCAATAACATTTTGATGGGTAACACCACATTTTACTGCTATCGGCGTAAAATTCTCTCTACAATTTTTATGTGTGGTTGCTCTTGTTAAGTCTTACAAACAGGACGTGTTATTGTAGCGCAGAATCGTGTGAGGGGGCGCCGTAAACCTTCCGATTTAGTGCACAGTTGGATGAACTGAAACGCGATTGTGTTTGTACAAGAAGATACAGAGAAGATCGTCTCTACTCAATTGAGATTGGCAAAGAGTGTGGCAACGGGCCGTGTTACTTATAAATCCCGAGATTTGCAATGTAAAGTATTTTAAAAAACAATGCTAGTTAACGAATGAACAGTTTTATAGTTTAACAACTATTAGATACACGTACCTAAGCATGAATATCGGTTGCGGTGCCATCGTAGTAAGTAAGTTTAAAGTGGTAACAGAAATGTGTGGCTCTTAAAGGGCGTTCACATAGCATGGGGTCAAGGTCACTCAACGGAGACCAAGTACAGAATTAAGTTCGGTTTTGAAGTGCTGGTTAGCTATTTGAGAATAAACATCTGCTAACTATCTTGAATAAATATACGAACTCCGATGTTACCTTAATTATCCAGTCGATTGCAAAATGTGAAGTTTCGCAAAATCGAGTTTTTTGCATTTTTAATGAGTGAGTGAGTGATTTTGTAGTGCCACTTCGTCAACAAGAACATTGAACTGGGCATTATTTGTAGAATATACAAACGTTACAACAAATCGGAGGGCGTTACCCTCAAACGATTTGTTACAACGTAACAAGAGGTCGTTAACGCAGCCCTAAAAGCCAGCAACCTGATATAACCTCGGTTTGTCACGTGTGTAGAAGAATCGATACGCCGTTCGTTTATATTAGTTAAAAACAATAGTATTTCTGCCTATTATTGATATGCATATAAAAACGGAGTAGTATAGAGCCTACTTTCGCCGCGATCTACCACGCTAGGGCTACGAACTAGTGATTACTACGTGTTCCGTACACTGATAACATTAAAGAAAACTTGTCTAATCAGCTGTCCCCTTTTGGTTAGTTTCCGCGTAAAACAAATTAAGCAAACTCAGTGGGATATTGCAAGCTCATTCAATATCAGTGGGATATAGCAAGCACTTTCGGGCATATAATATACTGTTTCTGTTTTTGTCGTCTATCTTTGCATAAACATAAGTAAATGATAAATCCATCGAGTTTCATTTCCGCCGGCTCCGGCACGTCAGAATGATGTTTAAATTATGAATAACGTGACGGGGACGCGGCAGATTAAATTATAGTTGAAATATGCGGCTGAGCGCAAAGCGAGTACAGAGGGATTACTCCCGCGGAGGGAGCGCGCAGATCTGTTAGTTGTTACTCGGTGTAATGAACATGGCATTTCACTTTTTTATTCTAAGCCATTTCAAACGGAACTAAGCAGGGTGCTTAATTTTTTTTTTAGTGACAACAGTGCATAATAGTCAAAATGCCTTTTTTGAAATTAGAGGAAGGATAGTCTCTATTATTTCACTAAGGGAAATAAAAATTCAAATATTCTCTGTTACAAAAGACACCAAGTAGGATTTTGATAGGATACTCGTGTGGCAAAAATTGTTATTCTTACCACATATAATATTTTTGTTCGTTTTCTTACAGTCGTTTCAGTTATTTACGTGCTTACAGTCCCAACCAGTCAGTACCCTATTGAACAAGCTTTTTGTTTTGTGATCTGAGGCTAGTTTAGTTAGTAACAGTATACCTGTATTCAAGAGCAGCCTCTTGAGGTGAATGACAATGCACTTCTATAGAAATATCCTAAAACCTCACTTCAAACCGCACACTAAACGCTGTTAGAATCCAATTTCGTATCCGTGGAATTCGAACGTGGCAATTAGTTAAATAAACCAGATTTGGACTTAACGTGTAATAGAAATTATGTGCATAGAAGTGTGTTTGGTCGCCTGAGGGAAATCTTGTTCAGATTTTTACATCGCTCTTCTGAACCGCATTTGAACCTAAGTTAAGTTTGAAGTTCTTACACGGGCGATATTTAGGAAGCGAATGAGCAACAGACGTTCTGTATTTTCTTATCTTTGTTGTTTGGAATACTATCGATGCAATAACTAAACCGCCCCGCCTCAGTGCGCCGCTAATCGCATTACAGGCGCACTGTGCGCACTGTGCGCTGCCCTCGTCATGCGCACTTAACAATGCAGCTAATAATCACATTCCGGACATTTTCACAATTACGTTTTAAAGCCTGTAATATTGTTTCGCTGCGAGCTGACTGGCAGATGAATTCGGTAGACGTATGAATGTAAATAAATAAATTGTCAGCTTACATTTTAAAGCAAGGGGAGACCTCGGCAGCGATCTCATTCCACAATTTAAACGTTGAATACGAACGGTAAAAAGTTCAACTGATTTAATATCTGAAATAAATAACTTTTATAAAGTATACTGACTCTACGCACTCTCTTTTGTTCGTTCTCTTTCATCATTAGCATTTTTTGTTCAGGAAGGTGTTAATTACAACATGATTTATAAGTTTCAGTTTAATTACCTTATGAAAGGGCGGGGCCAAGTTACATTAGGAGCGATGCTGCTACAACCAGCACTTTTTTAGTGTTGTTCTTGGCGTTTGTGTGCACTTGTAAACAGGACAGCACCTCCTTAAGTTGGTGACGTAAGACCCATTCTGCAATGGCTTGGAAAAGGTTGAGCCTTTGTCCTCCGTTCACTCATGTCTGTAGTTTACGTGTGTGGGTGGGTATTACGGTTCGGATCCACTCCAATCCAAGAGGGTCCCATTTACACAATGCGTGTCTATCACGATAACATTATTAACGGACCAGTGAAAATTACAAATAACAATGCTTTGAAGGGATATTGGAAATCCTCTCATAATTAGGGATGAGAACAAAGACACACGTGTAAAAAAAGCATTGAGTTACCTGCATGAATCGCAGGTTTGTTGGGGATAACGCTAAAGGAATTTTGTTTTGAGCTTTTTTTTATTTATCAAACATATTTGAGTTCTTAGGTTTCATAATATTTGAAAATGATATACTACCTTACCTATTAAGCTTTAGTAGTGGACTTTAAAAGGAGTATCTTATGATTTTTGTCCATGTTCTAAGGTTAGAACGGCTAAATTTAATTAACACTAAAAACCGGCAGAACCTCAAAATATAATTAAAATTAGACTTTTTTCAAGCGAAATGCGAAACCGAGGAGTTAATTTGGTTGGATCCTGGGATAACGGACTCGCGAGCTGCGAAATTCGTAACAAAACGAATCTCATTAGCGCGCTTCGCAACGTGACACCGAGCATCGAACCAACGCGCAACGGAGCGTTTGTTACGTTTTTTTAATCATTGGTGCTGCGGAAACCTTTCCTGAAGAGTATTTATCTGTTTAAGGTTCCACATGCTTCACTTAGTTAGCTTTCTAAGTAAATAAGGATTCTTACTAAGTGTAAGATGCTACACGTAGGCAGATTTTCGAGTTGTAGGTTCCTTTGCGAGGCAACTCTTTTTATTTATATTTACTCATAACAAAGGCCTAGAAACCATTTTTAGCCATTCCTTGGTTAAAAATCATTATTATTCATTATAAACCATGGCTGATTGATAAACTCATTCCTGATCTTAAGACTCTATTTCTGCTCAATGTGGAATTCGATTGACCACTTTACTCCTTACTGATTGATAGTAGGAACTTGATGAACTTGATGAACTGGAATATGATGTAGTTAACTCAAATCAATAAAAGAAGGAAAGGTTAATTTATTAATGACAATATGATTAGTTCAGTGAACAATATGTACATCGACATCAATAATTATACACCTGCGCCTTTCGCAATTATACTCCTTTCAACATTACAATCAGAAACAGATTATGTTCCTTCACTCGCGTCGTATCTTATTTCGAGCTAAAAGTTATTTCCAAAGTAAATGCTTAGGTTATTTCGGTGAATGGACACGCTCATGCGTCGTTTCAGCTTATTTTAACCGGCGGCGAGATAAATAAGCGATGGCGGAGTGGCGTAATTATACGTCCATGTGCACATCTGTGCGGACCACCGCCGAGCCAGCGGTGTGCACTTGCGATGTATTCACTTGAACCGTGAAACGTATACTGAAGCTAGGTTAGTTCACCTCTGCGGCTTAGTGGTAGGAACTCTGGGCAGAAAATCTGTAGATCCTAAGATCAAATCCTGGGACGAAGCCAGTGTCTAAATTTTTCAGAACATAGCTGGGTTTGTTTCCACTTTTCAATATTCTTGGAGAGGGTATCGGTATTTCGAATCCATTCTCTCTTTAATTTTTTTTATTTCTCGATATGGGACGAGCTATCATCTCATAGAGGCTGCCATCGTCGCACATAATATGCTGGCTGCACCGACACCCGCCGGCGTCCCGTCGTCGCCGCGCACCTGCATCGCTCCCACGACTGACACCGGTAACCCGAACCCTAACTCACAAATACATAACAATATCCCTCATGACAACAATGACGGACCCGGACAAAGTACAACCGCTTCTGATGTTTATTAAGATCCTAATCCAGTTACAGCATTAATAGGAAAAATATTAAACCAAATGTTTGATTCAGAAATCCAAAAGAAACATGCAAAGCAAGTCGAGCAACATTCTCAGTAGAAACAACTTGGAAGAATTATTGCCTATACGTGAAAGTGAATAGCATTATGTTCATATTTGAAATGGCGTTGCATTTTATCACTGCCACGTGGTAGGTAAGATATTGCAGGCATTCAGCTCGTTTATTATATTTGTATTCCATAAATATTAATATTAAATTTAATAAGACATATTCACAACATGCAGGCTCGTTCAGTGAGTTTGTGTGCAAATGGTTCCTTAAGCCGTAGCCAAGAAGAACACGTTCCTATTGTTGTTACATGTCATTTTTGAAATGTTCGGTATTGTAGCGTCGTTCGAGCGGGTCTTGCTTCAATATTTTTCGGCCCTAGCTAACTACGCTGAAAGATTTTCGCCACTAGTCTAGCTAAAACTTAATTCAAAACTACGTACCGGACCCGGAGAGAGGGGACAAACCAGATCAGTATTTTATGAACAATAATATATTAAGAACAGTATAATACTTTCGAAATATCTCTTGAACCCCCATCACTTTGATATAGAGATCGATATCTATTCAAATTCAAATTCAAATTCTTTATTTGCAGAACATGGGTGTTACAAAAAAGATGGAGAAGTTTATTATGTCAAATCGCCACATTCGGCCCAGAGCGGCATGCAAATTGATTAATATTCTAAAATGTCCGTTTGACTATATCTAATTAAATACCTACAAGTCATTACAGTGATTCATATTAATAAATGAATTTAATAAAAATTAAGTCAATTAAATAGTTATAAATTTACAATTAAAAAAATAAAAATTAATAAGTCACCATAAATTTAATGTCATTACTACAGAGCTAAATTATGTAACATTTTGTCAGACAAATATTCATTCACAGTGTAATAGCACTTTTGAAGTAATAGCTTTTTAACCATTTGCTTAAATGATTCCATGTCTGTAGTGTCTAATATAGATTTCGGGAGGTGGTTATACAGTCTAGGTGCCATGCAGAGTACGCTATTATTCAGTAGCGCAGACTTGTTTGGTGGCATGCGTATTTTGTAATTATGCCTTCTATTGCGGAGTTTCTGGAATTTGTCTATGTACTTCTTAACAAATACTACAATTTCGAAGATATAAATGCATGGCAAAGTAAGTATTTTCCATTCTATGAAATAAGGTTTACAGCTAGTAGTTTGGGTCAGTCTAAACATAGAACGTATGCATCTTTTCTGCGCCTTGAATGCCGTTTCTTTTTCTGTGGAATTGCCCCAAAATATAATGCCGTACCTTAAAAGAGAAGAATCTATTAAAGGGTATTCGACAGCTTTTGGTACATGCAAGCTGTTCTCTGCACGTTTTATTTATTTCTGCAAATCTACATACCTTAAAACTCTTGACCAATTCTAAATTATCTCTGTGTGTTCAGTCTGGGTGTGCTGTGAGACGCTCCTGGCTTATTTCCTTGTGTGTCCTCGTAACACAGGGATATTAATCCCTACTTCGACACCAACAAGAGGTGTGTTGTCTGGCGCATATTTATATTTATTAATTTAGCACAGCCACACCATATTATATACTTCACCTGCAAATTATTTTACGTACTAAAATTGTCTTCTATACATGACAAGTACGGCGTACATAACATTCACAAACAGTAAAATTAAAACTAAAAAAATAATTATTGCTATGACTATAAAATAAGTACCAAAATTTAATTCTAAACACTAGGTATTTTTTATTTTAACCAAATCGTGGTAGTCAAAACTTATGAATTATAATTCCTGGCTATAGCCAGGTGACCGTTGGGTATGCAAGTACATTCGGTTTCCTCTACATACGATTGCAGTATTTCCCAATAGTGCATTACTTATTCATTTGTCAGGTAGCGCAATTTATTCATTGTCTGGTGCAGCGCGTGTTGCGGCCGGGACTCGAACCACAGCCCCTCGCGAGCGCCACCGGCCCCTACCCTCGCGACCACACAATTTCGGGGAATACCACCAGCTTAATAGCGACGTGACTTTTAAATCAGTTTTAGACCAGCATTATTGGAAAGACACTTTTTTTTATATTACCCGTCAAGATGACCTCACTCCACCTGATGGAAAGCGGTCGTGAGGTCCACCTTGAAGGCCTGCAGAACACTTTCAATCCCATACCAGGGATCAACAGTCTGATGGGTAAGTAAATTTAATCGTTATTAAATGTTGTTTTTAAGAGTGCATAGGTACGTTTGAAAGTAAGACTACTGGTTTTGTGAAATCAATGAGATTACTGGTTTGTTTACACGGATGAAAAGTATACAAAGAAAACAAAAAAAAACAGATTGCAAGAAAATCACAAAATAAACAATGAAGAATAAGCTGTTAAACAAATCAAATTCCAAGTCGTTTATTGCTTGACGAGTAATGGTGACAGCAAACTATGATAGGACTTTCATGGACCCGCCCTGGTAGGTACAGAATCACTTAAATAATAACACAAGCCTAATACAATTCGATTACAACAATATTAATATCTTGGTAGTTGAGTATTTTGAATAGAAAGTTTTAATTCCACACACAATAGTTATTTTAATTTGAACCCCGAGAGCGCGTCAGGCTTTATGAACATTTGACGAGCCCTCACCGCAGCCGGGGCCGAGATTAAAGCTTAAAGCTCACATTGTTTGCAAAAATATGCGAAATACCTACAGACGTTATCGCAGAGTATATAACTTTATACAGTTCTGCCTCGGAACTTCCGCTAGCTGGAGGCTGAGCTGGCGGTTTCTGTTGTACGAGTATGCTATAAACTGACTATTCAGCTTATTATTATGCAGCTTATAATCAATTTATTTGAACATTAAGAACGAACAACGGTTTTGTTTTGTTTGTTTACAAAACAAAACCGACTCAAAAACGCCGTGGATAGTGGATCCGGTGCTGTGAATGCCATAAAGATTTGTAACTTTATTTATCTAAGTCTCTCGAATACCCAAATACCTTTAAGTTATTACTAATTCGTGTAAGAATAAGATGAAGTAAAGAGAGGGTAATAAAGAAAACAATATAATATAGCACGACACGGACGAGTCGGCTAAACCGACTTTTGAAGATGTACGTTAGCAAAAGTGTCTGCGTTTATGTTCATAATTAAGTATTTACTAGTGTTTTTGTTTTATTTTCATGAAAAGATCCCATATGTTATTTGTATCCAGAATTACAGGGCTCACACCGCGGGACCCCGCGCGTGCAATAACCGCGGTCTCATACAAAACGACAATCACGGCGCTCGTCCCTGTCGCCTTTTACTCCGTACCTGACGGACGTGCCCAGAAACACTAGACCTTCCGTCTTCACTACAATACTCCGAAGTCTTAACAACGCGAGGGGTGCTGAAGGTCTTTATAGTCTGGTCTGGAACTACAACGAATACTCTGACTGCCTCTGGAGCATGATTGAACTGTCGACTCGACAGTCGCGGTGAGGCCACGCTCCACATCGCTTACATATTTAATGTATTGTTACCGACTCATTGTTCGCTGGCACGTAATGTATGAGGAAAGTAATAAAGTTCGATAATAACAGAATGCGAATCAATTAAAACCTTCGAAGGGATTTAAACGAACGGCTGTTCTGAACTTAATTACGTGTGCTTGAAGAATCGACAATGGAATTTTTTATTTCGTACTAGTGGTGACCAGCTTCGCACGGGTGCAATAGTAAAGTAAAAGTAAAGTAAAAAATCATTTATTCACATAAGCTTTTACAAAGAAGCACTTATGAAATGTCAAAATTCCCAAAAAATGTATATAAACGATAATAGACGTAAATAAAATAATACAATAATAGTACATATTCTAAATAAACATAATGCGAATCTACCACCGGTTCGGACGTTGCTTCTTATCGAGAAGACTCCGGCAAGAAACTCGATAGTTACTCTTTTGAACTTTGTTTTGTTTTACAACAAATAAATTCAGAGTACAGTCAAAAGAACAATAAAAATACATTATTTGAGCAGAGGAGCAGATTATTCTTACTATGACCACAAATTCTTGTCGTTCAAGTTATCCTCCGCGTTATAATAACCTTGTTTTAATTGTAGACTTGAACTTGTGAAGAGGTAGATCAACAAGACTTTGAGGTATTTTGTTGAAGTACTTTACAGATTGTCCCACAAAAGAATTTCCTACCTTATGTAGCCTAAGACTTGGAGTAATAAGTTTGTTTTTATTTCTGGTATTGTGTGTATGAGTATCACAGTTTTTTTTGAACATATGCAAGTTTTTGCGCACATACATTATGTTATCGAAAATATACTGAGCGTGCACAGTTAAAATATCATAAAGTTAGTAATTTGGAGGCAAGCTCTCCTACTATAATAAGCGTATATTTTTCACATATTAAAAATAAAATAGAATCACTTTGTCTATTATTGAAAACCGCTTAAAAACCGACCAAGCGTACAAACAGCGGGAAATGACTTTGTTTATGGTCAAAAATTTAAAACAAATACACAAAGCAATAGTTATATTTTTTAAAAATCTAATCTAATTATCTTTGATCCTTTATAACAGTTTAAGGAAAACGAAGCACAATGTGAAAAAAGTCTCGAATTTATAAAATGAGACCGGAAAAGCCCTGTAGAAAGTTTGAGAATAAATATTTGTTTTGAAAATGGAGTCACCCGGCTAAGTTATGCGAATTAGCCAACGTTTACTTTTCTGAAAAGTTATTTATTGTTACTTATGTTGAACATTAATTAATAAATTCTTAAGCCAACATTTGACATACATTTTTATTTTTTATTTGTTCATCATTGATAGCAACACAAATCAAAACTATAACGTGCAAAATACGTCTATGGAATAAACTACGTTCCCAATGGCAAATGCACAAACTCGTTTTCGCGATCCTTTACTCTGCGAGTACAGTCTGAATCTGAAACGTCACTCAAAGTTTTGGGGTATTTATGTCACATTCTCAGACAGGAGAGTATCAATTTTAAGAACTTGTTAATCTAAGCGATGTAATGGAGTTAGGGGTTAGTGCTCTAAAAAGTTTTTGTCCATCAGACCGGTTGCTCCTCCGTCTGCTTTCAAAATGGTTCATAATTTATCAGAATACCAGGGACATCCATTCATATGGAGCGTCGACACTACTTGCCAGCGCGTGACCTGTCTGTTTTTAACCAACGCGAACGTGGGTTTATTCGTTCACCAAATTGTAATACGACGATGCAACTATATAGTTAAATCGATGTAATCAAAGTCTAAAGCGCAGTTTGCAATGTAGATAACCGCACTTCAGAGTTATTTTCCGATTTGAAACGGCCTTTTGAAAAACCTCAACGTAAATTGCTAGCCGTGTTTATTTATTTTAATGGTTTCCGCCGTGCGCGGTTGTTTGCCGTTTTGTACGCTGCAAAAACAACTGAACTCTACTGAATTTACTAGCTAACTATAAAAATAACTTACAAATTAAAAAAAAACAAAATAAAGCTGTAGCGACAAATTTTGGTATATAAAGTTGAAAGTAGTACAGTGTTCTCAATAAGTTAAACTTATGAAAGAAAAAATACAAAGTTACTCTCTACCGACGGCAGCAGCTTAAATACTTAAAGCGGTTCTGCGAGACGTCTATTTAAGTAATTGATCAAAATCTAAGGGCGGACAAATCGTAAGACGATGTCGAAGGCCCGGAGAAACTTTTGTTGAGAACAGTTGGGGCGGCGTCTTGAAAGCCTAATATTTTTTGTGTAGATTAGATTAGATTAGATTTATTTCTCTCATAATACATAATTACAATATATTTTACATTAAATGTCAGATATGAGAATTTGTATTAAGATCGTCAACAATATAGTAATAATAATAACATGCATAGAAATGTCAAGGTTAAAACATTACAATTACAAATTCAAAATCATACATTCAAACACCAATGAAACAAATACAAATGTAAACTAAAATTAAAATACACAATTTAAATATTCGTTAATGGAATAGAAAGACTTTTCCAACAAAAGGTTTGTCAGTTGGCGTCGGAATGCTTCGTTGGTTTGTGCATTTTTCAGCGCAGTGGGTAGGTGGTTGTAGTATGTTGGACTGATTATAGGTGGATTCTTTTCTGCAAGCACTATGCGACGAGGGCCCGCATTAAGCCGGCCCACTAGATTAGATCGCTTACTCGCACTCATGTACTGATAATCCGAAATGGTGGATCTTATGAACGTCAACAGTTCATAAAGATAGACTGAGTAGTGCGTCAGTATACGCTGCTTCACAAACAAATCCCTGCACGAGTGTCTAGCTTTCACCCCGACGAGTGTACGTAACGCGAGCTTTTGCAAAACGAACACCCTGCTGGCATCCGTTGAGTTACCCCAGATAAGAGTGCCGTCCCCCCCATGAGCCTTCGCCTTGTCGTGGCGGGGGGGCTTAGTACTGGTGGTAGGTGGAACCACCGGGAAGCTAAGAGGGCTCAGGCAGGGCAGTGCGGTGGGCTTCCCACCCACCCATTGCCTGCCGCTGGGCGTGGTGGTGGTATGGTGCTACCACTGCCCGCCCAAAGGGGCGCCCACGGGCGCAGCGCCTTAGGGCGCGAGGTGGGAGCCGCGGTGCACAACCGTTTGGAGGGGGTCAGTGATTCGCGGCTGGCCCCCCCTGTGCACTGCGGCTCGGCGGGGCCGCACCGCCAGATGTGGCAGCGGATCCACCTTTTAGGTGGATCGTGGTTGCGGACCTAGTAGGGTCCGCGTACGGTGGGAGCCAGCGGGCTTGAGTACGGGGGTGCTTTTGCCCGCAATGCACGGCTTTCACCCCGACGGCGGAAGTACCTGCGTGCTCCAGGTACTTCCGTGGCCTCCCCCCTTCATTGGGGGGTCGGCTGGAGGGGGCCCCAATACGGGGAAACACTGGCGGCGGGGCGTTGTGAAACTTTTTAGGGACCCCGCCTCGCCGCTGAAGTGTTGAGGTCGAGTACCGTGGGGTTTTAGTCGGTAGAAGTCCGACATAACCTCGTCGTTCCCCCGAGCGACGAGGTATCCATGAGGATTTCCCCACGATAATAAAAAAAAAAAAAAAAAAAAAAAAAAAAGATAAGAGTGCCGTACGACATCAGGGAATGAAAGTGGGCATAAAAGACTTGCATCAGAGCATCCGCAGAGATAAGTGGTCTTAGTTTTCGTAAAGCAAAGACTGCACCACTCAGTCTGTCACAAAGCTTGTCGACATGGCACTTCCAGTTCAGGTTGCAGTCTATTGTGAAGCCCAGCAACCTACTCTCACTACACACCGGCATTGGGCAATCTTTCAAACATGCAGGCAACGAGATGGGATGGCCAGAAAAAAACATAATGTTTGACTTGCTCACATTCAACAACAAACCGTTTGCTGTAAACCATTTCTGCAACTGTTTGCAAGTTTCGTGGATTTTCACCCCATAGTTGCTCGTATGTGCGCGCACCGACTACCACAGTTGTGTCATCGGCAAACAACACAGTAAGGCCGGTAGCTACTGAAGCGGGCAAGTCATTAATAAACAATAGAAAAAAAGTATTCCCCAGCGAAGATCCCTGAGGAATGCCTAAGCTAACGTTGCCGGGTCAGACGCCACTCTCCTACTGCCTATAGTTACCTGTACGACTTGCCTGCGGTCCGATAAAAAGGACGCACATAGTTGACGTAAACAGTTATTGATTTTAAATAGCATGTTTTTGGTTTGGTCAAACATGGTTAACCCATCAATTTGTATCCATAACTTAATATCAATTGTGTAGTCATCTCTCCAGTTATGGGATTTTCATTAAATATACTCGTACCTATTGACTCTTAACAAACACAAATGTTTGTCACACCAATACTTGTTCTGGGGTAGGTCCGGCTTAGCAGGCAGGGTCACTCACTACCAACTGAGTCAACGAGCCAGTCAAAAATACTATACAGTACGAAAATATGAAGAAGCAGACAACGACTACGGTATACATTTAATAGAATTCATCCCTAATTTGTTAAATATTCTGTTACCACTATCATCAATCACACCCACACCCCCAAAAACATTTACTTTTATTAGTCATGATTGAATTACTTAGTTGGTTCATTTGAATTAAAATAATTAGTAAAAACACACCGATGTGAATGTTTAATTGATGAGTTAGATGTACGAGTAGTATACTTTTAATGAGAGGATCACAGGATTCTTACTAAGCTTATTTGCATTTTCTATAAGAAAACTTCGTAACAAAGCATTTAAATATTTTTTGTTGCAATGACACGAATGAATATTGAGGAATATTGTAGCAATACTATTAATAGCATCGAATCTTACTAAAAGCTCCCGATTATCTATAGCTAATCGATTACTTTAAATTGATATTTACCTATCTAACGATCAAGATGATTCGCTCATTAAAGCAATGTTAATGTTATTATCTTAAGCTCTCCTGGAATCCGTCGAATTTACACGAATAAAGCTTTCATTGCAGTTATAAATTAAAACTGCAAAACTAGCAAAGTAATTCCCATCGCATTGTTTCTTTGTGCATCTCGCATTAACTTTATCTCGTTCGTTTCCTGTTGCAGCAGCGAGCATGAATGCGCCCGGAGCATGCCCACCCCTGGCCGGGCATCGCGCCGCTAGACCACGCAAGGTGTGCCTAGGCTCACTCACGGAGGTCAGTGAACTTGAATTGTTTTCTTTTGCTCAGATTATCTTCCTGTGGTTGGCTTTGTTAGCCTGCTGTTGTGCCGGCGATGCTATGCTAACGTTCTGTCGGCGGTTTACAACAAAAATAAGACAATAATGTAAATTTATAAAGAATACCTAAATATAAATAAATAGTTTAAGATCTTTATTATTCTCATAAGAATAATATATATTCACTTACTGAGAAAACATATTTAAATACAAACAAAACTGTAAATTCGCAAGCGACAACATCAGAAAAAAAAACACAACTGGAGAGTATTTAACTATTGCCTAACCTTATGGCTGGCCACACCGGTCATACACTAATAAAACCCCAGACAACCCATTAATGGTTTCGAAGTAAGGATTTATATTCTTGTGTTACGAGCTACCAGACAGTTTGAGCAAATGGCGTCTCCCAGCAGACCCAGACCCGAGCCAATTCAGAAATAATCGTTTCCCATAATTGACACGACCCCAAATTGAACCCGGGACACCACGTGAGCCATGGCGGGAAACTGTGCTACAGCACTCTGCGTCAATCGTGTAGTCATTATTATCAATCTTACACACAAAAGATAAGCGGCCAGCGTTTTGGGCTATAAGGACTTGTCACTAGCTAAGAACGTGGTTGCCTCGTGGTCCTGGATTAACATACAACCATATTTGTGTGGATTATGGACCGACACCGAGGTGGCTTGGCATAAGGCTTTGGCATAAATCTGATGTCCGGCTTGCCTCTTATGGGAAAATCTGCTTGAATAATGAAATACCATGTACATAATTTAAACACCTCCAACAACTTCATGACTTACTAGTATTTCCAACAGTTAAAACAAAAGCTACTCGGACAAGACAAGTTTTCTGGACACAATACCATTTTAAGCAGCCAATTATAGTATACAATATAATAAAATACAATATAAATTTTAGTATACAATATCGCAGGCTATAATTATTATACCCTTCGATATTGTCGTGCCCTTTTCAGCCTTTACTCTGGTGACCCAAATTTGGAACTGTCTAATTTAAGAGTAAGATGGATTGATTGCATTGTTGCGTTTCATTTCTTAGACATGAAAGAGCGCAGGTGTAGCGATGTGGTTTTTATTTTTATTAATTTTAGCTTGTTTATGTTGGTCGTCGGCGGTGCCAATTTGCGCAACATTTCACACTTCAGTTCGCGTCTGTGGTTGAGTAAACGGAGAAAGCAATCACATAATTACCAGAATTACACTCGATTTCTTTTTAAGAGCAATATAGAGCAGAAATTGGACCTCAAGTTAATGCCAGCATTAATTATACCAACTTTCAGTTAATTTTTTCGAAAGCTTTGATATTTTGACATAATTATTGGCTCGATAATAAAGGTTACGACATTCTAAAGAAATAAATATATAAATTAAAATTTAACAGAATACCAAATTCATTGCCATTACATTTTTTTTAATATGCGCCAGAAAACACACCTCTTGTAATGCTCTCGAAGTAGGGATTAATATCCCTGTGTTACGAGGTACCACACAAGGAAATAAGCCGGGGGCGTCTCCCAGCACACCCAGACGCAGGTCAATTCAGAAAAGATCGTTTCCTGAATGACCAGACTGGTAATCGAGGTGAGAAACCGTGCTACGGCGCACTACGCCAATGGAACATTAACTTTGGAATCTAGAAATTTTTAATAACTTAACGTTAAATAAAGCTGCTGTTTACAAATTCATGAAGTTATTTTCATAAACTTACCTATAAAGAAAACCAGATGGATAAAAGTCATTCAAAGTTCAATCATTAAGTAGTTAGTATACACGTTAATGTAAAATTTCTCTTCAACAGGCCTAAATATAAAACTTAATGACATCATTTAAGTCGTGATAATCTCTCGCTTAAAGCGTCAAAAGTGTCAAGACAACGGCCGCCATAAAAAGCCTTCGCTCGATTTAGATTAATCGCCTCGCCTCGAGCTGATAACGATTGACGGATTTACGTTAACAACGTCGGAGATATTCAGATTCCTAGAAGAATAAAATAGTCATCTGTTTTTTGTGTCGGGGCGGACAATGATCGACGCGTCCGCGCCAGGAGATAAGCTTACGAGGAGAGTACACACACACATATTCTTGGTATTGTAATGCAGAATCTTTAAAATAACTTAACGTATTTAAAGATACATTGTATGGAGATGGTGGTTTTTAAATAGGTGTAACGTCGGGTTAAAAGCTTTAGAAAAATCGATCACGACGTAGTCTATTGCTTTGATCAAGACAAGAGATGTTATTTATTTAAAATAGGTTTTGCGTTTGGCGAAGCCGATGGTGGTACACATTTACCCAGAAAATGCCTATTTACTTTGGCCTTGAGGATAACATTTGACGATTTAAAAGTACTTACTGTGAAAGTCTATTTGAATAAAGCTATTTGAGTTTGAGTTTGAAACAAGTTTGTAAGTATCCGGAAACACAGACGCAGGGAGAACGTTCCACTCCCTAGCGGTGCGGACCAGAAAAGACGCAAAAAACCGTTGAGTGCGGATTGTTGGAAAGTCTACCACATGGGGGTGGGAGCCCTCATTTCTAGGTAGTATAAGAACAAAAAAAGGAAAATGTCATGCATTCTTATGAGGCAAGTAAAGTTTATTAGGCGTTTATCTGAAAGCGTGCTTTTCTCCCGTAGAAATATATTATTAAGATTACAACGGTTTCCATTTGTCTGCATCTTACGCTTTTGAATTCGAAAAGATGAAATTATGAATAAATTATTGTGTTCAAAAATAGACGCTTTTGGATTTATGAAAATTCTTGAATCAATTAGTCTTGCAGCACTGTCACAACCCCCTCCGCCGCTAACTGTGGGGGTCCGCGGGCAGATAACAAGTCGCGACCCTCGAACGCTTAATTGGAATAACACTCGAACGCCACTAATGCCGCGAATAAAATTAATTGCGGAACCCTCACAATACTCCAGAAGCTCATAAATTATACGTGTAATGCTGAATAAACGTACGCTTTAGTTTGAGAACGGTCCGTTTTGTCGAGGATACCAGGAAGTCATGATTAGGAGCTTCGGGCCTTGACGTGGGGAAAGCTTCTCAAAATATGTATGTGGTTTAGTATTCCATCTTTGCAACCTTTATAAGTTGAGTACCTAAATCTAAAAGTTATGGTTTATAACTTAAATTGCCAGGTTTTTAAAACACTTGTACTAAAAGCTTAGGTGCCTTAAATAGTTCGGTCATTTTGGCAAGATACAGAGCTATGTTATGGTTTGTAAGACCAACAATGATTAAATACTTCACCCTAAAAATGCGCATAAAACGCACTCGTATGTCGCACGGCAAAAATAAACTTCCTCAAGACAGTTTTAAAGAAAATGTAATCTGCAAAAAAAAATATTCACACGGAGTTTCGCACATGACTTGCTGTAACAAACTTGACGCTTAAGTGTAACTTGAGCGACGGAACCGCGGGGCCTCGACTAATAAATAAAAACTGCGTAATTGCCTTTCAGGGGCCGAGTCAGCTGTCGTATTTGTCACTCGCAGCAGCAGGGGGGTGGGGGAAGGGTAATCCATATCAGATTCCGATCCCAGCGACACGCACTCCACATAATAACTGGAGGCGACAGGAACCGCCATTGATTACTTTTTGTGGCTCCAACAGAATTCCCTGATAATCCGACCATGACTGACGACGAGGATGAGTGAAACCCGTGGTTCTCTAAATAAAATTATTTTCACGAGCGTATATTCAATTTGGAGCAGACATTATAATAGGCGGTATTGTAAAAGATTTAGGGAATATACATTTAAAGAAATACTTGAAGAAAAAGAAAAAACCAACAATCTTTTGTGATTTTAGTAAAAATAGGTCACAAACACACAGCCGTCTTTAAATAAAATTCAACTGTCCAATAATTTACAAGCCCAGATCTCTAGCATCTAAATTATCTCAGGAACAGAGACGACAAAACAGGCGAGTTAGTGCGGAGGATTTATCGCTGGCTGTAAAAACTCCGACTTCTAATTACTCTGTAATTTTTTAGAACTTTGTTGATAATTAATCTTCCCGAGACGCCGTCGGGCGGACTCGACGCTCTTGAGTTGTTCGCTCGCTCTAGAGCCCCCGGTGTATACATCCGGACGCGTCGGCAAGTCTGTATATCACACGTGTTTTGGAAGCTAGTTTTATGAGAGTTTTAATAAAACTCATATTTAGTTATCCCATAACTTAAAACAGCAAAACAACGCTTTCGAAAATTCCCATATCTGCAGTTCAGCGCTATTTAACGATGCAACGAAAAGTATTTCTATTTTCCCACGGTCGACTTCTCTATCAAATGATAACAATACGTCTGCATTTTAATTTATTTTTATGTGCTGCTACAGAAATTCTAGTGATTTTAATATTTATAAGATCTGCTTAAGCAAAACCTGTACGCGGAGCCCACAGCAGACTACAGAGCGGGCTAAACAAAACATTATCAATTGAAATAAATTCATTATAAACCCAATCGTATTAACTAGGACTGTAACATATCTACTCGTATAATAATGCGCACAATTTGAAGCGAATTGATAACAAAATGAACCCTAAATCTCGTTTAGCCAAGCAAAATTAAACGAATCGAAATTATTAAACAGGTGGCGGAATGAAATTTGTTTTGAAGTATTTTAAAATCCATTTCTGTTTAATATGTCTGCAAATTACTAGCCAGCCATATGGTAACCGCTATTACATTTTTTGTGACGGCACCGGATGACACCGGCATGTGAGCAACTGGCCTTACTCAGATAGAGTTAGTTTTTACCCGTGCCCGCGTCTGCCGCTGCCTGGCGACTGTCAGCGAGATCTTACTTCGACCTTTTTACTGCTGAGTAATTGAGCCAGTTGTCCGGCTCAGCGCAAACACCGCTGATTGCAGCGTTTGCAGCGTTCGCAGCTCACGTTTATTTTATGTGGTCCGAAACAACACGTTGCGACGCCAGCGCCCCGCGACGCGCTCGCCAGATAAAATGTGGCATTGTGAACAAAACACGCTCTATTCCGAGGATTATTTATGGCGACAGTTTGCTTGAATTATGTTAGCATTTTTGTGTATTGAGACGCGGGTGCTGTCCTGCCTCTAATGACGTGAATGCTTGCCGAGGACAACTATTATACTCATGACAATGATGTATCGAGCTACATTGTCGGCTCGTGACACACATCAGCCCTTTCTCGTTTACATATAGTTCAGACTTGTACTCTTAACTGACAATGATCATGCCAATCTAGTTCACTTGTAGACACATTCGTAGATATCAAAGACGTTGAACAATGAACATGATGAATGTCTAGTCTCCGTATAGCTGTATCCTGCTGTCGTTAATTTTCGTGATAGTTTACCCATTTTGACGAGCTTTTATATTTTTTAGTTCCGTGTTGATTTGTGATTCATGACTTTCAACTGACGTTATTCGATTTCGTGCTTAAGTACCTACCTATAACGTAGACCTCGTGCGTAACCTCGCTGAACCCACGACACGAAATAGATACGAGTAAGACGATAATAAATATGAGTTCTGCGTATTTTTCGCAAAGCCGCTTTGTCGGATGCAGCCGGCGTGATGCGATCGCCGATCCGCATTCAGCCGCGATCGGCCCGAGTCGTGCCGCTGCACTGCCGCTGCCGCGCGGTCACAGTCTTGGCGTGCATGATTTATCTGGCGACCACGAGATTCAACGCCCGGGTTTATTCGAACGACCTTTTTGAAAGGGCCTTCATAATTGTCTACTACGCAGAATATTTGCATCGGGGAAAAAAACCAATGTTCTAAGACTAGACGAGGTAAGTACGTATAAATTATTTAGGAGTAAAAGATTTCCTTAGAACTACTCGTAGGTATTGATCAATATGCAGATATCAATGTTGGTATCATTGTCTACTTAATTAGCTATCAGCTAACTCGCGCTTGTGTAATTCCCGTGAGAGCTTACTCGTATGGGATTAATTGTATTGGATCCTGTTGCCAATCAAAGATGATTTAAGTATTTAATCTTTTGCACGAATTAAGACTAAAATGTAGGTTTTTTCCTAATGTCATGTCATTTTGTGGTAAGTCCTACTTCTAAATACTTTATTTTATTCCTCTTGTCACAAAAACACGTGGTTTAAAGGCTTAATTAGCAGTTTTTCAACCCGTAGCAAAGTAATCAATTTTCGAATGGCGCTCCCAGGCATGATTACAAGTTATTTTAATGAGCAGGTCTGCGTCTGCCCGACTCCTCGCCGCTGGAGACAGCTGACCGCCGCGCGCGATCAGTATCTCTCTCGCGATGCGGTAACGCAGCGACGTTCGTGAGTCGAGCGACTGATCGGATCGACAGCGATTGTTCCGAAATACCGTCACCGAGAAATATTAAAACTTTAAAGATATTAAATTTCGCTAGGTTTTTTCCTTACTTTGTGGGCACGTTGTCTTCGCGGACATTGTTAAAACTAGGACAGAAAAGTTCAACTTTTAACGAAGCTCTTTGAAACATTGATAAGTGATTTCATTTAGTAAGTTAAATTAAAGTATGCTGCTTGGCAAAAGCCTCCATCATTAAAAACAAGTCATCAAGTCATCACATTATGGGGTACTTATTAAGTAAACCAATTTTCCTGATTATGTCTTGCTTTGCTACCATGTTAAATATCATTATAAATTTACTGTCGATCAAGTCGATACTATTAATACTGGTTTAACCTAAGAAATCATTGAGCATAAGATATTTCCGCATCTCTAAGAGCCATGGTCACAGGTTAACGTAATCATGTATGTCTTTATTTTAGGGGAAAAACAAAGCTCCACATAGATGAATGAAGGGCTGGCATTGATGGCAGTGTGTGTTTACGGCTGGAGGAAGCGGCACATCGCCGCAAATGGCTGCATTCTTCGCGCCGATACGTGCTGAGCTAACCGCATGCTCTTCGTTTATCTGTATCTCGTCGTCTGGGGGCCTACTCCGGTGCAAAATTTACGAAGCTTCGTGAATTAGAAGGTTCACGAACGGTTCACGTTGAAGGTTAGAAAAAGAGGTGAAACATTACTGAATCTGACCATAATTATAACTGGATTATTTTCGAATTCAGTCAAATTGAATTGAATCATCAATTACCATAAATGATCGGTTTTGACCAATTTGACCATAGATGACATGACAGTCAGTCAAATTCAGTCCCTTAGATAATTTTCAACAGCAATCATTACTTTTAGTATTAAAAGTTAACATACCATCACGACTTTATCCCAAACGGGGTAGTCAAAGGCAAGTGACTGTTGCTGTCATGGTGAACGGAACACTCGCAAGCCCACTTTTCACCAATGGTATTAGAACCCAACGTGGTAGGTAGTGAGCCTTCCGCCGCTATCCGGGTTGATTTGGTTTTTTATCGATGTTTCCATCACCGGAGAGTTAGTCGGAAATTAAATAATGAACACAAAGATTTTGGTTCTGGCCAGATTTGAACTCGGTTACACGCGATCCGGGATCTGTATTGGAGTACTTAACCACTAGGCCACGACGCTTTCTAATAAAAGTTAAAAGTAATAAAAGTTAGAATTAATTAACGATACCTAAGACTATTTAAGCTTGAGTAATTTTGACTGCATTTTCAACGCCTAAATACTACTACGTGTTCGTACAGGAGTTGGCCCCTTGTAATCCTGCTCCGCTCGACTGTCGTCGTCGTCTGATCCGATAACATTCAACACTTATCGACGGCCTCTTGACTTGTTCCTCCGACTTCCGTCCGTGTAAGGTTTTAACGCTCCATACGGCACTTCCTTCGTTGACTTAAATAAATATATATCTGGGACAAAGTATGTACACCAAGATCATCTGACTCCAAACTTACTCGTAGCAGAGCTTGTACTTTCAGAGACTGATAGACATACTTAAATATTTCTTAAATAATACCTACTTTAATTAATAGATAATATCATCCAGACACGAAAGAAACACAACATCATCGTCACAGGAATGTTTGTCATGAGTGGGGATCGAACCCACGATCTCCAGCGCTAAAGGCATCATCGATACCATTGCGCCAACAGGCCAGTCATTGAATACTTGCGTTTATGACGTTGACAAGTTGTATACAAAGTGGACAAGGAACTTTTACAGAATCTCCAATCTATGCAGTGGCTCTGCTTCTGTGCGTGTGCAGCTTGTCGCATCGCGGATAATCAGTACGTCTACCACGAGTTGCCACTTTGAATTTACATTATCGTTCGCGTAAAAAAAATGTATTGGGATGACACATGACATGACATGACAATGTCAAATCCCAATACATTTTTTAAGCAAACGATAACGTAAATTAATTCTTTATTGCTTCATGATGGTACATATCATCTTAAAATTAAAATTGAACACGTAACATGAGCCCTGCTAGTGATTAAATAGTAGCAAGTTGCCTCCCCTACGTGTAAAAAAGGGATATAAGTCTTCTTAAAGTAATGTTGCTGTCTTTAGATGATTTAATTGCAATTAACCCTTTACTAAATATGACATTCAAATTTTTAAGGGTATTTTTTGTTAGTTACATGTCCAACCCGCAAAAAATTGCCGCTTTTTTATTCGTTTCCGGGGACGTGTCTTACTTACGTTATGGTGCGCGAACGGTTGTTACCGTTTACGTATATTCTTACAGATTTCACTGAATTTTTCTTGAATTTCCTAACGTTGGTTGGTGTTTCTAGAGAACTTAAATAAAACATGAAGCACCCTAATACTGCATACATTTCCTAGTTTATACTGCTACCGATTTTAGTTTGACATAGGGGACCCTTTCACTTGTCTGCAATTATGATGTCAATAAATAACAATAATAACCTTGGTTCAACCTGTAATAAATTGTTCATTCCTGATAGCTACCCAATTATTTAAATTGCTAGTTAATCAATCTTAGAAGGTAAGATGAGTTCTCACATAAGTGATAAAATTTATGTTTTAATAGGTAAACCTTTGAACTAAAGTTATATGTAAATAATGCTTTTATTATACTCAACAGTGACTGAAACGCGACGTCCTCATTTATATTTGGTGCATTGCCATTCATTAATTGCTATAAACTGCTATTAATACCTTTAATGCAGATAAGCGGATGACATTAATTAAACAGAGGAAACATTCATTTTACTTTAGATTGTCATAAAACAAGTCTTCGTTGTAAAATATTAGCACCAAAGATACGTTTTTATAATGTCCATATTTCATTATTATTTTAATATTTTGTCGACATTCCATATCCCATGAGAGTATAAATCTACGCAATGAACGCGTTTCGTGAGTCCCACGCTCCGGGATTATTCTGCTTTAAGTCGACGGAACAGCTCGACGCGTGTAATCGGCTTTGACGATGACTGGCTGTGCTGTGAGCAACCTGGCTGGAATTCACAGATTCCTTTTTAAAATAAGCAAAAAATAATGTCCTCCTCGTTGCAGGATGTCATCCTGCATCAAATCGTAATAAGTAGTGATTCCAAAACATATGGCCAAATATTAGCAGTCTGACAAACAGCAATAGAACATTCACACATCGAATGGCATTCGATATGGCGTAGGAAACCCGTCTGCACCGCTCTCTAGTCAAGCTATCCAGTGAGGAACCCTACGCAAGTGGAATCAGTTTAACATAATGCAAATATACCAAAAAGGAAAAAGAATATTTGCGCATAACTTTTGAAAGTGATTAATTAGCTCAAAAGAATTTGAAATGAGCTTTCTTTTTTTATAATCCGCAAAGTAAAAGTAAATTCTAAGGGCCACTTTTCACGACGTATTTGGGACTTATTTCAAATATGCATGCATACCTAACTAAAAATGGTTTCAAAATGATCATAGCTCAAATGGTATTACTTTAAAAATAATTGATTTAGAATGAAAGGATATTTTTGGGTGCAGTTGAAATAATAATTGAAGGAACAAAAATGATACTGCTTTTGATCTTTTAATTTGAACAGCAGGGGATACGAAATAAATGTCAGCAGCATATGGAAGTACAATGGGCACGTATTTATTCGTAACACTATACTTGAGCCCAGCTTTTTATTCCATGTTACATTAAAATCACGTTTCAAAAAAGGCCTTGGGGTGGAAATTTTTATTTTGTCACGCTTCAATTATTGTGATTGCGATGCGTGAGCGCTTTGAGCGCGGATTAGAGCCGACTCGATTGACTGGAAGCTCCTCCCGGCGACACACGGACCTGATAACGGATTAAATTTAAATCGATCAAAAGCATCTCTGACGTCACTCGCAGTGATCTCAAGCACGGGAAGGGTTCCGCATAATGCGCGGCGAGATGAAACTCGCGACAACCGCGTTTAATTCTTCGCTCAACCTTTCAGCCGCCGAACAAAGGCCCCATTGTCGCACTCATTCGTGCCCATTAGGCGGCGCGTCGCGAGGCGGAGATCCATCTAGCATAGATAATCGCGAATATCAAGCATACGAGCCATCCTATATTATTCTACTCGTGCAAGCGCGACTTGTGTGCGACGGGATCGACCAGGTACACACATTTAGCACTGGCCGCTCTATTGTCAGGAAACAATCCTCGACCACTAACGACTTCTCTATAGGTGCCATTACAAAAATAAACATTACGAAACGACAAGCGCGCCACTCGACGCCGAAAGCGGACGGTTTTGTGTTTCGGCACAAAAATATATTTCGCTTTTTGTGCGCGAAATCCCGGGAGGCAACAAAAACGGCTAAATTAAACGAAGCGTAGATAACAATAGAGAGTCGGATAGCGCAATATATCCGCGATGTACGGAAAAAGTAAACATTTGACCGCGGCAGCTGCGGCTAGGCCGAGGGGAGGAAGCAGGACGTAACTAATCGCGTTACGTTATCGCTATCATTAATCCCCGGCGAGATAACCTGCTCGTTACAACTAACAATGCAATTAAAATGTAAAGCGCGGCGGTGTCCCCCTCCCCGCGCCCCGCGCACCGCGCGCAGGGCTGCCTCTAATGGCCGTCATAAACCCCATTCACGCGTGACGTCTCCGCTCCATCACGCAGCACTCCCAGCCCTGGCAGGGTTCTAAACCAGTCATTTACATTTTTCGAAACTTAACTCGCTAATGGCAAAAGATGAAATTAATTATTTTTTATCTTATTTTCTGGAGGCGTGCTTCATATTCTACAAAAGTCTTGCATTAACTTAATATTCTAATGTTTCTGTGCTATCGCAGCTTTTTTTTTAAAACTGGTTCCAGGTTCTTTCGGTGCAAGATTTTAATAATTTGAATGTGTTTTTCCTAATTATCTAAATACTACTTAAAACCTTATTAGCCCCCAATTTTGGATATTAATTAATGATTGAATGAGGTTCTATTGGGATTGGCAGCAATCATCATGAGTCACACTCCGTCTTTCTGCCTAATTAACGAATTAAGAAAGACAATCAAAATCAGATCGCAGCGTAGTATGCGAGTTCATAGCAATAAGGCGCTCTACCTGACTGAGATACTGTGAAAATCCCTCTGAAGCAACCAATAAGTACTTCGGAATGGGGGGAGCCTAGAAACCGTGCACAGAATGCTTGAATAAAAAGGTCAGAAAAATAAAAGTATCCTTTGCTCATTAGCCAGCAACACCCACTCCCGGGAATCGAAGCTTCAGGCCGCCGCCGATAAGCTCGCGAATAAATAACGACGAGCAAACACAGACGAATATTAATTGGATATAATTAATTCGCGTAGCTCATTCTAATTAATGATTCAATATCACAGCGCGCACCGAACACCTGTGCGTTACTTTGTACGACCGAATTTATTCCCCTATTAATTCTTATCTACCTCGATTATACGCACTTAGTATAGAACGAATGTGTTAGGCTTAACATGTCGCAGCCGCTCGTTACTGAAGCCATTAAACTTACTGCGCGTAGTAAATAGGCGTGACTTCAGAAAAACATTTTATGGTGATCGTAGGGTTAAAGATCTTAACATATTATGCACAAATGGGTACTGTGTGTTTTCTTAACAAGTAACAAGGTAACACTCAGGTTGAAGTTACACAGAAACGTGAGTGTCTTCGTATATTATGTCTCCAATGTGAATGTCTCAGTGGTGTACCTATGTGCACAATCATAATATCATTTATGTTATGATGACTGATAGACATAAATACGTACTCAATATACAGAAACTACTTCCCATTGAATGTGCTACTGATCCGAAGGGATTTTGAAACAAAATAAACTTTTTGCAATGAACACAATATTGTGTGAGTAGAGTTTACCAACTCGCAATTTGTAAACTTGATCTAGAATAAACACAAGGTGTATCGGGTGATAAGAATAAAATAAGACGCATGTAACAATACAGCTTAGTAGTCTTTTAGAATTCTAGTCCCTCTCTTGTGTTACACATATTTTTTATACCTACATACACTCAAGAACTTCAAAATCTAGTAGATGTGCACATAAAATTTACCCATACGTACACACATACCCACTTTCTTTTACATTCACATTCGGTCATGCATTAAATCATTTAATTTTAAATTAAATCCTGTTTGAGTTGTTTATTTAAGCTTTAATTAGGGACTTTTTTCGAAAACATGAAGTGAAACGGAAAGACTTGTTGTCTAACTTAGTTTGTCTAACACGTGGACTTGAAAATAGGCATTATTGTCCTATTAAAACAAGTGCCAAACGACCTTCTGTCATCACGGCGTTATTGTCATTCGTCGGCGAGTCCCAAGAGTGCGGAATGTGCAACATTGGCGTTGGAAGCTCCGACGGCCGCGCTTCTGCCAAAAACGCGGCGAGGAAAAACGGGCCGACGATAAATTGCGGCTCCTGTTATTTGCACACCCGCGCCGCCTCTTGAACACGTACGGGCCTGCACCAGGGAATCACCTCCATCCATAGCCTCCTCCTACAAACCCCATCCAATGCATTTTCACACCGCCACAACATTCAACAGACCGCCTGCGAACAGCAATGGAAGATAAAAACAAATTAACCACGACTAACGCCTGCGACGACGTCAGCCCGGTCAGGCTAAGCACAATAGAGCTGAGACTATTCGAAACTATAAGTGAGTGAGTGAAGTGATTCTTCATTCACGTTTTAATTAAAACCGAAAGCGCCGGCGAGGGTTTCGAAGTGACGGTGTTATGTCGATGAACGAGTGCAAACGGCCGCTCATTATGATAATATCTCATTCGTTATTCATATTACTATTCAAATAGATTTCAATTGCCTGTTCGAGTATGTTAAAGAATGTTAATCGCGTCGTGGTCGCCGCCTTCGTTGGTTCGGTTTCCGATTTCCTGCGAGCGGAGATAGGACGTGTTGTGCACGTTCTAAAGTCGAGGGCTGGAGACATTTGATACACAGTCGAGGTCCTGAGTCCGGGATGGATGTCTGTAAACAATACGAGCTGACACACGATGCAGCGGACAAAGCTCGCTTGCATTATAATGTGGTTACGCACACGATGCGTGGCGTGAGGCGGATACTCTTCCAGATAGTAGTTATACAACCTAAACTAAGATTGATCGTTGAAGAAGGAAAAAAATATATCGTGAGAAAATTCAACTCATATGAGCTATGACAATAACCATGATAATGATCAACATTCTAGTCAAAACTGACTATTCAGCTGTACGTGACATAAGGCACCAAAAAAAATGCTGTTCATAAATAGAAGGAGAGCTAAATATTAAGCCCAGGCTTTCAAGAAAAACACAGGATACAAAAACATCGTGTTGTAGCTTAACTGCATGAAGCAATGGAGAATAATGACGTCATGGGGTTGCGCGGCTAATGTGCGCAGCGACTAGTCGCAAGTTTTGCCCGGTGCAAAATAAAAAATACTAAATAGGTACCATAAGGGGTAGTATTACGACCAGTGATTAGCAAAAACAGTCAGCATACAATTGCACAGTAAATATGCAAAAAAGTGCAACAAAAAATTAGTGGACGCTGCAAAAATGTATGGAACTTACGTAGTCTTGTTTCATAAAGGCAGATACATTTATCAGCAATTATATTTTCTGCTCACGGCAATATCGGCAATATTCGCTCTATATCAGCTACAATTCCAGTAACAGACGCAGCCATCTGGCGTGCGGTTGAGCAATCTCGCGGAGCTCATTTTTTGAACGGCCGTAATATCTGTCGTGAGCGCGATGCGTCGTGCGCGCAAATTGAGCGAAACGCGCAGTGCGGTAATCGAGTCGACATCTCCAACCCGCGCGCTGATGGCCCCTGCGCCATAACCGAGATTGTCAGCACTTAACGGAGTACTTCGATATTGCCTCCATCTACATTCCGATCGATGCCCAGTATGCAGCGTTGGGAGTTTACCAACAGTTTCATAATCGCTAATACCGAACGCTTAAAAATTAGCCACGACAAGCAAGGCTATGAAGGTTCTTCGGCAAATAAATTCAACTGGTTAAACAGGAGAACCGTTACTATTATGATTATTGGAATTGTAAACCAAATCTAAAGAGAAATAGTAAAAGCGACTCGTCAAGTCGAATAGCTTGGTAGTAGTGTCTCTACAAATACCTTAGCCGGAATCATCGTGACTCCTTCTACCCGATAAGGCCGTCCTAATTGTGCCTACGGGACTTACTTGGACGTGGACAATACAATTGCTCCTACTTTCTAAAAACCGTGAGTGGTCCATGTGGTTATTAACGTAATCTGTATTTACATCAATTACATGAACCGAAGTAGTGCTCACGGATATAAAGCGCCTGGCATTAGCGGGCAGTCAGCGCGACAACGGTGACGCGGCGCCGCGCGGCTTAACCGCGCATTACTGTCACAATAACGACAAAACGTAATAAAAACGCGATAAAAGCCGTCCGTCCGCCCGTAAGCGGATCGCGTCCGTTAAGATGAAATTATCCCCCCAGCTGTATGCAAGCCTGTTTATGGCCTTTTCGGCGCTTTAGTTTTCGCAGCACAACTATGCTCGAACCTAATCTCGCTTACAATGTGCACACAAACGTCGGAGAAATTAAGGCGAGCGAGCGAGCAGAATTTATGGCTGCAGCAATTGTGAGACAGTTGCTTTACAGCTGCAGGTTAACTACCATTGTTATTATCTTCATAATAGTTTGCGATAGTGCATCAATGCGTCGGTAAGCAAGCATTGAATCAGACAAGAAATATAGAGCAACAGACTAAACAAATAAATCAGCAAAATCGGTACAGTTTATTTTGTGCAATCACACAGTTATTTCCTCCGAACAAAAGCGAGGCAATAATGTGAAACATGAGGTAGGCCACGGTCGCAGGATCGATATAAATATGCAATCTACCATTTAAATAAATAAATAAATAAAAATGCGCCAGACAACACACCTCTTGTAATGGTCTCGGAGTAAGAATTAATATCCCTGTGTTACGAGGTACCACACAAGGAAATAAGCCAGGGGCGTCTCGCAGCATACGCATAAGATCGTTTCCTGAATTGACCCGATCGGGAATAGACTCGTAAATGTTTTTAGGCATTTGCACATGACTTGTGTTATGTTGTGGTGAAATATCCGTTGCAGGCCAGCAATACAGCAGCCGGAGCGCCGGGATTCGTCACATATATGTATGAGTAGATGTAGTAATGGAATAGTAAATAAAAGATCAGCCAATCCAGAGACTTGTTTATTGTGTAGGGTAAAAGTATAGGTAGGAAATAACTGCAACAAAATAAAAATAAATGAATACAAAGAGTCCTAGGTATAAGATTATCTAATAGTAACAGCTAAGTAAATAGGTATGATATGCTTACCCCGATACACGGGTTCCTGTTACATTATAACTGTTTACAATTGGTTATTTATAGTACTTACTTAAAATATCCACCAACACGTAATTTAAACTTATACTGATAATCTGGTAAAATGCTCGCAAGCTCTGTTCAGTTTTGGTAGGACTGCCTCAAAATGCTGAGTAGGGAATGATAAATTAAACTTTGAAAGGACAGGTCCAGAATACTATTAATGGCCAGTAAGTTAAACTATGAAGTTTCCAGCCATCGTGGAGGTTCTAGAGTCCACGAGACTGGAACGAAACGGCATCGTTACAATGTAAACCAAACTAGGATTAACTACAACTTATTTTATGTTGTTTAAAATAAGATTTTTCTAATACGCTTAAGTACATAAACCATCTTCCCTACTTAAATGTTTCTCTACATTGGCACCTGCAATCAAGTCATTAAAATACATACTGAATCTAAAGAAATAAAAACTGAAAAATTACGATTTCGGACCTTGATGATCTCAAGCGGGAATCAAACCCGCGTCTTCCACAATCCGGGTGACTGCGCTAAACCACTGAGATACCGAAACCTTATACTGAATGTTTACATTAAGATTCTTATGTTTACATACCGAATGTTCTGCCTAAGGCCTTATGACATTGTTATTAAAATTAATAATAACATCGGAAGCCGAGGATCCCAGCCCAGGTGTTTGCTAGTTATCTACACCAGGCCGAATGTGCGAATTCTTCGCTCCTCAAGCTCTACGAAAACATGGGTGCTTATTTGCTCTATTGTAAAGTGGTAGTGTTTGCGCGGGCAGTTGTAGTAATTAAGTACTAGTGCGGGGTGCGAGGTGCGGGGCAGGACCCGCGAACAATGCCTGTTTACTCTCGGATCGCGCATTGTGGCTCCAAGCACAACGCACCCGAGATCCTTTCCGTCTACGATGTTATGTTTTTTTTTTTTGCAGAAGAATTACAAAAGCCTAAATGGCCTTCAAGACGATACTTACACTGACGGCGAATTGTTGTAAACATGAAATTAAAAACATGACCTCTTTTGAATGACTGTTTAGTTACCTAGTTTCAAATAAGGCATATTATGTAGGTCCGTAATATAATCGCCAAAGATACTATTTTACGCGTAAACAAAAGTCTCGAAGCATTCAGATGTACCGATCAGTTTCAGCCCTAAAATAGACCACGTATTCACAGCGTTGGGGAAATGTACGTGAGCTGCGCGTGACAATGGACTGCCGGTACACGCCGACACGTGGCGGCCACTTTCCACCTTATTCCGGCGACATTCAGCCATTAGATGACGAGACCAACGCGGCAAACTTCCCGTCGTCAAAAGTGCTGTAACATCGTTGCTCCCCTCTGTAAATCGAACCGTGTAAAATCCTTGTGCAAGCTCGGTTGCTCGTTCGCGCACAACATTCATTAATTTTACTTTTACCGCTTGCAACTTTAAGCTATTGTACAAATCGCTATCCGCTCGCCCCGTAAAGTTGTCAGGTTTTACGATCGGCCACATTTCAGTGTAATACGCAAAGAGCAGTCACGTATAAACTTATGGCTCCAGTGACTTTGGCGTGTAATTCGTATGGGCATAAGATTAGAATTATTTAGAATACCTACGTACTCTTATTAATTTCGGAATTATGTTCCATTATAGCGATCATATTGGCGAGCATTGTGGCCTAGAGCTCAAGCACCCCCCCACTAGATGGAATATATAAAAAACAGATTAAACCGGATAACGGCGGAAAGTTCATTACCTACTACGTTGGGTTCTAATACCATGGGTGAAAAGTGGGCTTCTGAGTGTTTCGTTCACCATGATGGCAACAGTCAATTGCCTCTGACTACCCCGTTTGGGATATAGTCGTGATGGTACCTATGTGTGTTCCATGTTAAGCAGAATAATAGCCGAGATCAGTTTTTTTTCCATTTGATTCAAATTCGAGCTTGCGGTAATTACGCTTAGCTCAGTGGTAAAGATCAAAATAAAAAACCTCGTTGAACAAAAATTGTCGTTCCTAAGTTTGCAGAAGAGGGAAGTATTCGAGGTGATTTTAGCATAGATTCAGCACGATCTAGGGTAAGTTAGGTAGATGACTCATGATCATAACAATGCGATGTTACTAAACCGATCGCAAGCCTGAGAGAGCTCGCCACAGCTTGCGGTTCAGTAGATGTCTCGACTCTCAGTATACCGACAAAGGCACTTTCCTAAGATCTAATCCCAATCTTCATGGGTAATGTACCAGAGTTCTGTTGTACAATCATCTGACTCCGTGGGAGTGAGGAGGAAAGGGAGAACCGATTAATCTGGTAGAGATAATCTGCGTGTTGTTTTGCCACAGCTGCGTGAGATGGGCACGCGAGAAACCTGCCGATTTACAAATTATGTTATTAATCACTCTACATAGATAACGCTTAATTGGTATCAATTTATTTCGTTAAACCGCGCTTCTTCAATGATGGAATGATGGCTTTTGTTATGGGCAATATTTTCAACAATATTTTCTTAATGAATCGAATTAAAATAATTATGATGAATTTTATTATTATTCCATGCTTTCGAAGTGGGAATCTTATTTGTTCAGTATTTATGAATGTACTATCGTGAATTCGAATTATACAAAAACGTATGTTTGTTCTCTAAGAAATAGTTCGATGTCCATGTGTAATAGAGCCCAGAGATTAGTGACCTACGAATCCTGTCAAATGTTTCTGAGCATTTAAAGTACTCATGTAAAGCGACCGAATGAGTGCTACCAAGTGTTCGAGTTCCTCCCACACTTTCCACAAAGCCGACTAGACCACGCACTGAAAAACTTTGCTTCAGTTAATGAAACACAGTATGATAGGTGTATTAAACTCATAGGACTTTTCTATCAGCTGGCGAATGTTTAAAATCTGCTCGCGAGTCCCCTTGCCTTTGACGAAACCTGCTTGCTCTTGAGAAATCTGCCTGTCCGAGAAATAACGGATCCTGCTGTTTATAATGTGGAGTAATACTTTACTAGCGTGAGATGTGGGCGCTAGAGTTCTATAATTATCTCACTTCGAAGTGGACCCTTTCTTGTGCAGTGGTAGAATTTCTGAACTTGCCCAATCAACGGGCCATTCTCCAATACGCCATACTTTGTCGCAAATTCTGTGTAGTGCAACCGCTCCTGGTCTTCCTATTGCTTTTATAACTTCCGCTGTTAACTTTTTTTAGACCTTGAGCTCTGCAATAGCAGCCGCAACTTCGGGCATCAATATGGATGGTTCCAGGTCCATTTCGGCCCAATCAGTCGCTACGAGTGGTATCAAATGAAGTCGTGGTGGCTCTTGTACAATTTTTTGAAAAGATCCGAACTTTGCAAATTCAGCGCATGACTTTCAATGTCTTTGCAGACATGCTGCTGTTTTTATCGCGTCGGTAGTGCAGCTGTATTGACCTGCTAAGCACCGAGTATCTGTCACGGTCTCGTGCGCTTGTCATTCCTTTTGCTTGAATAGCCTTTCGTTCCTTTATTATTTTCCAGGTGTCAGTGGAAAGCCACGACTGCCTACGCTTAGACGGCAAACAGCAGATGGAGGTGTTATCTATCGCCTTTCATATAATAATAATAATGATCAAATAATTATGATGAATTTCATTATTATTCCATGCTTTCGAAGTGGGAATCTTATTTGTTCAGTATTTATGAATGCACTATCGTGAATTCGAATAAGACAAAAACGTATGTTTGTTTTCTTAGAAATAGTCCGATGTCCATGTGTAAAAATTCCCAGAAATTAGTGACCTACGAATCCTGTCAAATGTTTCTGAGCACAGAAAATATATAAATTTATGAATATGTCATACCAACCTGCGTGTCATAAATACATATAAAAAAAATATACAATATGTGCATTTCTATATACAACAGCTTGCCGAACGAATTGAAAATATTAAAACCTAATGTATTTTTTTTTTTATATTGCCCGTCAAGATGACCTCACTCCACCTGATGGAAAGCGGTCGTGAGGTCCAGATATGAGGTTGACAAGCCCAGTCATTCAAACGAATCACTGGGCTGGCCATCCTCACCTTGAAGGCCTGCAGAAATGCCTTTTCACGCCCCACTTGAAGAACCCGGGACTATAAGAGGAAGGAAACACATGTGCTGGAAGAGCATTCCACGTCTGGATGGTACGACAAAGAAACGAGTCACCGAACCTTTTAGTTCGGGCCAACAAATGTTGAATTGTGTGTGGGTGACGCCGTAGTCCAGCACGCGTGGTACGGGAGTGGAAAGGTGAGGGTGGGATAAGCTGGAATAACTCGTCAGAGCATTCCCCATTGTAGAAGTGATAGAGAACACTTAGCCTGGCAATGTCTCTACGCAATTGGAGAGGCTCAAGGGTCAAAGTTGCCTCTGGGTTTCCAATAATACGGATAGCACGCCGCTGCAACCTGTCAAGAGCTTCGAGTAGGTACTTAGCGAAACCGTCCCAGAGATGAGAGCAGTATTCCACACACGAGCGAACTTGTGTCTTATACAAGAGACAGAGCTGCTCAGGCGTGAAGAATCGTCTCACTCTGTTCAGGACTCCGAGTTTACGGGATGCAGTTCTAATGACGGTCTCAATGTAGTCCCGCTGGTTTAGGTTGCTACGAACATCCATGCCAAGGATGTTTAGGCTATCCTTAATCGGTAGCGGGGTGCTCTGAAGAGTGGGATGGGAAAGGAAAGGCGACGCCTTTGCTGTGAATGCACACACCTGCGTTTTCTTGGCATTGAACTCGACAAGATTGCATGCACCCCATTCTGAAATGCGGTCCAACACTCCGTCAAGCTCAACAACAAGACTTCGCCTCTTCTCCTCGATGTCAGTCTGCTTTGCCCCAGGGCGCTCGAAATATCGCGCGTGGACCGTGCTATCATCCGCATAGCAATGAATATTACCAAGAGATAACATGTCATTGATATGCAGAAGAAACAACGTCGGCGACAAGACGGAGCCCTGCGGCACTCCGGCATTAATCTGGAGAAAGCGTGATTTTTGACCATCGCAAAGGACACGAATTCTACGTCCCTTCAGAAATCCGGCGACCCAGTCGCATAGGCGAGGTGGCAGACCATATGCCGGAAGCTTGGAAAGAAGCGAACGATGCCATACACGGTCGAAAGCTTTGGCAATGTCAAGGCTGACGGCCAAAGATTCCCCATGCTTGTCCATAGCCTCCCCCCAGATGTGTGTTACGTACGCTAGAAGATCACCCGTAGACCGTTTTGGTCGGAAGCCGTACTGACGGTCGTGAATGAGAGAGTGATCCTCTAGGTAGCGGATGAGCTGAGTGTTTATGATCCGCTCAAACACTTTAGCTAAAACTGAGGTTACGGCTATTGGACGGTAATTGGCAGGGTCAGACCGGTCCCCTTTTTTGGGAACTGGTTGAACGTTCGCCTCCCTCCAAGACAGCGGCACAAGACCCGAATTGTAGGAGAGGCGATACAGGCTAGTGAACACTGGAGACAACTCCGCTGCACATTTCTTCAGCACCACAGCTGGAATTCCATCAGGGCCACTGGCTTTCCTGACATCGAGTGACTGCAGTTCGGCACGAACATCACACTGCCTGATACGAATATCAGGCATTGTGGAGCCGCAATGTGGAATATCAGGCGGCGCAGCACCGCAGTCATCGATGCAAGAGTTTGCGGCAAAGAGGTTAGCCAGTAAATCGGCTTTCTCTTGCGGCTGATGAGCCAACGATCCATCAGGGAATCTCAGTGGGGGCAGCGAAGGCACGCAGAAGTTAGATTGCACGTGTTTAGCCAGTCGCCAGTAGGAGCGGCTACCCGTAGGGTGCGTGATGAGTTCTTGGCCAACACGTGCAATTCGCTGGGCGTCTGCTCTAATGTAAGCCCTCTTCGTGGCCTTGGTGGCTTTATTAAAGGCTGCTTTCAGGGAGGCAAGGTTTGAATGATCATTGAGTGCCTGGGCCCTAGACCAAGCACGGTACGCCGCCGGTTTTTGTTCAACAGCTGCGGCACACTCGCGATTGAACCAGGGACCAGTTTTGCTAGCACTGACGACATCAGTAAAAGGAATGTAGTATTCCATTCCGGTACTGATCTCGTCAGGGATAGCAGATGCACTCTCTGAAGCATCCCTTTCTCCAAAGCAGCACTGCCGCCAAGGGACGGAGGCAAAATACTCTCGCAATCCGTCCCAATCTGCCGAAGAGTAGTGCCATAACCGCCGCGTCACCTCCACAGGTTGTGGGGGAGCTGCACAAGGCACTGTAGCGCCAACCAGACAGTGATCGGAGGAGCCCAATGGAGCACCAACCGACACTTTATACCCGGCTGGGTGACTCGTCAGCAGAAGGTCCAATAAAGAGGGAGTATGACCGACAATATCTGGTTCCCGGGTGGGCTGGTGTACCAGTTGCGTCAGGTCTTGCGTGAGAGCAAACGCATGGGCAGTTCGGCCTGCATGGTCTGTTTTTGATGAGCCTAACCAGGACTCATGGTGGGCATTGAAGTCTCCCAAAAACACCATTTCGGCATTTGGGAACTGCGCCTGAGCGTTGTCTGCGGCCTGACTCAGATGCTCGAAGAGTCGAGTTGTCTCGACTCTAGACCCGGCTTGTGGAGCCCAGGTCAACGTGCACCCAGAGAGTGGAGAAGGATGGGTCTTCTAGGCAGCGGAGACGGCTACAGCAGACGTCCGCCCTGACGAATAGACATACACCGGCTTTAGGTTGGAAGGACTCTTCCAGCACATAGCCGGGGTAGTGCAGGTATGACGTATCGGCAGGGCGGCCTATCTGTGTTTCCGTCAAAAAGAGCATCGCAGGCCTCGCCGTCTCAAGGTGTTGATGGACGGCGTTGAGGTTTGCATGGAGTCCGCGGATGTTAGCGAACTCCACCTCAAACAGCGTGTTGGTGGGGGATGGGGATGCCGCTGTAGGCCGTTTTTTCGTGCTTCTGACTGCCATAGAAGTTGGAGGATGGGAGGGGCGTGAAAGGACGACTGTGATCGAGGCAATGAAAGACAAAGCGTGGTGCCCTGCATTGGTATTAATCGCATGGAATAGTGTAGGCCGGTCCGCCGGGCGGAAGGGCCCCCGTACCCCCTCGGGTGTGGTCGCCGGGCCCCACCGGAACCGGGCACCACCCGGCACGACGAGCCACCCCGAGATTATGCGCGACCTGGTGGGGCAGCCTCCAGAGGTGGTTAACCCCTTTTGGGCCCCTGTACTATGCCGCGGGCGGCCAGCGGCACCACCGTTTCTACGGGTCTCCCTGGCCGGCGGGCCGATACACACTACACACACAATACCGCCGCTAGGGCTCCCACTGGTCCAACAATTGCCACGATCACAGTCCCCCTGGCACCGGTTAGTGCAGTGCTGATCCCGGAACGCGACCTGACCGAGATAGTTCAGAATCACTTGGCGGGTTTTACACAACTGCATGGTGGTAACAACAACCGGCCGACATAAGTCTCCCACCTGAAGAGCAGATGGTCTGCTGGAAGAAACCCTTAGTCGCCTCTTACGACACCCATGGGAAGATATGGGGCTGTGGAAAGTATTCTTTTAAAGTGCCGCCACCAGCACGGCACAAATTATTAATTTAAGAAAAAATTAACGATATGGCTATTAGAAAAATGTTTTTATAGTGTAAAGGAATATATATAGAGTTTTGTTAAAAGTTATGTAAAAACCAGCTAGTTTATTAAACATTTACACGTCTGCATGCAGACCGAATACAATGGACAATTCATGCTATATTTTAAGACCTTTTTGACATGTATTCTCGTAAATAAATATTTTGACTTGACTTGACTTGACATTTCTAAAAAAAAAACACGCTCTTTGACAGACGTCTTTTGTAATCATTTTCTCAAATATTATTTTCCTGTTTATTTTATAGTTTCATTAATGCTATCTCCACACAAAAATAGTGACAAGCAACCGCACCGCCGGCACGCTTGGGGCCTGTGGGGCAATCTGCCTCGCGCGGGGCCCCCGCTACCGGTGGTATAGTGTGCCACATGCGATGGACACACCAAAAGAATGTCAACTGCATGCGCGCCTATTATTGGGGCTACAGAGGGTGGAATCAACCTGTCTACACACCGTGACCGGATGCTACCTCTGTTGCCCTTGACCCAGCCGTGGCGGTTTCCGCCCAACGATTATCGGATCAAGTGCGGGCGATTCAGCGTCTTCAGATGTTGGATCAGCCTACGCTTGATCGGTTGCGCCTGGAGGCGCTTTCAGTTTGCACGACTTCTTCGTCGACGCGGGACCCGTCCGACACGCTGCTGCATCCGAGCCCGGTTAGCGACTCGGTACCGGTAGCGCCCCGGATGGATCCAGATATCGATGGAGAAGCCAGTGCGAACGTAAGCGTAAGTACTCAGGCCAAAGAGCAATTGAGGAGAGCTTTGGGGGACGCGATTTTGGAATATCGCTCCACACTAGTCTCTAGGCCGCGGTTACCGCGTTTGCCCACTAATAGACGCAACCTAGCGTTAATGGGGGCCCTGGACGCTTTACTAGCTCCGTTTATACGAACTAGTGTAGACTTAGTTGATACCCACTCGATTCTGCACTGCGGGGCCATGCCGTGTTGCTCCTGTCAAATTCCCGGACTCTGACCGTGCAGCGCGACTGAATGTACCCGCATGGCAAATGCGAATCGAGCGGCGTATCATCACGTTTAGGACCCTCATTACAAAGTTGGTCTGCTTCAGCCGAGGAAACAATCGTCTCCGGGTCATGCGTTACGTGACCCAAGCCTTTGCTGGGACGGGTATTAGACTGGAACAGTATATGGCTTGTGTCACGGAACGCATTGACTTCCTGAAGCAGAAGGTCTATGCGTGGGCAAACCGTATCCGTCGCTACAGAGAACGTGTGGAGAGATATTAAAAAAATCGCCTTTCCCAAAGTGACCAAAAGAAGGTGGGGAAGGAAACTGAGAAGAGACTAATCAACGTGTGAGCGACAGTCAGCGACCAGATGCAAGTGTCATGATTGACTTCTGGCGCAGCATCTGGTCATGCCTGTCGATCACACGGAGGGTGACTGGATGCGCACTGTCGAGCATGAATGCGAATATATCGAAACCATGGGGTCAGTAACTACTGAACCCGAAGACGTTAGTTGTGCAATTCAGACGGCTCAGATCTGGAAAAGTCCTGGCCCGGATGGATTGCACAACTTCTGGATCAAGTGGTTTCGATATTCGCATCCATGCTTGGCAGTGCAGTTCCAGGAATCCCTCGAGGTTGGTTCTCTCCCTAGTTTCCTGACTACTGGTGTCACTTTCCTTTTACACAAGTACCTCGGAAGCAAAAAACTATAGACCCATCACGTGCTTACCTACCATCTACAAGCTCCTTACGTCCATTCTAGCAAAAACAAATTAACTCGCATATCGTTGCGAACAATGTCTTGGCCCCTGCTCAGAATGAATGTAAAATTAGGGTCCCTAGGTACTAAAGAACTCCTCCTCATAGACACGACTATTTGCCAACAAGTCCGGCGGAATCGGAAAGCTCTTTCAACTGCCTGGATTGACTACAAGAAGGCCTATGATTCGGTGCCCCATTCATGGCTCAGGAGGATCTTAGAGCTGTATAAAATTGATACAACTTTAAGATCTTTCTTGAGCACGTGCATGGGGCAGTGGATCACAGTCCTTCGTCAGCCAGGTGGTGGAGATGGCTCCCCTGATCCGCAGGACTTCATAAGCATAGAGCGAGGTATTTTCCAGGGCGATAGTTTGACTCCTTTGTGGTTTTGTTTAGCTCTGAATCCTCTTAGTACCTTACTAAAGGATTCAAAGCTAGGCCTCGGCTTCGCAGAGGGGGTGAGTTCATCTCTCATTCAATGTACTCGTACATGGATGTCGTGAAGCTGTTTGCACCAAACACCCAGATCTTGATGAAATTGTTAAAAATCACCGAGATTTTTAGCAACGCCATCAAGATGGAGTTTGGTGTCGATAAGTGTGCGGTCATGCATGTACAGGATGGGAGGGTTGTAGATTCACCGAGTTTAGAGCTCTCTGAGACGATGACACTCAGTTCTCTCTCTGAAGCCGAAACCTACAAATATCTCGGTATGTCAGAGTCGTTGGGTGTATCAATGGGAGACGTCAAACAATCGGTGTTGGAGCGTTTCTTTGGCCGCCTTACAATGGTACTTAAGTGTTCTTTCAAGGTGCGCGCCTTCAACGGTTGGGTGATGCCCTTATTAATATACTCATTTGGCATACTGAAATGGACTCAGACTGAGCTGGGCGCTCTGGATACACGAGTCCGAAAACTGCTCACAACGCATCATCGCCTGCTTCACCCACGCTCGTCTGTTATGAGATTGTACATCCCACGTAAGGTGGGGGGTCGTGGCTTTTTAAATGCCAAGGACCTTCACAACCGTGAGGTTGAGATTGCTCTCAGGAGGTTTTTTCTCAACAACGAGTGTGGGATTCATCGTGACGTTGTGGCAGTTGACAAGGGGCTCACGCCGCTCTTCTTGGCAAACGAGAACTGGCGTCAACTACCGGTGCTCACCACCGACGACCGCAGGGAAATATGGAAGAGCAATGAGCTGCATGGGAGGATCTATCGGGCCTTAACAGGACCCGATGTGGACCTCTCCGCATCGGTGAACTGGCAACGCTTCGGTGACTTCTTTGACCGAGGGTTTTGTCTGTGCAATTGCTGATGAAGTTATCAAGGTGAATAACTGCCGGAAATACATCATGAAGGACGGTACGGTCGACATTTGTCGGGCATGCCGCCGTCCTGGCGAGTCTATTCGCCATGTTATTTCCGGTTGTTCTCACCCTGCTAACGGGGAGTACTTGCACAGGCACAACCTAGTAGCCAAGATCATTGACCAGCAACTTGCTCTTCGGTATGGCCTTGTTGAGTCGGAGGTACCGTACTATAAGTACGCACCGGTAACAGTTCTCGAAAATAGTCGTGCATTGCTCTATTGGGATGATGATGATGATGGCCTCCCAGACGTATCCGTCGACGGCGACACCCTTAGCTTGTGTTAGCCTGGGTCCTTGCATGAGCGCGAGCATGACTAGCAAAGCCAAACTTGGTTTTGAAAGTCCTGTTGCAAGGAGCACAATAAAGACACCCACCAGAGTCATATGTATAAACGTACACTCAAAATTTTCTAAGCCCGATCTAACAGCAGATCGCCATTCTCTCCTCTGAGTAGCAAGCCGCTCCCACGAATCACTAGAGATGCCACTTGCGACCAGTTGGCGCTTCAATACATCTCTATACCGCAGGTACTGTCCACCAGGTTTGCGTTTACCTGAGCTAAACTCAGAGTAAAATATGTTTAGGCAACCTGGCAGACTCCATGCGCACAATGTGTCCGCACCAGCGAAGTTGGCCTTTCATCAAAAGACACTCCATTCCAGGTATCTTAGTTCGACGTAAAACCTCAGAGTTTGGCACACGATCCTGCCACCTTAGTCGAAGAACTGCTCGAAGACATTTTAGGTAAAAGACATCAAGACGTCTGATGTCTCCCTTGTACAGACACCAAGTCTCCGAAGCATAGAGCAACAGTGGCAGTATAATTGCCCTATAAACAGCGAGCTCAGTTTGGAGTTTCAAATCGTGTGACTTCCAGACCCTTTGGCTAAGGCCACCAAAAGCCGCAGCGGCTTTGGAGATCCTTGCAGAGATTTCCGAGTCAAGACGATTATCACTGCGCACTAGACTCCCAAGGTACCGGAAGGTTCCTACTTCGTCCAGAGGCTTACCCTGCAGGTAAACAGCAGCATCATTTACAGATTTGCCTTTAGCAGGCTGTTTAAGAATCTGAGTCTTAGAAGCGCTAATTACTAAGCCAAATTTACGACAGGATTCGTCTAAGCTGTCAAGGTAACTCTGCAGGTCATCCAAACTGTCAGCCATAAGGCAAACATCGTCAGCATAAATAACCTCGGTAACCGGAACAGAATGCAACTTGCTTTTTGTCCTGAAACGTGAGAGGTCGAAGACGCTTTTGTCCATACGGACATTTATGGAAATCTGGTTACTACAGCGCTTGAGAGCATCGTTCATTACTGCCGCGAAATATATAGAAAAAAGGGTCGGAGCCATAACGCAGCCTTGCTTGACGCCGCTGGTGACAGGGAACCGTTCCGTGAAGTCGTTCTCGTGACGTACGTGGGCTGTCATGCCCTCGTGAAACTGACGCACTACATTTACAAACTTCGCAGGACAGCCACATTTCTCCAGAACAGTCCAGAGAGCAGTTCTAGGAACGCGGTCAAAGGCCTTCTCTAGGTCCACAAAATATAAGTAGAGGTCACGGTGTTGTTCAAGACTTTTCTCTTGAATTTGCTTGACAACAAAGATGGCATCAACCGTGCCCCTGTTTGGTCGAAACCCACACTGAGTTTCGGGAAGGAAGCTCTCGGCTATGACACTTAGGCATTTATTAATTATATGGGCAAGTATTTTGCCAGCCGTGGACAGCAAGGCAATACCCCTAAAAGAGCTACAGTTGGATAGTCCCCCTTTGCCTTCATATAATTTCGTTATTAAAGCATCCTTCCAGTCTTGTGGAACAGTCTCAGCGTCCCAAATCATCTCAATAAGTTCGAACAGCCTGGATCTGATTTTCGATCCTCCATACTTGTAAATTTCAGATGGTAGACTGTCCGGACCCGGTGACTTTCCATTTTTTAGACGACGCACGGCACCAATGAACTCCTCGTATGACGGCGGGTCCTTCAAACCAGATGCGGTGGGCAAGCTCTCAAGCGAGATGATGTATGACAGATCCGCTCCATGACTACCGGGATTAAGCACTTCATTGAAGTGCTCTTCCCAAGGAAGAAGGACCTCTTTCGAATCTGTCAATAGCGTAGATTTATCTCGCGAGAAAATTGGAGCAGTCTTTTTAGCGCGAGGACCATAAACGGTCTTTAGTCCTTCGAAAAACTTAGCAGTCTGACCGCTATCAACTAGCAACTGCAGCTCTTCGGCCTTGTGGCACCACCAACTATCCTTCAATTCACGCATCTTAATTTTGAGACCACGCTGTATAGAGCCGCGCTGTCCCGCACTAATGATACCCCTTAAGGCAAGACGCAATCTCTCAATAAGCCGCCTTATTTCTACATCAGAATCATCGAACCAATCTTGGTTTTTCTTTTGTGGTTTATCTATAACCCGTTGAGAAACATCGTAAAGTGCCTCAGCGTAATTATGCCATGCAGCATCCACCGATAAATGGACATCAGTGCCGGGCATCACAGCATCGAATTCCAAATCAAGCTTGTGCTGCATATCATTGTCTCGAACCAGCTTCGCAACATCAACTCGAGCCGGAACCCTGTGATCCGCTCTGCGCGGTGGTTTGTAGTTCAGTCTCATTCTAGATCTGATAAGACGATGGTCAGTCCAGCCTTGGGCACCCCGCATTGCTCTTGTAATAAGTACATCTCTCATATCTTACCTGCTTACTATGATGTAATCAAGAAGATGCCAATGTCCAGAACGTGGGTGCATCCAGGATGTTTTGTATTTATCAGGCAACCTAAAGTAAGTGTTCGAAATGCTGAGATCGAATTCAGAGCATAAGGTCAACAGTGCTAAACCATTGGAATTGCACTTGCCCACACCATGCCTTCCTAACACAACCCTCCAGGCGATATGCTCAATACCAACACGCGCATTGAAATCACCGAGCAAGATCAATTTGTCACGGGCTGGAATCCGCTCTAAAACTTCACGAAGACTTCCATAAAATTGAAGCTTATCTTCATCAGTTGTTGTCATGGTGGGTGCATAGAGGCTCACGAGATGCAAGTATTTCCCGGCTGCCATATGTAGCCGCAAGGACATGATTCGATCATTAATGCCTTTAGGATCATTAATGCTCTATTGAGATCGCTCTATCATCACGGACAGGACTATTGTAGCCAATGAGCCTGATATCGTGCTGGTAGACCGATCCCAACGCCGGGCAGTGCTCGTCGACATCACCATTCCACATGACGATAACCTCGTAAAAGCTGAGAAGGACAAAATCAGCATTTACCTTGACTTGGCTCATGAGGTGACCGCCATGTGGAATGTTGATTCGACGATCATTGTCCCGATAGTCGTATCGGCAAACGGCTTAATAGTGAAGAGCCTCGACCAACACCTGTCGCTCAGCGGTTGGGTCAAGGGGCAGATGCAGAAAGCGGTGCTCCTGGACACGACTCGCATTGTCAGGAGGTTCCTCTCTCTGCAGCCCTAACCACCGGTAGTCTGGGCCTTGCCTGCCCTGCTGCCGGCGTTTTCCTAGGTTAAGGTTTTTTTATAGTATTTTTATAATTCATTTATTTTGTAATTATGTATTTCGTTTTTATAATTTTATAATTACACACATCAAAAGTGTCTAGGGATCAACATATATTTTTGCAATAACTTTTCTCCTGATTGATATTAATTAAAATTTTCTTTTAAGGATTCATCAAATAAAGTGTTTTCGTTTGTCTACAGTAACGATAAACCAAGTCACCTTTGCATTAATAAAGAAATTTGCCGTTTTCCTAATAAAGGGATTTTTGACATTTGAACCACTAACATTAAAGTTCGAAAAAAAGACTGAATTAACAGTTTTCTTTAAAATTTTATTGGGTAACTTAAACAATTCATAATCCGTGTTTCTACCGCGAACACTAACAACACAAGAACATCGGTTTGGCATACTCAAAATGAGTTCATCCAAATCACGCTGTGGAATGGCCGCCCATGTTCGTTGCAACAACAAAAAAAGGTCTTCTTGCGACTGGATACCCTCCATATTCGGCAGAGCTCTTCTCTGTAGCGTATCCCATGCATGCTCAATCGGGTTCAAGTCTGGCGACTGAGCAGGCCAGGGCAGGACATTGATGTTAGCTGCGGTGAGAGTCTGTCTTACAACTCTTGCGGTGTGCGGTCGTGCATTATCATGCATTAACTGAAATAAGGGACCGATTTGCACTTGTAGAGGAACGATGACGTCTGATACAATCGCCTCAGCATAAATTTGAGCGTTGAGGTTGCCTCTGATCCAAATCAACTCAGTTCTTCCGCCGATCCAAATACCCGCCCATACCATGATGGTTCCACCACTATAAGGATGGACTTCCTGGCAGGATTTTAATCGCTGTTGGCGTCCAGGGGTTCTCCAGTGTCGTATACGTCTTGTATCCGGTCTCATACCAAAACGAGACTCATCAGAAAAGCACACGAAACGCCATTGTTCTTCTGCCCAATTTCTGTGTTCAAGAGCCCATTGATATCGAATCCTACGATTGTGCATTGCTATAGGAGGTACCCTTAGCGGTGTTCGGGAATGAAGGTTCACTTCATGCAAGCGGTTTCTGACTGTTTGGTCGCTAATTAAGTTCCCTGAAGAGTGATGAAGCCTCACGGCTAACATCATGGCGGGTATTGTTGGAGCTCTTCGAGTTGTGATCTGAATGTATCGGTCTTGTCTCCGTGTGGTGCAGCGATACCGTCCTCCATGGCGCTCAGCCACGGTACCAGTGCTTCGGTAACGTGTCCAAAGTCGATTGATAACACTCTGACTTGTTTTCAGAGCTAAAGCCACAGTACGTTGCCGGGAACCAGCTTCTATCATTCCCACGGCTCTGAGCATTTCTTCCCTGCTTAAATGACGTCGCCGCTCCATAATAACGTTGGTTTTAATCAGTAGTAGGGAAACAGTAGCACTAATAATGTCTTCAATGCGTTGTATGTTTTCATAGGGAAAATATTGACAGCTGATTTTCATCTTTTAATCGAATTTGATTGACAGTTCCGTTTCAAATTATGAAATGCACCAAAAAGGATCCATATAAATTTATAAAATCATAAATTTATTACAAAGCCACATCTCAATCTCAAGAAATCCGCATAAAAATGCTTGATCCCTAGACACTTTTGATGTGTGTATAAAAACAAATTACTTGACTTATATCATAAGTTGTTTTATTGTTGTAAATCTTTGTTTTATGGAAATACTGTACAAATTTTATACTTAAGTTTTATTGACCAAATAATATAATATAATAGCCTTTAGCTGGTTTCACTGCTTATCGGCACTAGCGTGCAGAGATTGAGGGCCATCCAAGACCGTGTTGCTTAACTCGTTCCTGAAGACCACTTGCTGCAATCACGGCAGAGTGCGAGCCTTCTTGGTTACTTTAAGACGAAGAGCGAACGATGCTATCAAAAGATAGTGTTCCGATCCACAGTCTGCACCAGGAAAGGTCTTCACGGTAGTTACTGAGGTTTTCCAACGGCTATTAATCATAATGTAATCGATTTGGTTACGACAACGATCGCCAGGAGACTTTCACGTATAAAGGCACCTTGGGTGGTGGTGGACACAGGTATTCACCATCGTAAACCTTCTGTCGATACTAAATTCCAGTAGCCTCGCTACCCCGTCGTTTTTAAGTCCCAGTCCGTACCTCCCAACTGTACTCCTAATGTGACTGTCTTGTAAATTATTTCCCACTGTGGTATTCCAGTTACCCATCATTATGTCCACATATAGTCTACATAAAGCTGAGTCCCTGCTAACATCTAGTGTTTATGGGTGCACAAATCAGTTCTGCTTTGATCATGTTGATTCTCATGACATCCTCAAGGTATTTAAGGAACTTAATATGAAAAATACCGAAGATTTGTGGGGTATTTTGATGAATCTACTCAAATCAATCATTAATACGATATCACCCCACTTAGCTAAACTTTTTAATAATTGCATAGACCAAGGTCAGTTTCCCAACTCAATGAAATTTAGTAAGGTCATCCCTTTTTAAATCTGGTAGCAAAAGTGACCCATCTAATTATAGACCCATTTCTATACTACCAGCTCTCAATAAAATCTTTGAAAAAATTATATTGAACCACCTGCTTTCACACTTTGATTTAAATAACTTACTACATGAGAAACAATTTGGTTTTACTAAACACAAGAGCACAACTGATGCAGGTGTAGCACTTATCAAACACATATTTGATGCTTGGGAAAACAACCAAGATGCAGTAGGAATATTTTGTGATCTTTCAAAAGCATTTGATTGCGTGGATCATGAAATATTACTGATTAGGCTAAGACATTACGGTGTTTCAGGTATCTCATCTCAATTAATACAATCCTATCTTACAGATAGAACTCAAAAAGTTAGTATCAACGGAACTGCATCTTCCGGTGCCACCATACTCGTACGTATGGGAGTGCCCTAGGGATCTATATTAGGACCTTTGATTTTTCTTATTAATATAATTGATCTTCCTACCTATGTCAAAGATATTTGTGAGATAGTATTATTTTCTGATATATATACCTCGTTGATTTTTAAAGTCGACAGAGGTAAGCAAGCATTTGACGATGTAAATAATACTCTCTCAAAAGTACTATGTTGGTTCACTAGTAATAATTTATTACTTAATGCAAAAAAAACAAAGTGCATCAAATTCTCTATGCCCAATGTGAGACAGGTTGATACTATTGTTACTATGAATGACGAGCCATTAGAATTTACAAATTCTACTGTATTTTTAGGAATAACTTTAGATTCTAAGTTACAATGGGGTCCGCATATAACGGCCCTGGCAGGGAGACTCAGTTCCGCTGCTTGTGCTGTTAGAAAAATAAGACTCTTGACTGATATTGAAACAGCAAGACTAGTATATTTTAGCTACTTTCATAGTGTTATGTCGTATGGTCTACTGTTGTGGGGTTCAGCTGCAGACTTGAATACCATTTTTGTACTTCAAAAAAGAGCCATCCGCTCCATTTACAAACTTAGACCACGCGACTCGCTTAGGGAAGTATTTAAGAAGATCGATATTTTAACTGTGAATGGTTAGTATATTTTAGATAACATAATGTATGTGCGGCAAAACTTGCATCTGTTCAAGAAAAACAGTGATACTCATAAACATAATACCAGAAATAAAAACAAATTGCAAACTCCCAGTCTTAGGCTACACAAGGTGGGAAACTCATTTGTGGGTCAATCTGTAAAATACTTTAACAAAATACCTCAAAGTCTTGTTGATCTACCTCTTCACGAGTTTAGGTCTGCAATTAAAGCAAATTTAATGATACAAGGTTATTATAATGTAGAGGATTACTTGAACGACAAAAATTTGTGGTCATAGTAGGAATAATCTGCTCCTCTGCTCAATGTTGTGTTCTTTTTTCTACTCTCATTGACTGTACTCTGAATATATTTTTTGTAAAACAAACAAAGTTCAAAAGAGTAACTATCCGGCGCCGAGTGTTAGTCGGATCGTTCAACGTACACGATCTTCAATTTTATGCTTCCATAGGGGTTTATATCTTGGGTTTATACACATGGTGGCCACCCGCTTTCTTCCACGGAAAATCTTTTTGAGGGGATTTTAACCCTCACGGTCATTGTGCTACCGCACGACGCAGGGCATGGAGATGTCAGGTTAGTTTACCGCCGCCCGATACTCGGCGTTGAAGGTTTTTTAACAGCTGGGTGGTTACTCCGAGCAAATCCTCCTCTTTTCCCATCCGGACTTGGGACCGGCAACGGCAGAGTTATGGCCCTTAGAGCTGAATTCATAATAGGTATTATAGTGAAATCTCAATTCGGTGTAAGTTTTCTGAATTTGATGCTCCATTTTCAGGGAATTTTCAGGGAATTGAGATCCACGGAATTGAGATAATAACAAAATTCATCAAATTACTCGAAAATGTTATAAATTACAACGATTGCTACAAAACATACTGGCAGATATCAGTTAAACACTCAATTAATTAGCACAAACCTCATTAAATACTTCATAAACAAAATTAATGTCGCACACCGATTTGAGGAATGACCCGACCCCAAAAACATCGAATGATTTTGTACCTTTGAAAAAATGCTCCTCAATGCGACCTGTCCCCCGTCCACACTTCTCGGCCGCTTGGGCGCAAGCCGCAACTGCCGGGTAGCGGTTATCAGTAGTGTGCGTTTGTACTGCGCGTAGTTAGTGATATAGGTAGCAAAAGTAAATTTCACCGAATTGAGGCACACGCTTCGGACAAGAATAAAATGTGTTACTTTATTAAACCCAAGGATGTACAATAAATATAATATCTTATATGGCTTTATTGTCTATCCCTTCTTCTGTGAATGTGGGAATTTATAGGTTGGGGAACAAGTTTCTTCGCATTTTTTAAGAAAATGCAAAACATTTTTTAATATAGTTTATTTACATCTAACTAAAGTATGTTGGTGCCATTTTGTTCGATTACTTTTTGCCACCTTGTAGGTAGGGACATGATCCCATTGCTATAGGAATTTTGAGGCTTCTGATCAAAATACCGCGACAAGTGGTTTTGGTGATGTGATTCGGCTTGTGATCTCGTGATGTTAACCTGACACTGCCTAAAGAATTCTGAAGAGACAGAAACAGGTGTAAATCTGAAGGTGCAAGGTCAGGACTATACGGCAGATGCATTAACACCTCCCAGCCAAACTCTAAATTCTTGCTAAGTGGCTAAAGATGTGTGAGGTCTAGCGTTATCATGATGAAAAACCACAGCCTTTCTGTTGATTAATTCCGGCCGCTTCCTCTCAACTTCTTGCTTAAATCTCATCAGTTGTTCGCAATAGAGTTCAGAATCGATGGTCCTGCCTGGTGGTAACAGGTCATAATGAATAACGCCCTTCCAATCCCACCACACACACAACATCACCTTGTTGCGAGTTAACCCGGATTTCGCCACAACCTGTAACCGGCCTTTGACCACGACCTTTTTCACACGTTCTTGTCGTACGTGATTCACTTTTCATCACTAGTTATCAGCTTCTTCAAAAATGGTTCGGTTTCATTACGTCGTAATAAAGAATCACAAATGAGTACACGGTTAATTATGTTTCTTTCAGTGAGCTCGTGAGGTACCCAAATATCGAGCTTCTTTGTGTACCCATTTTTTTTCAAATGCGCCAACTGTTTCGGGGTCAAATCCCAGTTCTTCAGCTACGTCGTAACTACTGATATGCACTAGGTCCATAAATATCGCAAATTTTTCGAAAAAATCGCGCCTTGCGTTGCATTTTTACCTTTTTTGTAGTGAAATTTTAAAAATTAACGAATTTCTTCATTAGATTCACTCATCTTGACAGTAAGAAAAACAAATAAAAATCACACATTTTCCTAATATGAGTTTGAAATTATCTTCTTTAAAATTTAAACTTCTAATGATACCAAAATCAGCCAGATACAAATAGTATATCCAAAGAGATTTTATTACAAGTTCATACATACTATATGCGAAAAGACTTTTTCCCCAACCTTAATGAGCAAGTAATTATTTTAAAAAATATGAAACAATAACCAGTAAATTCTGGAAACCGGACACTCCATTTTTGAACTTTCAGTTTTTTTTTAGGTGATATGTAAAACCTGGCGATCTTTTAGATATGCTCTCCATCAGGTCAAGAGTTGTATAAATATGTGTGATTTTTTTCAAGTACGTAACTCAATTTTAAAGGTACTTTTTCTCTCCAGTAGGTCAGTCGGTCGTCACCGTAGAAATGCCCTTCTGCGTTAGTAACGTAAGAGGTAATATGTTCATTTTACAAGGATAATTTTAGTTTTACCTCATGCAGACTTACTTTCCAGAGGGCAACTTTGTTAAAAGTAGATACTAGGTAATTAAGCCATTTAATAAGGTGGATGTAACAGATCCGACGCTCACCGTCGCAGGAGGCCGCCGCCCGACCAGCGAGGACGTGCACGCTCCAGATACCAGCCTTTATGCAGCTGCCACGCAACTATGCACTCACAATATTCTTATTGTTAAGATTTGAGGTCGAAAATACTATGTCAAGAAAGAGCCAAGCAGGGTGCATTGTGCACAGACACGGTTGGCGGGCTATAGATGCGATTCTGTCAAATGGCAACGTGGTATTAGAATGAATACCAATTTCCATCTCTATGAACGAATAACAAACCCCTCCAACACGATTGTCACATTTAATAAAATTAAAACATATGATGTACTTATATCTCATGCGCAGCCTATAGCAAGTAATTTGTTTATGTGGTTTCAGTACGTCTACCACGAGTTGCCACTTTAAATTTACTTTAACGTTCGTGTAAAAAAAAAGTATTGGGATGACACATGACATGACATGATGTACTACCACGAGTTGCCACTTTAAATATACACTATCTTTTGCATAAAAAAATGTATTGGGATTTGACATTGTCATTCTTTAGAAAACTCAATATCTACTTACCAAATGTACAATCACAGACTCATGAATAGCTCTGCTGTGTGTAGGTATGTCGTGATTCTGTTCATAATGACGGCAAATGACCTAGGACTAGATTCAGGACTCAAGACTTTGCTGTCCTCTGGAATTGAACAGTGTAACCATGTAACAACCTTTTAGAATTGTGGCTTACAACATTGTATACCATTTAAACAAAACATGTATCAGCAGGAAGGCGGATGAAAGTCAGTACGAATATTTTGCCGTGTTTTATTGCAACCGTATCGAGCTCATGCCAAGTCCTTTAGAAATAGCTGAGTTCATTTACATGATGCCTAGCTGTTCAGAAACTCACGCAAAGCTTCCTTCACGAACTGCCTGGTTACTTATTACAACTCGCTTTACAAATCGGAACAACCTTTTGTCTGTAATAGCGACTGCCTATAGTAGCGCAGAAGCCGCGGAACAATTTGTAAGCAGACAAGTGAACTCATTAGTCCGAAACGAGTGCGGCTTCGAGGGCTAATAATAACAGGAAGCCAAATACGGGATGGCGTAATTATGAGTCTGGCTAAGGGCGGGTGGCAGTGGCTGTGGGCAGAGCGACTAGAATAGATATAAAACGATAGCTCGAAGGGAATATCCCTAAAAATTCAGCCAACAAAAGTTTGAGATTATTTTTCCTGTTATTGCATCAACCGATACGCCAGTGGTAGAGTCACATATTGAGAATAAAAGTATATCATATTACAATAGAAAAACAACTCCGACGCGGCGGTAGAGTCGCATTATGTCTGTATACTGTCTATTTATAATATATCCATACTATTATGGTATTTATGCCAAAAGACACTTTCAAATCGTCAAATTCACAGCTAAATATACTAATCACAAAGTACTGATACAGTCAAAGTACTGATACAGTCTATTTGAATAAAGTTATTTGAGTTTGAGTTTTAAGTTTATATATGTTTAATAATATTACTTTAAACAGTTGTGAAAAAAAAGATATAATAAGTGACAATAAATGCATACAATAATTCATGTTTAAACGTGTTTTACACAAAGACATAAACTAGAAAAATTCGATTTGATCCTAGGGACTCAAGCGGGATCCAGTACACAGTAAAAAATGTATTGAGATTTGACATTGTCATGTCATGTCAAATCCCAATGCAATTTGTTACGCGAACGATAACGTAAATTTAAAGTGGCAACTCGTGGTGACGTACAGGTTCGGGTCTGTTTTTTTAGTTTCTATCTTTGTGTAGAAAAAAGAGCATTGGTAAATACTAAAAAATAAAAATTCACATAAAAGTATGTGTTTTAACTTGAATTCTCTCTAAAATGTTCCTCTCAAACCTTGCTCTACCTATGAGTATGCGGGGTCAATGTGTCCATCGTTCCTATTTTAAAAGGTATGCGAGAACTTTCTGTATTCAAAATTTTACGAGCGCATTTACCGTGAATTTGTCGGTAAACACCGAAATGCCACCCACACGACGAGCGACCCTCCGACGTCGCCGCGCGTGGAAACGCGTGCGTGACGCGCGCCAAGACACTTTTTGCGATCGTCGCGTCAAGAAAATGAATTAGGTGAATAACTTTTTTAATTAAAGAAATGTTACCTTATTGACTGCGTTAAGGACCCTGAAACTGATGACATAAAATCACTTGAAGCCCAACTGAAAAGTGGAAAAACCATCTGACGATTAACCTAGAGGCTTCAGGAGTTTGCCTTATAGGTCTGCAAATAAGATATTATTGAAGTCTGTGAGCACGACAGATTCCTTACATTTTTATGTCAATAAGGTGAATTAGCTAGTAAATAAAAGAAAGTAAGAATGAAAAATTGTTCGTGTCCAACAAAATGATACATACGATAACATTTTCAGCATCTCCCTTCTCCTATTTTGAGCATGAGTAACCGATCAAAGCTGGCTGATGTATTAAGATTACTTAAACCTAGTTATTAATGTACGTCTGTAAAAATAATGTTAGTATGTATTGTATCTATGTCAACTAACAGGTGTGCAGCAACTTAGACACATTGCGTCTCCAAAATGAACTAAAAAGCTTACATGTTCTGTCAAACAAAGTAAGCTGTCCGGAGAGCGCAGTTTCGCAGCCGGTCGTAAAGAGCAGACCCGATGGCGGCCGCGAGTCATTACAACGGGGATAAATTGCCGACGACTCGACTCCACAACTTCCAATGTCTGCATAAAGTCCAGCTCCAACTTAGGCATCAGCTCGAACACGTTTGGTTCAATTACGTCTCTTTACCAATCGGTGAGCAAGACTTTTAAGAACCCCGAAGCATGCTAATCAATGGCCATAAACGATATTAAAAGCATTATCTCTGGAATCAATGTCAAAATTGTTTTATATATAGCTGAGGACGCACTCAATATGAAAACATAACCCTGCGGCATTGCATTACCTTGCAGGTGGTATATCTCTACATATCCTGACACAGGCGTGCAAACGACTAAACGCTGTATTTTTCATAATATTTCTCTACTGCATACATTTTCTATACCAATATAAATGGATGGTTTCCAAACAATATTTATTTTTATTTTAGTTTAAAGAAATTTATTCTCATAAAACACATGATCACTTAAAATGAGATTACAATGTAATTCAACAAATTAATTTTAATAAATAAATATTTCGATTTGTCTCACTCACATGATAAGCAAACATAAATTTTTATCTTTATCAATCTTTTGCTCGGTGTTGCAATATCGAGACAGAAACTTGTACCGTCTCATTTTAAGATGAAGAATGCCATGAATGAATCAATTCTTTTCTACTGGCTAAGCATCGCCAATAGGAAACGCTAATTGCTATTATGGTGGAGCGGAGTGCGAAGTATCAACTCGACGCTAAGCCGAAAGCTTCGTCAGACATCACTCAGGGTTACGGGCCTAGCGACTAAACGTGCCTCTCCCGCGTCTCGCTATGTAAATACAAGTACTACTCGTAATACACAAACCTTGTTTTTCACTCAAAATAACCCCCCAAAGAGCGTGGGGGAGAGGACAACGCCGGTGACGACTGCGTGCCCGATAACAATTTATATTCAACGAATTATTCAATAACCAATTCAGTTACGTACGTACGTATACCCATGAAATAGAGGGCAGACAAACAACAGTCGGGATTCATAAATATGTTGATCGAGCTCTATGTATTTCAATTGAATCCGGCATTAAAGTCGGAGCGCTCCTATTGAATGCTTTCAATACTTCATTACAGGCCGCCAGCCGGGCGGGGCGCACGCCCGACGCCCGACCACTGTCAGGCTATTTTTTAATAAAAAAGAGCTTATAGATAGCTACTATATTACAATCTGCCAGCAACTTATGCTTCCCTTGTCGTTCTTGAAAATTCTACAATGAATTCTCACCATTGTAGAATTTTCAAGAACGACAAGATTACCTATTTACTCGTAGGATCGTTACATAAGTTTATATGGTCCTACACCCTAATGATCATTAATATTGCTGTTCAAAACTCTGTTGCTAACTACCTGGATCTATTAACTTTAGCCCATAACACCGCATTTAAGTAAAACAGATAGCGAATTGGGTAGGTTAAAAAACGATTACGTACATCCGACACAAAACAAATTGGAATGAACAGATACGGGGTTTCCTTCCACTAGCGTAATGTAATCTATTCAAACTAAAAAAGATAAATTTGTTTTCTATGTCGGAAATAAAAATATGTTTTTCTGTTAGAATTCGAGCTTGATGTCCGCTGAGGATTCCGATTCGTGCGTAATGGAATATGTGCGACAAAAGGTTGGAAGTTGGGAGCGTCTCACGTGTAGGACCCGCGGTCCCCCGGCGCATCGCGACGTCTCATTACAATAATAGATCGTCGACAAAGGCTCACAGAGAGTTGTGATCAAATAGAGATAGCAAAACATGTTTTAAAAAGAGAAGAAAATAAAATCCACTTCAGAAATGAATTTAACATGCGACGTCAGTAGCATTGAGCATACGGATCGGAGGCGATCCGTATGTCGACGCGCGCGGTTCAAACACGAGCAAACGCAGAAATCGCGTTGGCTCCCTTGTAAGAACCTTTTCCAACTCCTAAACTCTGCTTATTGACCTTGCTTCATAGTTCACACATACAGCATTGTTGTTTAGAAGATTACACACTATTGTTTCTCGTTCGACGTAAGACTTAATGCAACCACGTGTTATGGGAGTTTTCCATGTGATTATCAGGGGGATCCCTTTCATTGGCATAATGTGTTTTGTCCTAAAATGGTTTGGCATAATGAAATTGGCATAATTTATTTAGCATAATATTAATTAGACCGAATTTGGTTTTAGCATAATATGTACTGTGGCATAATTATTATTTAGCATAATGCATTTATGCATTATTATTTTTGGCACAAGAATCCTTCAGGTGTCAGTAGGTTAGGGTTATTTTTTTTTATGACCACCCGGAAATCCTTCAGGTGTCAGTAGGTTAGGGTTATTATGCTCATTGCATTTATGCTAAAAATTGTATGCTAAAAACTGTTGTGCTTATTAGTATTATGCGAAATTATAATTAGTAGTAATTACAATATGCTAACTTATTTTATGCTTTAAGAAGAGAAAGTAACTGTTGATAATTTTAAGTTTAAATTTAGTGATTGGGCCACTCCAGGCATCCATAAAAGTAGAAATAAATTATACGAATTATATGGATTAAAAGCTAACTCAAACTGTCAAAAACTAGTTGAGCATGTTAAATTATATTCAAAAACATTCAAGAAATCATGTCATATTGCAAAGTCCATTTTTTTGAGAGACAAAATAAAACTGGCTAAAAATAAAATCAAAGCCACTTGGAACATAATTAATAAAGAAACCTGTAAATCTAAACCTCGCGATCACTCATTCTCTCTCAAAATTCAAAATAATGTTATTGAGTCTGAGATTGAAATAGCAAATACATTTGAAACTTTTTTTTCTAATATACCTATTGTAACTACAAGCACGTTAAATTCTAGTCCACATATAGCTGAGTCCCTGCTAACATCTAGTGTTGATGGGTGCACAAATCAGTTCTGCTTTGATCATGTTGATTCTCATGACATCCTCAAGGTATTTAAGGAACTTAATATGAAAAATACAGAAGATTTGTGGGGTATTTCGATTAATCTACTCAAATCAATCATTAATACGATATCACCCCACTTAGCTAAACTTTTTAATAATTGCATAGACCAAGGTCAGTTTCCCAACTTGATGAAATTTAGTAAGGTCATCCCGCTTTTTAAATCTGGTAGCAAAAGTGACCCATCTAATTATAGACCCATTTCTATACTACCAGCTCTCAGTAAAATCTTTGAAAAAATTATATTGAACCAGCTGCTTTCACACTTTGATTTAAATAACTTACTACATGAGAAACAATTTGGTTTTACTAAACACAAGAGCACAACTGATGCAGGTGTAGCACTTATCAAACACATATTTGATGCTTGGGAAAACAAGCAAGATGCAGTAGGAATATTTTGTGACCTTTCAAAAGCATTTGATTGCGTGGATCATGAAATATTACTGATTAAGCTAAGACATTACGGTGTTTCAGGTATCCCATCTCAATTAATACAATCCTATCTTACAGATAGAACTCAAAAAGTTAGTATCAACGGAACTGCATCTTCCGGTGCCACCATACGTATGGGAGTGCCCCAGGGATCTATATTAGGACCTTTGCTTTTTCTTATTTATATAAATGATCTTCCTACCTATGTCAAAGATATTTGTGAGATAGTATTATTTGCTGACGATACCTCGTTGATTTTTAAAGTCGACAGAGGTAAGCAAGCATTTGACGATGTAAATAATACTCTCTCAAAAGTACTATGTTGGTTCACTAGTAATAATTTATTACTTAATGCAAAAAAAACAAAGTGCATCAAATTCTCTATGCCCAATGTGAGACAGGTTGATGCTATTGTAACTATGAATGACGAGCCATTAGAATTAACAAATTCTACTGTATTTTTAGGAATAACTTTAGATTCTAAGTTGCAATGGGGTCCGCATATAACGGCCCTGGCAGGGAGACTCAGTTCCGCTGCTTGTGCTGTTAGAAAAATACGACTCTTGACTGATATTGAAACAGCAAGACTAGTATATTTTAGCTACTTTCATAGTGTTATGTCGTATGGTCTACTGTTGTGGGGTTCAGCTGCAGACTTGAACACCATTTTTGTACTTCAAAAAAGAGCCATCCGCTCCATTTACAAACTTAGACCACGCGACTCGCTTAGGGAAGTATTTAAGAAGATCGATATTTTAACTGTGCATGCTCAGTATATTTTAGATAACATAATGTATGTGCGCAAAAACTTGCATCTGTTCAAAAAAAACAGTGACACTCATAAACATAATACCAGAAATAAAAACAAATTGAAAACTCCCAGTCTTAGGCTACACAAGGTGGGAAACTCATTTGTGGGTCAATCTGTAAAATACTTTAACAAAATACCTCAAAGTCTTGTTGATCTACCTCTTCACAAGTTTAAGTCTGCAATTAAAGCAAAGTTAATGAAACAAGGTTATTATAATGTAGAGGATTACTTGAACGACAAAAGTTTGTGGTCATAGTAGGAATAATCTGCTCCTCTGCTCAATATTGTGTTCTTTTTTTACTCGCATTGACTGTACTCTGAATTTATTTTTTGTAAAACAAACAAAGTTGAAAAGAGTAACTATCGAGTTTCTTGCCGGAGTCTTCTCGATAAGAAGCAACGTCCGAACCGGTGGTAGATTCACATTATGTATATTCACGATGTGTACTAATATTGTACTATTTTATTTACGTTTATTATTATTATTTCTGTATACTTTTTTTTGACATGTCATAAGTGCTTTATACAAGCTTAAATGAATAAATGATTTTTTACTTACTTTTACTTGCTTAAAATTTTTATGCTTCTTGACAGTGAACCATTATCAGGAGATCAATTCCACTATTTGTGTAAATGATATCAGCAACGATATAAGTGAATCTATTTACTTGAATCGATCTAAATTATGTCGCCAAAACATGACAAATTCGGTTTCACAACGCAATGTACTTAATTGAATGAGGCTATTTAAGAGATGTTGACCGAATGATCGAGCAAAAGGAACGGCAACAACGTAACGAATTATGCAAAACGCTGAAAAACCGTTTTATACTAAAATCAGCGTCGTGGTTTCTTCCTACCTAACATTTAATAATAATCGCTGTAACTTGGCTTCACGGAATTGCACCCCCATCGAACTGCACAATATAAATTATTTAAGAAAAATTAATTAACCTTGGAACTTATGTAGATTATAAATCAAATACAAAAAGGTACTCACGCTGTGAACATAACTATAGACTATTAGCACCCCATAGTATATCTTAAATCGAGGGACTAAACGAAGCCATAATATACCAGAGGTGGTTTGAATGAAACCGAGGGTATATTAAGTTGCCGTTTAGTCTCGAGGTGCAAACTGTACTTTTCACTTTGAGTGCGAGAAAAATAGTCAATTTAGTAGAAAAACATTTAAAACCGAACAAATTTTAACTAATAAATAAATAAATATCCCTGGACATTATTCCACACAGCGCCATCTAGCCCCAAAGTAAGCTAATTAAAGCTTGTGTTATGGGATACTAGACAACGGATAAACATACTTAAATACATTTTTCTTTTGTAAATACATACTTATTATACATAGGAGACACCCAGACCAGTACAAACAGACATGTTCATGCACACAAATGTTTGTACTGTGCGGGGATCGAACCCGCGACCTCTGGTGTAGTAGCCAACTTCTTAATCATTACACCAAGTCGGTCGTCAAACAACTCGACAAAAGTTCTGAAATTTTCGCGGTCAGTTTTTTCTTCTGAACTGAACCAGTCACAGATTAACAATTTAAAACACATGGCGCCACCTTCTTTGCGGACAAACTATGGAACTAAAACTCTCAACATTTTCGCAATGAAAATGGTCCACACTCCACAGTTAATAGTATATTTTTACTGGCTGTTTGAGTTTGTCTATGTCACATGAAGGAAATTAAAGAACTAATTACTTTTTACTCCATAAGGACTAAAGTGGTCACTTTAGTCCCGCGTCGAAGGGCTATGAAGGCGTTTTATTAGAGCATCAGAACTTAAAACATCGTTTACGCAATCTCGTTTCCAGATCTTACTTACTTTTGGCCGTAATTGAATATTTTAATAGGGGCCACAAATTTCAGGGAAAAAATGATTTATAGATTGACGCTCGCGTCGATAGGGGAAAACTGAGCTTTCTTCAAATTTGAATGAGCTCTCATTGTTGGCGGAATAGGTGGGTTGCGCAAAAAGTTGTGAACGGCGCGTCGCGGCGAGTCGCACGTACAGCGGCAGCGACGCTGTCGTTGACATGTTGCGATAGTTTTCCCATGCGTCTGCCAAGGAATGCAATTTATTGCCGACACCGCAGCTGTACTTTGTACCAATCTACAAAGAACCTCGCTTCATATGGCAACGAATAGACTCTTACATCCTAAACGGTAAGGTTCAGAGTGCGTCTGTCGAGCGACATTATCCGCAGACAGATTGCTGTACTTGGCAATAGATCAGACGTGCTTCGGTTCCCTGACGCGCGGACTCCGCGGAACGTTATCAATAACAAGAATCCGTGTTATGAGTTTTCTAATAGGGTCGGCGGGACGCTAACAGGCGTTATAGTTACTCTAAATCTCGCTTTAAGCACTAAACTTTAACAGAGCCGTGCACTAACGACTTTATCCTTCTTGTCGTGAAAAACTTACGTAATATAAACCGTCTGTTTGATACCGGAGCCACAGACGACCATTAAACCACATTTAACAGAGCTCCAGCCGACTTTGCGGAGATTATTTATCGAAGTTTATACATTTACTCCTCAGTGGTCCGTCTGTTGAGCGTAGCTTTTGATTTAGCACCACAAGCTTTGCCCTAAATTATAAAATAATACTATGACTTTTTTCTACTTCATCTTGGTATAGTTCAAAATGAATTCCAAGTATCAAGGTGTCATGTTCAACAATTCATAGTGTTTTGAAAGTGGACGTTGGTGCTATAATTTATTAATTGAGCTCCATGTGAGTTACGTCAGGGAGTATACGATGTCATATTCCACGTTGTTCAGTTCGACCATGTGAGCAAAGCAAATATATTTAGCATTTTATTACACTCTTCGGTGTTATTTCACGACGACGTGGTAATGAGAATGACATTTGATTTAAAATATTAATGTATTTTTGTAGGTGAGACACATTTGAATGTATTCAACATTAAAAAACTGAGAGGCCATGGCCAAGAGCATAACGTTGCTTAATTTTTTTAAGAGTAATAGAATAGAATAGAATATGTTTATTTTGCTTTAAATGTGGTACATTATTGATGACATTTTTCTCATTCAGTTACACAGCACATTTAGCTAATTCACTTAGCATATTTTATTATTAAAAATTATTTCATTAGCTTAGCTTATTTTTTGAGTAAATATCTTGAAAACCTACGGAAACGACAGCAGCAGTCCATTAATTAGATCGAAATAAGATAGTAGAAGTAATGCCCAAACCTGTAAAATTTGTTCTTGGCTACGGCCTCCTGTCGTTTTCTCTTCATGTGACAAACTGCCCATTTGATGGACTTGTATTTTAAGTGGTAAATCTGTACAGCCTCTCTCCGGCCGTGGCCTATACTTGCATGTATATGTGACGCACGCTCCGGAATTATTTTATATGCGCACGCCACTCTTCGTTCCGCACTCGCGCCTTCGCGTGACGGATCATGACGGAGCGGCGCGATCCATCTCGGCTGCGTCACGCCTGCGACACCGACACCCCCCCCCCCCCCGCACCACTTCGCAACTATTGAATTGCGATGAGTGGAAATTTTATTGGTCCGCGAAATGGCTCCGACATCATAATAGTTTCGCTGGAACGAGCGGGACGTGACTGCGTTTGCTGTATTTAAATAAGACGTATACGCTCCGATAGACAGAAATGCCATTAATAATACCTTTTAAATGTAATGAGGGGAGTTCTGGTGTAATTACTGGGTAGGCGCAATCAATTTTAAGGTTATAACTCATTGCTAACATTTAATTATTGAATTGAAATCTATGTTAATAGCTAGAAACTAGTAATTAGATCATTAATGTAAAGTGATTAACTGCTTAATTTTATTCAAGTAAATGGTTAATCTGTTTACAAACCCACTCATCACCCTTTCAGGATGAAAAATAATTTAGATAAGGTTTATGTCTCAAGCTGGTGTAGTGCGCATCGCTGGCCATTTTAATAATGCAAGTACCTACAAGGTAGTATTTACTAGGGCTTTGAATTCTAAATTTCGTCTTCGTCACCTTGTTCTTCTCGAATAAGAAATTAAAATTTCTGACTCTATTTCACGTTCTCGGTAATATATAAGCAGAATCCCATCAATTAAGATAGCGAGTGGAATAACTTCGATGCTCGAAGCTGGCGCGATCAGCTAATTTATTCACCGCACGCCGGACTGACAGATGCTTATCATTTGTAGGTACCAGAGGATTCGAGGATTTATTCAGCGCATACATTTTACTAAAGGAACAACATTTTTATAACATAGTGTGGGTTGACTTTTCTTCATGAAAATTAGACTGATAATAATATACCTTCTTTGTTGTACACAAAAAAAATAACAGTAATATTTAACAATTTGTAAAATTAGGTTATCTTCCTTTAGGCTTACATAGTGACATTTAATTATTTCTCGGACCAACACTTACACTACATTTTTGCGAAAGCTCCATTTCATGACTTTTTCCACAGTACACAAAGACTTTCGTAGCTATTGGCGCGACTGGCCTAAATACTATAGAACACCTACAGGAATTTTTCCTTCAAACTGAGGCGAACCTAATAGGAAGTACGTATGTCTACGCCGCTAGAGATTTTTCTGGTTCAGAAAGAATTTTTATTATCCTTTCATTAAACGAATAATTGCTGCTGCTGAAATTATTTCAAAGCGGTGGAATCGTCAAGCATAAAATCCTCACCAATAATACCTACTCGGGGGTCGAAGGCGTAAATTGGGCGAACATAAAAGGCGATGTGGGCCCTTCGAGGCCCTTCGAGGCAAACAGTGTTTTCACATTATACTTATTGTGAAAAGATATATATATATATCTCTACCCTCCTGCTGAGTATGAACCCAACACTATAATAATGCATGCTGCACTGTAATGCGTGTGCGATCTTGGGGGCTACGCGTTCTCCTAAAAGTCAATAGAGAAATGTATTTCTGGATGTTTGTAAGGAATAAACTCAAAAAGCAATGACCCGTTTCCAAAATTGATTTTACCAATATGAAGCTTCATTATCAGCGAGTAAGTTACATTGGCTATATTTTTAGGTTTTAATATTTTTAAAGGATAAATACACACACAGTCCACACGAGTGAAGCCGTTGACGGAAAGCTAGTTGGTAAATATACCTATCTATTATAAATGTAGAATTTTACCCTAGTACAAGTAGATAATGAGATCGAGCAAATCTAAAGATATATACGACACGATTGGCGCAGTGCGCTGTAGCACACTTTCTAGCCTCGATTTCCGTAGTGTCCCGGGTTCGATTCCCGGTCGGGTCAATTCAGGAAACGATCTTTTCTGAATTGACTCGGGTCTGGGTGTGCTGGGAGACGCCCCTGGCTCAATTCCTTAACTGGTACCTCGTAATACAAGGATATAAATCCCTACTTCGAGACCATGACAAGTGGTGTGTTGTCTGACGCATATTTATTTATTCATTTTTATTTCACGTAATAAATAGTGTGTCACGTGACGCGATCATGAAAAATATGTGTCGTTCATCAATATTACAAAAGAGATCTTAAAACCGAATCAGCTGATTATTCTGCTGGTGGAATGCTCCGAACAGCCGGCCATTTGTAACGGCTCTGGAACCCGACGGCTCATTAGGCACAGACCTTCCCCGAACCGTGACCCGAACCCGCGACCCTCCTTGCGTTGCTTTCAGCGAACTGCCGCGTTCTTTGTCTTAGCCCCAACACCATCGATGTGGCGCGACAGCTGTGTGGTTGTCTGTCACGGAATATAACGTGACTAACCGGAACCGATTGTTTGCTTCGCTAATTTACATAATATTAACATAGTGATTGCTTTTACTAGCTAGCCCGGATTCAAATCAATATATTATGCTGATTTAGATGACAAATTGGTACGATTACTAACCAACTTTCTTCAATTAAACTTTAGTAGCTGATTACAAATTTATCAATTTTCAATTATTATTTATCAAATATGCAAAACCAACTTTTCGAACAGGGTTCAATTTGATGTTTTTTAAATAAGTATATCTCTCTCAGCATAACCTATATCTATGCTAATATCCTAACAGCCAGTAGTCATCAAGAAAATGGTGCTTTCCAGTTTCTCGAACCTTCACCGGTGTTTTCCATCACCCAAGAGTTAGTCGCCAATTTCATCAATCATTAATTACACGAAATAAGTGTTCCATTCAAGAACTTTGTAAGAGCCCCAGTGATTGGAAAGCGCCTAGTTAAACTCTGAGTGGTTTAGTAAAGTAGCCACCTCGGCACAGCTTCAAGCTGAGATCTTAGTCGAACTCCCAAAGTCCCATCCCAATAAAAGTCCAAAGGCGTCGCTCCCGTGTGTGTATCCACTCTCAGACTGCGACAACAGCTGACCCGGCTATTTACAGGCGACATTTGGCGAGTCGAGGTCGCTTGAAATACGCGACCTGACCCAGCCCATATAAAGTCCGCGACAGAAATACTTAGCCCAATAACGCAGCCGACACGCCGCGTTCCCAATTAATATTGTTACGTTTGTAACAATATTGATCCCGCTCTCTTTCCACTTAGTTATTGAGCTCCTATTTTGATTTTCACTGACATTCTCTATTCCGAAATTGTGTTTTAAAGTAAGCAATAATAATATGTTTCAGCCAGGCTGGACGCGGTAAATGCATCGCGTAGGTTGAGCTGCAAAGGGTTAAATTTCGTTACTGGTAAAATGATGAAACTGTCTTTTATAGTTACCTGAGTATGGGTTTTCTTTAAATAATTAAAACCCTTCTTTTGGGACTGAAGCACTGTATGTAATGTTGTCTAATAGTTTATTTAAATATCAAAAATAGGAACGTTGCAACGTTCCTGTTTTTTCAATTGTGGTCATCTTTACTTACGTGTAATTTTTTAGGATCTTCATCAGTTTCATTTCTAGACAAAAAATTGTTCTAAAAGAGATAAAGTGTTTCAAAGAGATGAAAGAGATATTATGTAAGTAGCACAATATCGAAGATTAAACTGCTATCTTATTTCTCATCAAGCGTTGTACCTAACTATTCAAAACTACAATTGATTACCTACAGTTCCGAAGTCTGACAATAGTGTAGGTTGCAAGTAGTTTTTTTATTCCCAAGTATAGACTTTTATATTTTAAGAAACTTTAAAGAAATAAATAAATATCACGTGTTTTTTTGAACATCTATCTAAATGCTACCTAGCTATTTTCAGTCTCCGTTACGTTAGCATGACAATCACCACCTTAATATTTTAACGAACACAACTATTCCGTCTAGTATGATGTCTTAAGCGTTTTTTATGATTAACAATAGTTGTATGTTGTTCTGTACGTCTACCACGAGTTGCCACTTTAAAAATAACGGTATCGTTCGCGTAAAAAAATGTATTGCGATTTGAAATGACATGACATGACAATGTTAAATTCCAATACATTTTTTTACGCGAACGATAACGTAAATTAAAGTAGCAACTCTTGGAAGACGTACTGGAAACGATAATCGTAATGTTTCTATCTGTGATCCTAAACATTGAAATTAACAAACGTGTGGCACAGACTAGTAACGCCATCTATGGAATGACGGCGACCACTGACATCGCCTACACTACGAACACGTGGGATTCCGAGAACTTTTACTTTCAACAGGTGTGTTTTCCGTATCAGGAATGAATTAATTTAAAATTGCTGTTATATAATTTAATGTTTAACATACTGGCTTAAGCATGTTGTATGAATATTGTAATAAAACGCTTGCTTGCTAAAACAGGAATTTCAATGGGTAGGTAATTAATGTGGTGGTATATTACTTGCTTGCCGATAGTAAAAGTGTCTATCGGATATGTTCATGCATGTTCCACTGAGTAGTTATTAACTGAGTCTTTATTTTATACCCCGCATTGCTGCAAGCATTTGGACAGCTGCCTATCAGTTAAGACAAGGGCGATGTTGGTCGCCTGATTAAATGACATCAAGATGCAGCAACTTTAAATGTCTTAGAATTTATTAATATCAGAGTTCTGTAAAAAAAGGCCATATTTTAATTGTTTAGCAGGCAACTGACTTCTCCCCCCGCCCAGCCCCTAAGTGCCCTCCGAGTCCGCTGCGCGGGACGCGAAGCGCCATTGCAATTAACGCACATTTCCACACGACCGACGCCGACAAAGCGCTCGTGTTGCCGACAACAAAGGCCCAACTGCTTTTGTTGCCAAATTAATGGGTGCTGCTATTGAAACGTTCGATGAGAAGAGATAATTTCGGTTTGCGTGCTCTACAATTACTTACATGCTAGCTATCCAGAATTATGTTGATGTCATAACCCTAGGCTCTGCCCTTGTTGGTCCCTTGTCTTTTACTACAAAAGCTTCCAATTACTTCAACTTTAGTCCAAATATGGACAGTAATTTTTCTTATTGTGATTTTATGACGGAAATTTTGTGAATCCGCATCTGAAACATTTTCTCATTAGAAACAATTTGAAGTTAAAGAAGAATGCTTCTAAACATTGCAATAACTTTTGATAGTCTACTAATCTTGACAAATTGTATTTGACACAATTATGTTTCGCATATTAACGCGTCGTAACTAATGTGAGTGTTTGCGTAATATCTACGTTCGGTTTCAATAATAAACAAGGTAAGTGCCAATTAGGAAATTAAGATAACGATATACTGTATCTAAATAATGTTTTGGCAGATATAGTAATTTTTTAGCGAGTTATAGATTATTTGCGTAAGTTCGGGTTTCCAGAAAGAGCTTACTGAAAGAGTACCGAAATCTTCATAGATTAGGAAAGAGCGCTAAGTGATGACGTCACTGCTCGCTCGCTCAACATAAGCGAGTAACAATCCAGTCACGCGTCGCAAGTTACAAGACGCCCCCGCCCGGGATCGCCGAAGGAAATAACGGAAAATTATTTTAGGAATTGCAGTTTCTTGCTTTTCAATAACTATAACTTACAAGAATATTGCTTTGAGCAGTCGCCTGGTTAGAGACAGCTTGCGAGTTTGATACCTGTCTGATACTTGCCTACCTTACGTAACATATTATTATCTTTGTATAATTTCTTTAAGGATATGTCATTTAAGAACACGTATGTTTATAAGTCTACCCCTGGTATGCCAGTGGAAAAAGGGAATGCTATAGAGGTTAAAAACATACTTTGGGTAACATCACAAAATGCGAATTTCTGTCACCCATACATAATACAAGCTTTGCTTAGGTTGTGGTCCTGGTGATATTCATCTGATTTATTTTCTACTGTATAATATGAATTTTATAAGTTAGTGAACCAATGTGATATTCAATGTATTACTCGTTGATACGGACTCTTTGACTCTGCTAGATGACTGGCCAGCAGACTGACAGACGCGACTGAGACAAAGACTCTGACAAGACGGATACGACAGATTAGTGACGGCGGCTGGTTTTATTTACGATTCTTTAATTAATCAATATATTCAGTTATCTTCGATTCCTTTTCTTTTCTCTCTTTTCCTCTCCTCTCTTCTGCATGTGGATGTTATATAGCTTGCGATAGCTTACACTAGATATAGCCTTACCTGACATGGTGAGTTATAGTGACCTGACGTGGTGACCTGACATGGTAACTCTACTTGTCGTGACCGGACTTGACATGGTGACGAAATTTGACTAGTCCTGACCGGACTTGACTTGACTCTAACGTGCTTGATCCTGACTTGCCCTTACTGACCTGGCCTGGCTTCTAGACCTGACCTGACTTGACTGAGTATTGCTTGCAATACTGCAGGTGGGAATATTACGACTCTTTGACTTTGCTAGCTGACTTACCAGCAGACTAACAGAAGCGACTGAGAAAAAGACTTCGACAAGACGGATACAATAGATCAGTGACGGAGTATGGTTTATTTTTAATAAAAATAATTAATATATTCAGTTATCTTCGATTCCTTTTCTTTGATTTCTTTTCCCTTCTTTTCCTCTTTTCATCACTCGTATTATCATTATATATCTGGAATTATTAGAAATACATTGGATCTCAAATGCGTTTAACTAAATTTCTATATTCCAACTACTTGATCTTATCGAGAGAGATCGTTAGAAAGCCTTCTCAGATTATTTCTTTAGAAGGCGATTCGAAACTGCTGACTATTTGTTTCATCGCCTATTCCGTCCCTACTCGCAAGCTACCCTCGCCTGCAAACTTCCTCTTATTCAAACAGCAGGGCGCGACTACGTGAATTATCTTATTCATAAGAAAGATTTTATTTGCCCCCCGGCGGCCCCTAGCGGCGGGCGCGGGAACTAACGTAATTAATAAGGGCCGCTATTTGTCAGGCGAGAGCGCTAATCCGGCTCTGTGCAGCGCTTAATTGCGCTGCATTGTGCGCGTGTGTGCCCGGCCTGCTGCGGCGATGCGCGCACGTGCGCCCGCGGCCTAAACCTAGTCGTTTGTATCCTTTTATTTATTTTCATCATGACAAACTAGGAAAGCTTGCTTAGGGATATTTATACAAACGATTGTAAATTAAATATGAAACTGTAAAGCGCTCGTGAACTTTTAGTCAGTTTTAGCTAAACGTAAAAGTTACTTCGTTAAAACTTTACAATGAGGCTTAGTTTTTAAACTTTCCGCAGGCAAATGATGATACATTATTTATATTTTACTTGAAATTTTGAAGTACTATTTGCGTTATATCAAACTCAAAAAGAAATTGAACCAACATCCAAACGCTAAAAGTTGTTTCTTTCCATTTCTATGTGTGCAGTGAACTGATCACTACTAAGCATTTGGGTTGATTAGGTGAGGTTTTTCATCGTTAATTACTTTCCTATGCCATTATAATTATGCAACAGCCGACGAAATGAAAAGCGAACGTGTCGTCACCGGCAAAATCGAAAGCGGATTTTCCTGTTCCGTAGTCTCCGGGAACGCGGGCGCCCCACGCGAGCGACGCAGCGCCGCGTCCGCTGCCCGAAGCGATGATTGGGCGCTTTATCGCTTTATGTTTTCCGCCGCCGATTAACACTTACAGATTTATGCGCCAAACGTGTGTAGCACTGTATAGCACTTTTAAAAGCCAATTTTGTTTGCACACGCAGCAGTTTAGATAACGCGCGTGACCGCATTTTAGCTACATGTTATACCCTATACAGCTAGCTGCGTTTTAGACTGTAGTCTGCCTATGAAAGAGGTATGCGGCTATTAAAAAGTTGCCTCAAAAATACCTCAATTATCATTTTGAACACATTTGACTTATAATGGCAAACGCAGCGTGGTAAATCCATGTCGACGGTAAACCACTAATGCACAATTTTGGTAAACGCAGATCGTCTCCAACCGGACATTTCATAATTAAATATATTTCCTGTTCACTGACAAGAATCAGTCATATCGTTTTGATCCCTACTTACCACCTAACAAAACAAAGTCGCGATTCAACCCACACACACTCATTTTCATTTTATATATATTCTGCTGAACTCATTTAGCAAGTTTTCCGCACTTCTAGATAAGATGAATGTGTTATGTAAAAATGTATTGCGAAAATTGCGGGAATCGGCGACTGTCGGCGAGAGGGACGGCAAGCTGGCTGCCTAGTCGTAAATCGCAACTCCCAGTATTCGAGAGGTTCTTTCGTTTATAATATTAGTTTATTAGTTTGTTATTGCTTAGGAGAGGCTGTTCTAATAGTCCGAAAAAAGCTTTCTCAGTGATTAAAACACAACCCTTTTACTGGCATCTTCGGGAACAAAAACCATGAAATCACCTACAAGTGAACAAACTAAAACTGAAACTACTTAATGGCTTTTTACAAAAACTAGTAACGGTTTAAGTATAAAATAGAGATATCACCACTCTCAATCCTTATTATCTACACTATCACTCTTCTGTAACTTCGTTCTAACTAAGGCGACCAACGAGAAGCATGCATTCATGCATTGCATGATTATGCATTCTGCTGAAAGAAAAAATTGAATACAAAGAACTAAATGATTTAACTTGTATATCTATAGAGTCCGTTATTGAAATTTGCGCAGTGGAAATACCTAAACTGAACTTAATAATTGTTAATTTGTATAGACCAGATAGGAATAGAATGCCCGATGTATTCCATAGCTCATTAACAAAACTTTTACAGCGACTGCAAAATAAGTATAGAAAAAGGGATGTTATAATAGGCGGCGATTTTAATGTAAATGTATTGGAAAAAACACCACCAACAACTACACTCTTAGAGTTAATGAGCCGTCATAATTATCACCAAAAAGTAAAAGAACCGACTAGAGTAACACACAATACTTCTTCTTGTATTGATTTGCTCTTCTCCAACTTCTCTGGTACAAAACTTTATATAAACGTAGAGGAATACGGTTTCTCTGACCATAAAGGGGTTTTAGTTGTTTTACCTGCTTATAAAGTAAATTCAAATCAAGTTTGGTTGATGGAGAAACGATCATTCAGTGCAAAAAATATTGAAAAATTTCAATCCGAGCTTACAAAAACGGATTTCACAAGAATTATTACCACTAATAAAAACATAGACGAAAACTATAATTCATTTTGCAATAAAATTAAAACTATTTTAGACAAATGTATACCCAAAACTCAGATAAAAATAAATACAGTAAAGAAAAAGTTATGGCTAACGACTGGAATTAAAACCTCGTGTAGAAATAAGAGGCTTCTTAAAATGCTCGTATCTCAAATAAATAATCCGATTTTGAATGATAATTATAAAACATATGAAAAGTTGTTAAAAAAGTCCATTTCGGTGTCTAAAAAATTGGAAAACATTAAAAAAATTAAAAAATCACATAATATAGTAAAATCTATGTGGGATGTAGTGAAAGAAAATACAAATAAAAAAACACAAAAAAAGAGGAAAAATATAAAGTTAGATATAGGAAATAAAAATATCACAGAAGAACCTACTAGAATAGCAAACTTTCTAAACAACTTTTTTAAAACAGTAGGTGATGAAGGTCCAACAGACAGCGTACGTGCCCCTCTCCCGTGCAACACGCCATTCACTCCCCCAAGAGAGAATTCTATGTACCTCACGCCCGTAACTACGCAAGAAATTAAGAAAGCAATCCGTAATTTGAAAAACAAACAGAGTTTTGGTCATGACGAGCTACCATGCTTACTAATACGAAACTGTGCGGATGAACTCGCACCAATAATGGCATACTTAGTAAATCAGTCGTTCAATGAGGGTACTGTTCCGGATAGATTGAAAATATCAGTAATAAAACCTCTTTATAAAAAAGGGGATAAAACCGATTGTAATAATTATCGTCCAATTGCTCTGCTTCCAACTTTTTCCAAAATTTTCGAAGGGGCTATGTCTAAACGCCTATATTCATATTGTGAAAAATTTAATATATTTAGCACGACTCAAAACGGCTTTCTAAAAAATAAGTCCACATCATTGGCGGTTTTTAACTATATGTGTCAGGTACTGAACATCATAAACGAGAGGAAATACGCTATAGGGGTTTTGCTGGATATGAGTAAAGCCTACGACAGAGTTCAGTACGACATATTATTGAGAAAACTACATAGCATAGGCGTGCGGGGTCCAGCCCATATGTGGTTTACATCCTATCTCAAAAATCGAATACAATATGTCGAAATCGATCATATTGACAATTCAACTGGGCGAATAACTCATGTTAGATCAAATCCTGCAAGTATGACCAAATCCATACCTCAGGGCAGTGTACTCGGTTGTGTTCTGTTTTTGTTGTACATCAATGATTTACCAGAAGTAACAAAAAGTGCATGTACACTATTCGCTGATGATTTGTCTTTGGTCATCCCATGTACAAACAACCAAGATCTGAACGGAAAATTAGATAATATCCTTGGAAATATTATAAGCTGGCTATCGCTTCAGAATCTCAAATTAAATTTTGAAAAAACAAAGATAATGCAATTCAAGCCATATCAAAAACCATCGTTAGACATAAATTATTCACATAAGGACATTAAATTAGAATGCGTAAAAGCACATCCACTTTTGGGCATAGTGCTTGATTCAGCGATAAACTGGAAAGAACACATAAAAACGGTAGCGTCCAAATTATCCAGATTCACTTATGCACTCCACGAGCTTAAGAAATCAACAGATGCCAAAACAGCAACGTGTGCGTACTATGCTTATGCACATGCCTGGCTCCAATATGGAATAATATTATGGGGAAATTCTACAGACGCCGTTAAACTATTTATTTTGCAAAAGAGATGTCTTAGAATATTAGTAAATATACAGGGCATAGACAGCTGCAAACCCCACTTCATAAGAGAAAAAATACTCACTCTTACTTGTATATATATTCTGGAAGCTTCTATATTTGTGAAAAAGAACCCAGAACTGTTCCCTCTGTATGTGCGGCCACAAAATTTAAGACCTCGTGAAAAATTGGCACTTCCAAATTCGAAATTAAAGATTGTAAAGTCGGGTTGTTTAGGCATGATTGTAAAAATATTTAACGAAATTCCAATTCATTTACAAAGAGAATCAAATATCAGTAAATTTAGAAGAAAATTGAAGCAATATCTTATCGAAAAAAGTTTTTATTCGCTGTCAGAGTTTTTTAATGAAAATACATGTCACTAACAAATGATGGATGAAAGATAAATGTTATCGATAATGATAGTGTGAAATGGCTGTTGTTTTGTATAGTTTAAATATTTTAAGTGTTCCCAGTTTGCAGTGCCCTTACAGGGTTCATGTTCTGAACTTAATTTAAATATAAGACCAACAATGTACAACATGAATGCAATAAATAATTTGAATTTGAATTTGAATTTGAAGTATCCTATCCTTTTTTGAAACTGTAAATTGGATTTACAGTTAAAAATTAATTTCATAATATTGATGAGTCTTATCCCACTGTTGAAAAATGCAATATTTTGCTATTTGTAGAATAAAAGCTATCTGTGTGTTTATCTGGGGATTGAAAAATCGGCCCGTAAACTTTAAAAACTAAGAAAGTCATCATTGTCTTGTCCTTTTTCACGGTAGGTTTTTTTATGACTTTTTTATGAGTTTTTCTAAGACAGATCGTTAGTAGGTAAGTGAAATTCAACTCAAAGGTAAAATCGCTAGTGTAACATAAATATGTAATGTAAAACTAATCATACAGAATAATCCCAACGAACACCACTTGTCTTGATCTTAATGCGCGTTCCCACCGTCGCAGGCGCAGCTGCCCGCCAGCTAACATCACATCCGCCACAGCCTGCTCTGTACAATTATTTGGATTTGCCAAACTGCTAATCTTTTATAGTAAAAAAAACTGGCTTGTTCGCTGTTGGAAACAACATTAAATACTTTTTAGTGTTTATTTTTATCTATGATAATTTTCAGCTCTATTAACGATTGTCTTCTGTTCGTTCTATTCGGATTTCCATGTCAACTTGTACAGACTAAATTTCATCAATATATTTTTATTATTTACAAATTGGCGTTTTTATTTGCATTCTACGAAAGCTTTACACTACAGTTCATCCATCCAGTTTGTGCAACTACAGGCATGGTGGTGAAGACGCCTTTTCCAAAAAAACATTTTCAGTTACGAAATACTTGAACAATACATCACGGAAAGAAATCTATACATCTCATACAAAGTGTGTGGCAAAGTCTATTAGTAAAATTTTTGAAAAGATAATATCGAATCAATTACTCTCTCACTTTGCTTTGAATAAATGATTACATAGTAATCAATTTGGATTTACTAAAAATAGGAATAGAACCGATGCAGGTGTTGCGCTCATCAAACACATATTGCAATAGGAGTTTTTTGTGATTTGTCAAAAGCATTTGACTGCTTAGATCATGAGATCCTACTGATTAAGCTGAGACATTACGGTATATTTCACTTAGCCTTCTAGAATCTTACCTCACTGATAGAATACAAAAAGTGGGTATTAATGGTACGAACTCTTCCGGTGCCACCATACATATGGGCGTGCCCTAGGGATCAATATTGGGTCCTCTGCTGTTTTTGATCTATATAATTAACCTGCCTTATTTTGTCAAAGACCTATGTGGGATTGTATTATTTGCTGATGACACTTCTCTGATTTTTAACGTAGATAGAAGTAACAAAGCACTTGACGACGTAAATAATACTCTGTCTAAGGTACTGCATTGGTTCACGAGTAATAATTTACTGCTTAATGCTAAGAAGACTAAATGTATCAAATTTTCTATGCCCAATGTAAGACAGGTCGATACTATTATAAGCATGAATAACGAGCCATTAGAGATTGCGAATTCCACTGTATTTCTAGGAATTACTCTCGATTCCAAGTTACAGTGGGGTCCGCATATTTCTGCTCTGGCAGGAAGACTTAGTTCGGCAGCTTATGCTGTTAGAAAAATAAGGCTTCTGAGTGATATCGCAACAGCAAGATTAGTGTACTTCAGTTATTTTCACAGTGTTATGGCGTATGGTCTACAGTTGTGGGGCTCGGCAGCGGATCTCAACAACATCTTTGTTCTTCAAAAAAGAGCCATCCGCTCCATTTACAACCTTAGACCACGCGACTCGCTTCGTGAAGTATTCAAAGAGATAGATATTTTAACGGTGTACTCTCAATTTATTTCTGATAATGTAGTATATGTCCGTAAAAACTTGCATCTCTTCAAGAAAAACAGTGATGTTCATAAACTCAATACCAGAAATAAACATAAGCTCGTAACTCCCAGTCTAAGACTGCATAAGGTAGGGAAATCATTTGTTGGTCAATGTGTAAAATATTTTAATTTATATGTTTAGTTGCTTGTAGCTTTACAATTATAAATTCTAGAGATATTTATTTTTAATTCAAACGGCTGAGTCTATAAGTTTTGAAAATAAATATAATATTGAAGTGGCTACCAGCTACTTCTTCATTCGAGAGGAAAAAAATATTATCTGTCAAATTTCCAAAAAATAGTGTTCCTTATATTTTCTTTAAGAATAAGCAGTCGTTTGATCACAGTACACCTGGTGGTAAGTGACGATGTGGGCTATAATTGTACGTGGCTGCTCAGTAAATGCCCATTCACTCTTAGTTTGAAGAGACCCAGCTTTAATTTTTCGGGATAAACATCCACGGAGAGCGAGTTTCACTCCGTTGCTGTTCCTATTATAAAAGAATCGGCAAAATACTTCGTGCGGATAGCTGGAATGTCCACAAAGTGAGGGTGGAAAGCCAATGTGCGTTTAGAGCTCCGGTGATATATTTGAATTCTTTTTAAAATTAGGTTCTTCACCCTACTCAAATAATGCTTTTAATCATTTCAAAACTACACTATTATTCATGCAAATCTTGAGAATTTTACAAACTCGTCGCTTCACTAAAAACATAAAGATACAATTTTCGCGCATTTAATTAAATCATTTTTTTTATTTTTATGCAACTAATACTGCCTATTGTATAAAAGTTCGCTGCTTATAAATAAAAGAGCCACAAATCATTTTTTTTCAAAATTTCTTCTGATTCTTCTGATTTAAAATTGTGGCCAAAATCACCCATAGTGACCCATACTTTCATATTTCACGAAGACACCTATCAAAATCGGCCCTCTATATTATGCTTTTTTACCGATGAATTTAGCCTCAGTTTGTAGCCTTTCAGTTTGATACATTGCGAATGGACCACAAAGTATTATGAAAATATATTTGCTATTCGTATATTGGTCATTTAAAATAATTTTCTCTTAATTCGACATATTAGTTAGCCCAGTTAACGGCGGAAGGCCCACCACCTGCCACGTTGGGTTCTTATACTATTGGTTATGAGTGGGCTTCTGAGTGTTCCGTTCACCATGACGGCCTTGCCTTTGACTATCACTTAATTTACTTGTGGCATATATTTTATATGCAAAAGGGACTATGTGCTCACCGAAGCGTCTTTGGGTTGAAGTTACCACAAAGTTAAAATAAAAAGAGGTAGGGAATTAAAATACGCATCTAGGAATATTATGACACAAAATCACAGACTCTAGGAGTGCCAAAAAACAAATGAAAAATAAAATAAAAATTATCAATTTGCTCTTCTCGAAAAATACGTTATTTTAGTTCGTGGCCCTTTTGTTTCATAACAGTGAATTTTTGATAGGTATTCGATAAAAAGTTATGAATAAGGTTAAGGTCTATCTATGAAGTACTTTTTTATGTAGTTAAGGCTGTCATAAAGAAAAAAATCACGTTTCGTTTCGTTACATTTGCATAAAGTAATCCATAACTACCCCACTTTACTTTGAGGTTAATTAAACAAATTAATAGTTTCATGAGAATAAAAAGCAGAGACGGGAGGTAGAGAAAAGGTACTCATATGTGAATGGATGTATGGATAGTTAATATTAAATATTGCAAAATTGACTCCGTGGGCTGCAGAGTATGCTCTCCAGCCGGACCACCAGCTACAATCAATAACTCCTAAACTAAACACTTTTATTGGACCATAGCTGTCGTTTGCGAGGTACTCTTTAGGTAAATTATTTTGGGATATTTGGTTTCTTGATTAACAGTTTACTTAATTTGAGGTGGCACGGCCAGAGAGCATTACTCTGCGGCCGGACCACATACTCGTAAGTTGTTAATTAAAAAGTTATCCGTTGAGGTAGTTAAAATTTTCATATCTTCTGATGAAAGTAGACTTCAGGTAGCTATTATTTAGAACTATAGCATCTGAGTACTGAAATGTGGTCCAGCCACAGTTTGGCCTAGATTTCAGCTTGTGTTAAGATTCTGTGGCATCGCGATGCACGCAAAATATCATTAAGATTTTACATTTCATGATTCTTTATTTTTAATTGGTAAACATGAACAACAACTGTAATTGTTTCTCAAATAGATTTTTTATTTGTTTTAAGTTAGAGAAATGTATCTCAACAGCTGATGGGTTTACTGCCCTAAGACAGGGTCAATGTTTGAAGACCATTTAAAAAAAGTGTTACCTATTGATTTTGCTGGTCCCATTATAGTTAAGCAGTCTACATTATCGAGTTCAGTACTATCAACTGGTTACATAATTAAATGTTTTGTCACATAGATTTAAACCGGTTTTAAAATTTATTTGTTTTATTATTTGTTAAAAATTATATGTACATCATTCAACAAGTGAACTTGCTTTTGTTCTCATAAAGGAATAATGCATTTCGTTTTGTTTAGTTATTATGTAAAATAAGAGGATAGTTGTTTTGTTTGTATTACTTTATCTTTAAAAAAATGTTCAATGTGTAACATTGTTGAGTTCTCTGTTATAAGCATTCACAAGAAGTTTGTGATGTATTTAGTTTCACATTCATGTTTCAGTATATTTTGCATGTGTTTCAATATTGTTCCATAGTTATTTGTTATACCATGAGACATGTTTGCTGAGGCCGCAGCATGTTGGAAACAACATTAAATGCTTTTTAGTGTTTATTTTTATCCATGATCATTTTCAGCTCTATTAACGGTTGTCTTCTGTTCGTTCTCTTCGGATTTCCATGTCAACTTGTACAGACTAAATTTTATCAATATATTTTTATTATTTACAAATTGGCGTTTTTATCTGCATTCTACAAAAGCTTTACACTACAGTTCATCCATCCAGTTTGTGCAAATACAGGCATGGTGTCCAACATTCACATCGAACTGTAAATAATTATCAACTAACGTAAGTCACTGCCTTGTTTACTATTTCATTTGGATAAGTCTTTGACTGCCGCTAAAGCAGACACAATAGAAAATCTATTGTTTGCGGGTCACCGGTGACCCCATGGCAGCTAATGTGATATAATTAGCAATTGCAAACAAATATCATCCTGCACATTTGATAAGGAAGTTAAATAATAACGGAAGTAGACTAGTAAAAGCTGCAACTTTTATAGAACATATATTAAACTCGGCCTGACTTTACTTTTTAATTTGCACTCTAAAAACAAATAAAATTGATTTATTTCAACTCAATTTTTATTTTAATGAATACAAAGATTTAGGAAAAATTTAAACATTGACTAGCCTTCAAAATAACTAAGACAAGTACGACGTGTTTTCCACTGTAGCTAAGGATATCCAAAGATCAACTACATAATATCAATGTACTGAGGTTGTCTATCAATTAACATTGACATTTACTCTTGTGAAATTAACATTACGAGTTACTTAGACATCTGCTCATTTTCATCAGGCCAGGTGGTTTGCTTTTCCAGTTAAACTGTCACTATACAGTCAAATATACAATATCCAATTCCATAATGTCTCATGTAACTTCATCAAGTACTTAACTTACAAATACTTCAAAACATCAGTGTTATTCATATGTACACGAACTTAGCAAACTTAACCACTGTTACACAGCGCGAAGATACTTGGTGTATCCGAGATGAAGTCATAAACAAGGATCCAAGTTTATGACGGGTGAATGCCGCCGCGGGACAAGGGGCAGGGGAGAGTGGAGCGGAGAGATGGGAGCCTGCTCAAAGGAGTACGTACAGAGTATACACAGAGACGAGCCGGTGGCAAGTGCTGATGGGAAAAAACCGATATGGCACACAGCCGCCTCGAGTCTGCAGCACTGTGCAATACACTCCCGTGCCCGTCGCCGTCATGTCGCAGGCATGCCGTGACAGGGGTGAAGGCTTCCGTTAGAAGCTACTATGCTTTTCGCAGTTTATGGTGAAGCTCAGATATGTAATATTTAGTTGTGTGACTGCTAACTCATTGTTAGACTGCTCTTTTTCAGGAAAAACAGACAGCGACCCTTTTGTAATAAGATTTTATTACAGTGTACCGAGATTGATTAAGATCTATATAGCCATCTTTACCTCAAGAAACTACTTTTCAGCAGGTAATTAGCATGCTTCATTTAATGACGGTTCCACATATTTAAAACACGACTGAAAGAGCTCTAGCAACACGAGCAGCAACAAACAAAGCAGCGGTAAATACTTAATTAAACTAACTACAACCCGCGACTACAACTTTGTGTCAAGACAAAATACATGTGATGCTCATCTTCCAACAACTGATTACTGATATACTTATTGTAACAACTCACGCCGCGCTTAGCCTCGCCGATACGATCTCACAAGCGCTGCGTTGGATCCGTCGCTGCGGCGCTGTCTATATTCAAACAACTACAATTCACTCGCGATGTCGGAATTATCGGCGATCAACGTAGAACGTGCCGTCGGAAACAGATCGCTTCTCGGCGTCTAACAGAATTATCCAGAATTATGGATACTGCGGCGCATTTTTATATTCTGTAAAGCTTTGCTGTACTTGTTAGGTTGTTCTGTCTAATGATGTTAGAATTTAAGCAGTTTCTTTTTCTCAAAAAACAAATTGCACTCTACTAACTCGCATTGTAAAACCACAACAAGTTTAAAAGAGTAACTACTGAGTTTCTCGCCGGGTCTTCTCTGTAAAAAGCACCTCCAACGACGCGGTGGTAGAGTCGCATTATGTTTGTATACTTTTTATTTATATATTCATTTTATAATAGTATTTATGTCTATTATTTAGTATGTTATTTGTCTATTAAAATGTGCTGATTAAGTCTATTTAAATAAAGATATTTGAGTTTGAGTTTTTATCTATAACATTACGCAGATGTGTTATGGTGTGTGTGATTGCGCCGCAAAAGTTAATCGTATAATTGTACCTACGATTAACTTTTTTTTACCTCAAACTAACTGCTATATCTTCCCTGAAAAGATAAATAAAATGTCTTTTGTAAATTATAATTTATTAGTGCATGCATATCAGATTGCAGAAAGTACTTTATACTACACCTGCTCGGAAAGTACCTTGATACTTTATCAAATTTACGGTAGAAAGAACGTCATTGCATATCGAACAAATATGCGGGGAGAAAACGCATCTGAGCGGGAGAGAAAAGTGTATGAAAATCCATTTCTTACGTGGTTTTTCTTTTTTAATTTTCGGGTAAGACTATGCGCCGGTAACCTAAATATCAAAAGCCAAAAAGTTTTTACAGTGAGTTTTTATCTCCAAGTTCGCAAAATGACACTGGCCACTAGCTGTGTGTCGGATGGTGTCGGGCTGGCAGTGCGACCCTGCGGCGGCAGGATAAACAATTTGAAAAAAGAACATGTGAAAATTGCAGACGCCATTGGCGCCATTTTCAATTTGTGTGTTGTTTGAGGACTCAGTTTTCGTAGAAAGTAAAATAAAACTATCAAAATGATAAGTAGTGATAGTGATGATCAAGATTTTTTAACTCCGCCGGAGTTGAAGGAAACAGCAAAAATAATAAAGAAAGAAAAAGTGTTACATTAAGCTTCACTAACTGCAACATTTTCAATATAAATTTCAATTAGTAAAGATTTAGTTTTTTATTTTCCTCGTAGGTGTAGTATAAAGCACTATGTATCACTCGAGAGAAAGTGCGATTCCCGATCTCGGGTGTTTTAAAGCCCGACAAACTTGACAAACGACACCCTCGACGGTAATCGGTCTCTTTCTTCTCTCGGTGAACAATGTACTATTGTTTATCAATTATTGCCGGAGTGAAATCAATGATTCACAGCCACGTTTCAGTAGTGAGATCGAGATCTCTGAAAGGTTGAAGTGACAAATATTATGTCACACACACTCACCCACAGGCGCTTTAATCGTACGCGTTTACCGCTACATGCTCTAATGCACCTTACCGCCACAAATAAGGCCCTCAGGCGCGGGCAGGCTCCACTGGGCACCACTGAGCTATCATTGTGCCATTACGCCCGATGGGCGGGCGGCGACCAGCGATCCAGCTCCGCACGCCGCCCTGCCGATGAGCAATAGACGAACATAATATTACATCATTGATAGGGGATAAGGTTTACCTACCTATTACGTCTGCTAAAAATAAGTTATTTTGAGATCTTTTGTAAGTCTGTAGTTAGGTTTGCACAGGTGTGCAAAGGAAGGTGTGTAGGTTCACGCGGCCGAAAACACATAATTTTGTAGACATCTTATTTATTATCTCTACTTATTTTTAGTACTTACTACGAAGCTCATGAAAACTAGTCCATTATCTGTTTACTCCTATTACACTTTTTTTATTGTACAATAGTCCGTCATTTGATCACAATCGCACCTGATGGTGAGTGACGATGTGGTCTATGATGGAAACTACACTCAGCGTCAAAAAAGTATCACCTCTGAGAAAATCTCTTTCATATGTCATTAACTCCTGATATAAACATTTAGCCGCGCCAATGATGATTTTATTTAAAAGTTTATTAAATTAACTTAAAAAAAACATTACTTTCATTAAAAACAAAACCTAATGCCACAAAGTGTCACAAAAATTTGATGGAATTTTTGCTCCCCGTAAGAGTTGCTATTTGCGCGTCCTTTGTGGGTATAAAAGGGTCAACACGGAGTCAATGTGGGTCATTCGCTAATTAACCCTTAGAGAGGACACCCACACAGATTTATCAGCAGTTAAAACATCTCGAAGATGGATACCACAGCTGATGAAGCCGCCCAAGTGGTAGCACTACTGCAATCAGGGTAATGGCAGCGTGATGTCGCCCGGCAAATGAACTTGAGCCGTTTTTCAGTTCGAAGAGTGTATCAGCGCTTCATAGAGACCGGTGGCTACATCCGGAGACATGGGTCCGGTAGATGTCGCTGCACTCCAGAAAGAGATTTCTTTGAGAAATCGTTTCGCCAATGCTGTTGAATTGCAACAGCAGCTCCAGGCAGTGCGCAGACGCACCGTGAGCGTTTCTACGGTTAGAAGAAGACTAAAGGAGAAGAAGATATCGACCCACAGAGCTGCTACGGGTCCTAAATTGACTGCAGCGCATCAGCGAGCCCGCTTACAGTTTGCTCGTGACCACGTCGATTGGACCCTTGAGCAGTAGAGTGCACTTCTCTTCACAGACGAGACGAGAGTATGTCTCTTCTGCAACGACCGACGCAGAAGAGTATATCGAAGACAGGGTGAACGTTTCGCCCAAGCCAGCCCTCAGGAGACGGTGGAATATGGCGGCGGATCCTGCATGTTCTGGGGCGGCATGTCGGCTGCCGGCAAAACCGACCTTGTCTGCGTCTCCTGGACTGGAGGTGCTCGCGGACAAGGGTCGCTCACTGCTCGCCGCTATGTCACAGAGATTCTGGAAGTGCATGTGATCCCTTTTGCCGTTTCTTTTGGCGAGGGGTTCACATGAATGAATATAGAGAATATTTATTTATTTGCTAAAAACATGGTACAATTATAGATCTTGTAATTAAAAATGTTCGACACATATTTTATCGATCTGTCGATATGCAAATAGTGTCGTCATGCTTTTTTAATTCTTAATAATAATTTTCAATTCTAATTAAAACAATATTACAAAAAAAAACAACTAAATACAATAATAATAAATCCCAATGTCAATTATACCTAAAACAATCACAAAATCAATCAATAACAAACAACAAACACCACAAACAAATAGAGTCAAACATTTAATACACAAATTGAGCGATGTCCAACATTAAAAACAAACAAAACAAATAGAAAAAATACATTAAATTTACAGATTATTACAAATTAATACAAACTCTTTTGAAATGTCCATTACTACAAAACTTGATTAACTCATCAGTATCGTGAAAACAATGCTCAACCAGAATACCAAAAATTATCCGTTTAAATCGTGTGAATTCGATTTTTGCGATACGATCTGGAAGTAAATTAAATAATTTAATGCACATGCTGTAGCTATTTCTAACGAAGCAGGTGGTCGATGATGATGGTATCACAAGCTTGCTTGGGTATCTTGTTCGGAAATTTGCTACTTCTTGCTTCTTAGTGAAGAGGCTCAAATTCTTCCTTACAAAGACCAAAATTTCGAAAATGTATAGTGACGGAAGTGCAATAATATTCATTTTTTTTAAAAGAGGTCGGCATGAATGTAATTGTCCCACACCGCAAATTGATCTAACACATTTCTTCTGCAAAATGAAAACACGGTTGATGTTTGTAGAATTTCCCCACATGATCAGTCCGTATCTGAGCACAGAACCTACATATCCGTGATATGCCATCAGAGCTGTTTTCTGATTAGCTATTCGCGTAAGTCGATAAAGAGCATATATAAATCGATTCATCTTCTGGCACACCATATCGACATGATGTTGCCATGTTAATTTTGCGTCTATTACAACACCAAGGAAGTAGCGGTTTTTGCGTTTACAATTGGCTCATCACGATATCGGATAGATAATGGTAATGGTTCTCTATTTTTATTACTAAATTGTATATGCTTTGTTTTTGTCACATTTATATTTAAATTATTACATTCTAGCCAACTTGTTATATTTCATTATTAATTTCATTTTCGTAGTCAACATTATTATTTTTGTAAATAGCTACGGATATATCATCCGCAAAGAGGGTGACTGGATAATTAATATATTTAGGAAGGTCGTTTATGTATAGGATAAAAAGTATTGGACCTAATATGCTACCTTGAGGAACTCCTAGCTTATTCACCCTATTTTCCGATCTGTAGACAGTGCTTTCTAGTCCATCATTAAGCTTCAAAACTTCCACAAATTGTACTCTATCTGCAAGATAATCCAACTATAAGCTGGCCCTCGTATAACATACAACTCGAGCTTAGATAGAAGTGTAGCATAGTTTACAAAATCAAAGGCCTTACTCATATCATACAAAATAGCAGTAACAGGGATTTTCTTGTCCATTAAAGTCAATATTGTATTGACAAGGGAAAAACACGCAAGTGTTGTTGATCTTTCCCTTCGAAACCCGTACTGTTTCTCCCTGAGTATTTTATGCTTTGCAAGAAACGACATCAGCCTCGCATGCATGATCTTTTCAAAGACTTTTGCCAGTATAGGAATGAGCGCAATAGGTCTATAATTGTTCAAGTCAGATCTTTCTCCACGTTTGAATAACGGCTTAATTACAGAAACCTTAAGAACTGTTGGAAACCAATGCACGACAACGCTCGCGCTCACACTGCAGCCATCGTGGGCGACTTACTGCAGAGGTCCCAAATCTCTGTGATGCAGTGGCCAGCGGGAAGTCCGGACCTGAATCCGATAGAGCACCTCTGGGACCATCTTAAACGGAAGGTCCGATCTCGGGATCCTGCTCCTTCGACTCTTCAGGAGCTCCAAGACGCGGTGATTGAAGAATGGGAGTTTATAATAATAATAATAATAAATATGCGCCAGACAACACATCTCTTGTAATGGTCTCGAAGTAGGGATTACGATTACGAGGTACCACACAAGGAAATAAGCCAGGGGCATCTCCCAGCACACCCAGACCCGAGTCAATTCAGAAAAGATCGTTTCCTGAATTGACCCGACCGGGAATCGAACCCGGAACACTACAGAAACGGAGGCGAAAAACCGTGCTACAGCACACTACGCCAATCGTGTCGTCGGATCGTTTCGTTTATCCCTCAAGAAGAGCTCCTGAAATTGGTGAGGTACATGAGGGAGCGTATGGAAGCCGTCATCATGGGGGTGGTAACACTAGATTTTAAGGTAATTTTAAGCCACTTTTTGTGTAATTTTTTTTTGTATATTATCTGTTGTTAATTAGAACTTAATTAAGATTTTTTTTATTAATTTTAATGTTTTTTCTGTAATAAAAATTAAACAAAAGTTAAATTCAATTGTTTTTTTGATACTCCTTTTTGTTACCTTTCTGATGATACCCAACACTATCCTTTAAATTAGGTTCAAGAATTTTTAAAGAAGATTTTTAAAAGGTGCGATTTTTTTGACCTTGGATGTATTGTTCGTGAAAAACATGCGCGAGCAGCGAATTCCACTCCTTTACTGTTCACATTATAAATAGCGGATAGCTTCAATATCCACAACGTGAGGGTGGAAAAAAACTCTTGGCAGCTCGCTCGCACTTTCTTCGTAATGGATTCTGTTAAAAACCGACAGGGCTAGCAACTTTGCGCTGGTGTTCAAGATGCTGCAGCCCGGGACTGAGCGCCTGGTCACTAATGAGCCCTACGGCACGTAATTCCACTGATTTCAAAGCAGCCAGCTGATCCACCCCAAAGGTGGCAGCAGTACTTCAAGTATTTGAATATCATAAGAGGAAAGCTTTGCAAATCACAACATGTTTCCAATAAGCTTAAGCTACCAGCATTCTTTCGTTTGGTCGTACTGACGGCACCTTTAACAAGACGACTTGAGGCAAGCAGTTAAATTACTTGACACTGGTACTTTACTTGCATAATTTACCTCATAAATTTGATGGTTAGCTAGGAATACAAAATACGTCGGCTTATTTGCTGCTTTCTACAAAATTTTACAAATAGGTAAAGAGCCACGTTTGAAGCGTTAAAAATAGGTCACTTTTCACAAAGTAGCGGCAGCGGCGCCTTTCATTTCGTAATGGCCCTCGACCCGTCCTCGGGCCCTCCAGCCGGCCCTCTCAACTAGACCATTCATGACGCGGTGCCTCTCTCAGGCCGCACTGCTCATTCGGCGAAAAGGATTGCGCTAGGTGAACGAAGATATTGTACTTATTGTTTGTGCAGCAATCTAGGAACACACGTATAAAGAGTCAACGATACAAAAATAGAGCACTTTTGGCGCGGTTGCTTTAGAGAACCGCCTATGAATTATAACAAACCACAGTAGTCTTACAATACACAGTAGTAATTGAAATGAAAAAAAGCGTATGTTTACAAAGTTACGAGGAGATCGCGCACTCAGCTACTAGTCTAGCTAGTAAAAGAGATAAGGGCAGAAAAATTAGAACTGTTTTGGCTCTTGGAACATTGCTGAAAAAACATTCCTATGGCTTAAAAGTTGGGAGATCCATCTCGACGGATAACACGGAATAGTTCCCTAACAACTTGATAGGGCCTTTGTCCAGCAGAACTAGGCTGAATTATTAATAACTTAACGAATTCTACTCGAGGCCCTAATAATTACGCCGTATTCAACTTATCCAAATAATACTTGGAGGTGTATTAGGTATTAAAATCTGTTACTTGTTACAGCGCGTCTTCAACCAGTCGCCGTGGTGTACCAACACGATTCGCGCGGACCGCATTAAATTGGTAGTGGAAAGTGGAACTGACCCTGTAATACCTGCCAGTAGCACCCTAAAGACCACGTAAAACTCTTTGACAAGTACATTTTGCGCTTGACAAGGGTGGAAAAGCATTGACCAGCTCAGTGATTCCTTTGTGCTCGGGCTAAATAAAAAAATATAAATTAAGCAATGGGTGGGTGCCGAATGACGTGGGTTCAATTTTTGATTGCCATCCGATACAACCAAATATATAATTCGATCAAAGGTGCTTTGTTTGTTTGAATATCGCCCTGAGTGGGAATCGAAACCACGACTTTCGGCGTCATAGGCAACGCAAGATCATTACCAACCATTGCACCAACAGGCCAGTGTATATCTGGATTAAGCGTTTATTAATATATACCTATTTGGTCAGGTGCACCTACGACATTCCTCGTATTTGTAGGTTTTAATACTTGGATCATCTTACTTTTGAATAATAGGTAGATACCTAGTGAATTGGCTCTAATTCTTGGCAAGATGGTATGGCAGACAATCGGAAATGTGATCTTCCGCCCCATTTCCATGGGATCTCAAAGTGGATTGTAACATTTTGTTTACTTTTTTGGCAGAACGAAGCAGCGTAGAGATGACATCGTCTCCAAACGCCACCGCGCAGAAGGTCACCACACACGACAGCGATACGACTGTCGTGGATGTCATTATTGCCAAAGGTTAGCATTCTCGGATAGGTACCATATGACAATTTATGTTCACCTTGACTAGGATTAATCGCCGGACCGTAAGGTAGTTAGATATCCGATAAATCTCTTTTTTCGAATTGGTATGCACGCGACCAGACTAGAACCAGCATAAAACAGTATTTTTAGTGGTAGATATTGATTGGTATTATTTGGTGAAATACAGTACTTATATATAAGAATAAATAACATACTTAAGTATATTTAACATACAGTATACAATATATTATTTGGTATCATACAGGGTCTCCGTAAAATAATGAAAGTTTTATTTTTAGGACGTAGAAGCGCCTGAAATTATTTCACCGCAATAATGTAGAAGAGTTGTTCTCTGCTGCGATCTACGTGAAAGTTTGGACTAAAAAAGGTGACTGGTCTGTTTGCGCAATCTTGCGTTTAGCACTGAATATCGTGGGTTAGATCCCCGCCTAGCACAAACTTTAATGTCACAAACTTTTTGTGATTATTCTTGTTGGGAAGTACACCCAGCCATCTATTTAAGTAAGTATGTAAGTACTATGTATTTATCAATAATTAGGTACTTAAGTTTATAACTCTCTGCTACTCATAGACAAAGAATATCCATTTTATCTATGTCAAGCTCCACAATATTTATTTAGTTTTAAAAAGGCGAAGGGTAGTAATCAGGTTGTGTAACGTTTGGCAGACAACACGGAGCTCCAGCGCCACACGGGCTGCAGCTGGCGCGGCGCCGCGCTCTACTGCGTCGTCACCACGTGCGAGGAGGACGGCCGCACGCTGTACGCGATCAAGTCCAATAGGGTGCCTATTCGCATCGGCCAACACTGACTTAGGAAAATATACCTACCTACATGTTTATACCAAATAAATGTTGAATCTATTTCATTCAAGTTGTTGACAGGTTGCACAAGCGATCCGTATTATTGGAAACCCAGAGGCAACTATGACCCTTGAGCCTCTACCTCTCTCTCTCTCTTGCGTTAAGACATTGCCTGGCTAAGTGTTCTCTATCGCTTCTATGCATAATGGGTAATGCTCTGTACACATTTGTTGGCCCGAACTAAAGGTTCGGTGACTCGTTTCTTTGTTCATCCAAACGTGGAACGCCCTTCCAGCACATGGGTTTCCTTCCTCTTATAGTCCCGGGTTCTTCAAGCAGGGCGTGAAAAGGCATTTCTGCAAATGAGGATGGCCAGATCTGTGATTCCTTTATTCATTTATACTTATTTATTTTTACAAAAAATCCGTTACCTTTCCTTTATCTTTGCATTACTGTGCTTATCAGCCTATCTGGACCTCACAACCGCTTTCCATCAGGTGGAGTGAGGTCATCTTGACGGGCAATTTATGAAAAAGGGATTGCCCACGTATCAGGAACGACTTAATCCCGCGACCTTTAGCTTATCGGGCAACAGCTGTCCTGAAATGAGCTACGGTGCAACATCACATGGGAATACATTATTAGATAGCCCACATCTTAAAGTAAGGTTTGCTATGAAGAACATTAACGACGAAAGAACCACAAACACACCAACAGGAATGTCTGTTTCATCAACTGACATTTCTGCTGGAGCGTAAATCGAACCCGCTACCTTTTGCGTAGAACATTGCGCTAAACAGGCAATTAAACTAAATTTGTCATGGAGAAATTGCCCATTAAAATGGTTTGTTTGTTTACAATCACGGTGCTAAATACTTCCCCATGCTTTATTTTTAAGGCCTCAGCAGAGAAGTTTTTTTTCTTTTGTTTCAGCCTGTAAACGTGTTGGCTTAGCGATAAATTTATATTGTAAATGAATAAATAAATGGAACTAGGAATCATAAAAATAGCAATCTTCAGCACTTCATCAGCGTAGATTTTGACTTGCAGATTAGCATTGGAATCAGATCCCTGAATCACAATCCGGCACTCACAGTAAAGCAACCCTTATAACTAATTTATTTAACATTTACACTCAGGCTCAAAAGTAACACAATCGTCTTCATATAAATCCAGGAGGGTATCGAACCTGCTGAACCATTCTATTTTTGTGTTCTGTTGGCTTTTACAATGCTATCTTTTAAGGCCTGCGCAGACGACTTATTATCCGCGGCGTACTTTTTTCTCCGTCAAAATAGATCCCTTACAAACTGTATCGAGCAACACACACGACAGACTAAAAGTACGCCGAACCACCGCGGACGTCCGCGAAGCGGATTGAATTGCGCGGGCCCAGTATTCTCTTTTCCTTTAACTTCATGTAAGTTACAGCACAACATAACTAATCTCAGAATATTTACATACTCTCGGACAACAAATGATCGCCCGTCTGCGTGGAGTCTCCGGGGGATTGTGTATTCGCGGAGCGTCCTTTTGTACTTTTTTCCCCGCGCACGTCGTCTGCGCAGGTCTTTTACTCTAATGCAATACTTAAATAAATTCGTCAAGGTATTAGGCGGGAATAGAACCTTGTGACCTTTTGCTTACTGGATAACGGCTCTAACGAAGTGAACTTCCTATTGACTAAGAGTTGTTTAAAATAAAAAGCAAATTGTTAGCCCTCATCAGCTTTATTTACTACTAATAACTAAGACAAAACATCATTCCCAATATTAAATCAACAGACAGAAAATTCCTCTGCAATAGGGATACTACTAAAGTGACACAATTAACTGAAGATTACCTATTCTGTCTAAAGGTAATTCACCTTGTCTGTAAACTAAATATTGGAATTGCCTTCATTCTTCTACTGCTAACTTTTGTACCAATCAACTATCTTGACAGTTTACTATCACCTCTACGCCTGGATTGGACGACAATAACTTAATTATGAAAAACAAAATTTAAAGAAACATACATAACACAACCTGTCATCCATACACTACAATATCTGATCGACACGGAATCCCATTATAAATTTTTTACCAAAAAAATCTAACAATCCATTTTTAAAGACTGAAAAATCGGGCTCTTTTAGAACTCTCTTTTTTGAATAAAAAATCAATGGCGTTTCTTACTAAAAATAATAAAATAACTAACTATATCTGTACAGCACTGGAATTATATTAATCATTATAATCTCCATTCGCAACATTTTATCATTAGTGTATCAGGTTTCAAGAACTGTGACCTACTGTTCAAATAAGTACTTGGTTTCAAAGCAGTTCTTAAGCTGTGATAAAATGCATTTTGGTGCTAATGGCATGCTTGAATTAGGTATCAATTTTCCAAGAGCTTACAGGAAAACAACATGAAGTGGATAACTTGACATTAATCCTCATTGATCTTCGTCACAGTATATAATATAACAATGTCATGTCCTAATAAATGCTCCATGCAGTACCAGTTAACAATCTTATGCATTTTATAAGGATTAGTAGCCACCACCCAATTACACAGTAACATGTGGATCTTGTTAAAAATGAAGTTTTTAAAAGGATAAATTTATCAGAATCATAGTAACTGCATTATTTTAATAACAATGAGTTCTAACGAATTCTCTTGTCTGATTATGTTACGTTTTGCCGTAATCTGTCTTTTTGGACTTGAAAATGTTTAACACGTTAATGTTTGTCTTGAGAAGGGAAGATCTTCGGGCCAGTTAGTTCAACAGTCTCGTTCGGTAAGTTGAGGCTCGCTCCTCACAGGTCACTACACAGCGAGCACAGCTAGTTGTCTTTTTTCTCGCCGAGTCCCGCGGCGTCCCCCGCGCCCCCCGCCCCGGCGCGCCGCTCCCCCTCCCCCGCGGCGTCCCCCGCGCCCCCCGCCCCGGCGCCCCGCTCCCCCTCCCCCGCGCCCCCCGCCCCCTCCCCCGCCTGCTCCATCGCGGCGGCGAGTTCATCGTCGTCGTCTTTGCCGTACAGTTCCGGGAACTTCGCCATGCAGTCCTGCATTATGCTGAACTTCTCGTAGCAATCGCTTCCTTTTGGTTCTGCATCACTGAAATGAGATATGAAATTGTTAGCAAAATAGTAGTAAAGTAACAGGCATTAGAATATATTCCTAATGAAAAAAGGTAAAAAGGGGTCTATTAAAGCATGCAACAAATGTGAGCAATGCTGCAGATTCAATTTATAGTACTCAGGAATATTGGAACATAAAAGCATATTGTTTTCTGCCATTAAAATCATAAATGTATTCTTACCTGTAGTGAAAACAGGAAAAGGCATCCCTGAACTGCACTCCACATGGCCCAGTAGCCATCCCCCCGAGACACGGGCAGCCCCAGTTGATGGAACCATCCGGCATGATGAGGCCAGGCGCAGGCTCCGGCTCTGGCAGAGACACGGTGCTGGGCACGGCTAACTCCTCACGAGGTGCGATAATGACGAGGTCCTTGCCCTCTGGACCAGAAGATAAAACTAACCGGGTTGCCATTTTGCTGAAAATGTAAAGATTTAATTTATTGTGGTTGAAATGTCAAATGGTGTGGTTAAAGTTTCCCATTGAGAGTCAATGACCTTAACCACGTAAAGTTACATTTAGGCCTAATGTTGATAATGCAGCAATTATTAACAATACTGCTAAATTCACACCATGGGATTTTATCCAGCAGCACACAGATATGCATGGTAAATAACTTTAATACTCTTTTAACAGACCTGGTTGATACTTTCGCCCCTATTCAAGTTCGTACCTTTAGGCGCCCACCAATGCCTTGGATGACAGATACTCTCAGACTAATTAAAACTAATAGGGATAAGGCTTGTCGTCGTGCAAAAATTGCTAAGACAGAAGCAAGCATGCAATACTACCGAGATCTTCGAAATTGCTGTAACCGTGCTTTAATAACAGAAAAGCAGGCCTATTTTTCTCAGTTTATTAATAATAATAAAACTAAACCAAGCATAATGTAGCACCAGATAAATTGTATTGTGTCAACTCAATGTAAAGGTAACCCTGTTCCTGATCATTTGACCATCCAGACCATCTTAATTCATATTTTATAAATAGTATTCCACCCAAACAAAGCAGAAATTTAACCCAAATAAATGATTTAGTTGAACGCACTGAGCCTGAATTCAAACTTACAGCCGTGACAGGAGAATTAGTAAAAAAAAAAGTATTGCAGCCTCCTCATCTAATTCTAAGGGGGTGGATGGCATTTCTATGTTCATGTTATATCTTACACTTCCTTATTCCTTAAATGCTATTCAAACTATAGTAAACAAATCTCTACTGGAAGGAGTGTTCGCAGAAGCCTTGAAGTGTTCCATAGTAACTCCTATTCCCAATAACTCCTCACCAGAAGAATACTCAGATTTGAGACCAATCAACATATTACCTGCCTTGTCAAAGGTAGTAGAAAAAATTTGTTAAGTTGCAATTAGTTTCATATTTGGAAAATAATAACATATCTCCTACAGTGCAATCAGGGTTCGGCCAAAATCATAGCACGGTTTCCGCTCTTATGAATATTACTGATGATATTTTGACTGCATCGGATCAGGGTAGGGGTACGCTGATGGTTTTGCTGGACTTCAGCCGAGCTTTTGACTGCGTCGATATAAATAGGGTCACCGGGTAAACGGTGGGTCAGTTGGGTACAGTGGGTCAGGCACGTATTGACGAAACCGCTATAGGTACCGCCGCCGCTTGTCCGCTCAAGGGAGCTCCCCCGCACGCGATACACTCTCGCCCAGTTCCCGTACCGCTGCGTTCATCGTAAGACGTTTGGCGCTTGATTTTGCTGAGACACCACTAAAAGTTTTTAAAATACGAGTTAGTATTTTGTTTATAATTCCTAACTTATTATAGATATCGATAAAATTGTACTATCGCACCAATGCCTTGTTAGTATGCTATAGTATAGCACAATTAAAATTAACTAGCTCTTCGTTCTTAGCATGTTATTTCTTGTTTGTATTAAAAATGGCCCTATGGTCAAGAGTGGGTCTGATTCACTGTGTACATAGTGGGTCGCGAATCACTGTGTACTTTTTGTTAAGGCGATGTGCATGGTTCTGCTAATAAACGATAACATTTGTTTATTGTTATTGTTTGGTTAAACCATAATAAAAGGATAGAAGTAAGCCAAGTCGGGCCCCTACCGTGCGATAGTTTCCTAAACACGTAGGGCTCCTGCATGTAGTTTATACAATCGTCAAAAATGCAGCGTTAATATAATTTCCTTTATCAAAATTAAACTTGCTGAATCCAGGTAAATCATAAAACACACAATTTTTTTGTTTATTTTTCTCGTTACACACTGAATTGCTTAGATTGCTATAGCCTGCCAGCTTATTCCGATTTGTTAAATGCCCACACGTAACATAACTGCCCCTTTTTAGTTATTTCACTGCTCAATATTTATTCAATGATCCCTTTCAATTTATTTATGACCAATTTTTTACATACCAAAACTACTACCTATATACAACTGCTAAGTTTAATCATAGCCTTTAGTTTAGTTCAAAAAAAATGTTAAACCCTAATTTTAATGGTAGGGGGCGTAGTGAGTAGTGATCTGACCTACAAATCGTATCCGATTACACATAATGTAATGTGAAGAAATCATAGGAAAATAAAGGACAATTCTGGATTTGATGAGTTCTTAATAAGACATCCATATTCAATCACTGAAATATTTACGTATACTATTTGTAGCAAATTTTGAGCTTGAATATAGGACGTACTTGTACAGGCACACTAAATAAAAATTTACGCACGGCGCAGCCACGACTGTCGTCCCACGAGCTACCCTAGACTTTGTTAGTGTGTGCGTGCGACGCGCGTAGGTACGGACATAGAACAGGCGCACTCGCATACAAAAACCGCGCTCGAAGCGTCTTATATAAACAACGACAGTCAACTAATACTTCGAACTTAAACGATGTAGAATTGTTAAAATTGTAATACGTGATAATCCATATATTCGCAATTTCATATTATTTTTAATGTTTTATGAGAAGTGCAGAGCCTTAACAAAAAAATATAATTTCATGCTAGTGAAAACTAAATAAAATACTATCTGTACAAGTTTTAAGATTCAAGGTGCCTAAAGCATAATGCCGATTTAGTTTTTTTATTAAATATATAATTTACTAGTCAAACCCCTAGACCCATTGTGTACCAGGGGGTGATTCATTGTTCACCACCCGGTGTACACAGTGAGTCAATTCTGCCTTTTTAAAAAAACCCTGATTACTCTACTGTCCCCTATTGGAGAATAATGATTTAGGCATATTCTGAAAGTTAATGAAATACACAATCCATCAAACTTAATTTCAAGCCAATCTGAATGGTAGGTTGAGAGAAGTGAGTGTTCAAAAAAAAGTGACCCACCCTTTACCCGGTGACCCTATACTATTGGTTAAATTAAGAAGCTGTGGCATATCTGAGTCCACACTTTCATGGTTTCAATCTTATTTTCGAGGGCGTAGTCATAGGGTACAAGGTGTAACAAAAGAGGGGAACATGAAGTTGTCTGGTGCACATGCACTGGAGAGAGGTGTGGTACGGGGGTCAATCTGGGTCCAACGCTTTCTGCACTGTTAATGTTGAAAAATTTTGAGTTCTTAATTACATTGTTAATGTAATTAAGAACTCGAAATTATATTTATATGCGGATGACTGTCAGCTCTATGTTCACACCTCACCTCTAACTGATGAAATTAACTGTCTTTGGACTGAATAAGACCTAGATGCAATTGCGGATTGGTCCGAAGAACATTGTCTTGTTCTCAATCCTAAGAAAAGTGTTGTGTAAAATGTATTTATTAATGTATTTCATTAATAAATTCATTTGCATGCTATTTTGTATGGCTAAATAGGTGCACTATGTTCTGTACATTTTACCATCAACATTAATTTGTAACCACCCTATTTAAGAGCAAATAAAGAATTTGAATTTGAATTTGAATTTGGGTACTAGGAATCAGGTTGAATTAATTAAGGAGTCAAACCCAGTTGTGGTGGTCGCTAATGCCCAGGTGCCTTACGAGAGCTGTGTACGCAACCTTGGTCTCATCATGGATGAAAATTTGAAATTTAAAGAGCATGTCATGAAAAAAGTAGGTAAAAGCTTTGGTGCTTTAAAAACATTATACAAAATCTGTAGATTTCTAAAAAAAGAAATAAGATTTTTAGTGTGTAGTATGATATCATCTCATCTGTATTATTGTGATATAGTTTTTTTTCCATGTCTGTATAAGAAAACTGTCCGTAGCTTGCAACGCGTGCAGAACGCATGCATGTGATTTTGTTTTAATGTACCTAGAAGGAATCATATAACACCTGTTTTGGTCCAAACATAGGTATTAAATGTCCCCAGACAAATGAAACTTAAATATGCTTGCTTTCTGCACGCATTGTATGATGTAAAAAGGTCTATCTATCTATATGATAAGCTTCCTGTGAAAAAAAATAAAGTCCCTTCACTTAGGAACAGAGGTCATCAGTTCCTAAAATTAAAGTTGCTGGCACCAGAGGCTATTTTAAACATGCTGTAGCAAAAATCTGGAATGATCTGCCGCCACCGATACGGTGTGCATTAGATCTTTCACTTCCAACATTCCGTCTAAAATTAAAAAAATGGCTGCTTAACAAGCAATCTCTGGAGCTGGCCTCTTAGAATATGAATAGTAAGTGATAATAGTGAGTTATAAACATAGTCTATACAAAGATCTCTGTGTGTACATAGAAGGTTTAAGTATTTAATTAATTTTTAATAATGTTCATGCTTAAGAAAACATAGTAAGTTTGATATGCATGTACTTTTCTACCTAAGTAATTTGTTGTACAACCTTAAGAAAATATAATAGATAGATATATAAAGGATAAGTATAGTATATCTTTTTAAGTTTTTGTGAAAGTTGTACCTCAGTTTTTGGTTCAAATAAATATTATAAATAATTGTTAACTGTCATTACCAAAGTTGCTGCACGTGCCTTTGTCATAGACTTAAGTCATTATTACCCAGTTATTAAAATTAAATTTAAAATTAAAACCATTGAATATTTAATAATAGTTACTTTAACATGTCTATATAACGTCTGAATTAATGGTTATTTTGGTCATAAAGTGACTACTTAGATGTTGTTCTTTAAAATGTAAAATAATATATTTCTTTTAGCCAAAGGCTGTGGCAGAATAGCAGGGGTTGTGGTTTTATGTCAATACCGCAACAACTGAGTCACAGACCATTTTGTACCCTTTCATTATGTTAAATGTACCTACCTTGCAAATTGTACTTAAAATTTAATGTGTTGTAAACATTATCTGTATTGTAATGTACTTATTATTGGGAACAAATAAATCATTTTATTATTGTTATTATTATTTATATGCAATTTCATTTAAAATTCTCTCATTTCTGAGGGTTTACCTTTTGCGGGCTTGTGGCCAAAACGGAAAATCCTTTTTTTTAATCTAAATTATTATTATTATTTTGAGTGGTTGTTCTGTTCATGGGCTAATCATTGTTATTCAATAAAGGATACATTATCAATAACATGTCCTTTTTTTTGGATAATAGCACAAGAACCCATCGGCTAACTTACACTATGTGAATGTTGTAACCGCTTATTATTGGGTAAATTAATGAAAAAACTTTATTTATTTATGTCACACACCAACAGTGCTCATATTTAAGCATTTTACTAATTGATTAGGTACCTCAAAATCAACCGTATTACAAACTACCAATTTTCTTATTTATTTGATATTAATATCCATTTAAGTTCCAGATCAAACCCATTTTCTTATCTATATTTAAATAATAAATTAGGTTACCAAAAACCAGAATACATTCAACTCTAAGAAATCAAACTTCAGGAACAATCTATATCAACATTATGAAAAAACTCAAAATCTTATACAATTTTTCAATAATTCAAACTGCTAATCAATTCTACAAATTATTTTTATCTCAGAAAGTATTCGAGACTCCATTTTTGGTGCAATCAGCTTATCAGTTTGCAGTTTGCAAGTAATCAATTTGTCCTTTAATTAATCTCTATTTTCCTAGTTTCTGAGTGTGTCTACCAATTCCAGTGGGTAACCACTGGAATTGGTAGACAGTCTCCTAGTATGTCGCCTGAGTTAGTCACACTAGATAAACAATACAATTTTACCATTGGCTGGTTATCAACAGAAGACAGGTTAGAGGCTATTAATGACTTTAGTGTAAAACTTTTCTATCTAATTTATGACAAAAAATCATGAATGGTCACCAAGGCAAAGCAAAATTACTAACAACACCACATAACAAAACCTCTCAGGATGTGTTTGATGCGATAACTTGTTATAGATATCTTTGACCATTGGATGTTGTTTCAGTTAGATTGCAATGTGCTATGACTGTGATGATAGAATTGTGATGCAATGGTATGAAAGGGTAATGTCACCACACACAGTTATTACCCAATACTACATAAATAAACTTTGAAGAGGGTGGTAGGTACTTACAGAAAATTTAGATTTAGATGGCTACAGTAACGCCTGGAGTGAGGGAGCCTCTCCCTTGACGAGCAGTCGTCTCGGGCTCAGCGCGAGCGCGGCGCGCAGCCGGCGCAGCTCCCGCGCGGGCACCCGCAGCAGCGCGCGCTCGCCCTCCGCGCGCAGCACGTCCACCTGCAGCGCTGCCGCGCCGCTCGTCCCGAACACCCGACCGACCGCCTCCTCCACCAACCGCCGCACTCCCAGCGCGCTCTCCTCGGCACCCCTACACACATATCACTATACATACAGAGCCCTCTTCCCCTCGCCATGACGTAACTTTGAGAAGGAATTACTCACAAATCGACGTCCAGGTAGAAGTAGCGGCTCATTCGATGCCGCTAGCACGATGGTCCTAAAGCTACCCTGCTTCGGGTAAACTTTAATCAGTCGTTAATCGGGAGTGCAAAACACTTCTAACCTTTTGATTACTGTACGGTGTTCCAATTTTCCTTCGTAAATACAGGAGAATTATAGGTTATGAGCGTTTGGTTTGGTTATCAATTTTCGAACTGTCAGTGTCAAACATGACATTACTTGATTTTTTAAATATTTTATGGCATTGGCAATTGAGAACTCAAAACTTATATAAAAACCAATTCAAAAAAAGTTCTGCAATCCGAATCTACAGGTAATGGATTTGTTGTATGATTCTTATGGTATGGTAATCAAGTCAGCACATTACATAAGTACTTACTCAGAACAGAAAACGAACGGATTTTTATTTCGACTTTGAATGGAATCGATTTGAAAATAGACGGATAAGTAGTTTTCTTTTCGAAGTTTTGCCATGAGCGGGCCAAACAGACGAAGATTTTGAGTATGGCGGGCCAGCACCCGGGGTTATGTTATACGACCGAACCCTTATCCACGAGGTTTCTTGGTAGGTATTCAGAGTATAGTTCGCAATTTCTCTCTCACACACGCACACACACATAGTAATATAGGCTGGCTTAGTACTAAAAATGTCACTATTATACTCAATGTAAAACTGTTTTAAAATAGGAGTATTGCATTACTCTCTGGGGTGTCTCAATACTTTAAATGTTGATATTGAGTAATAAAGCTATTTTATTTATTTTATTTTATTATTTTATTAAAATCAGACCATTGTGGTCTGTTAACCAAATTTGAGCACCGTCATGTCCCTCAATCGGTGGATACAAAGTGGAACAAGTTTAAAAGAGTAAAAGAGAAAAAGAGTAACTGCTGAGTTTCTCGCCGGGTCTTCTCAGCAAGAAACAACTCCGACGCGGTGGTAGAGTCGCATTATGTCTGTATACTGTTTATTTACATATCCATATTATTATGGTATTTATGTCTATTATTTAGTATATTTTGCTGTAAATTTGACGATTTGAAAGTACTGATACAGTCTATTTGAATAAAGTTATTTGAGTTTGAGTTTGAGTTTGATATTATTTTTAGACCAGTTGCTCAGAAACGTGTAGAGAAATTTGAAAACAAATAAACAATCAACTTCCTTACTTATCACACCAAGACCAGAACATAAATGATCAGTATGAGGATTTGTTCAATCTGATAATGTATGAACTTATCACCATTTTTTCAAAGAAAAAAGTGACAGTTGATAAATTTAAATTCAGTGACTGGGCTACTCCAGGTATTCATAAAAGTAGTATTAAATTATACGAATTATATTATTTAAAGGCGAACTTTCATAGTCCCAAACTAGTAGACTATATTAAATCTTACTTTATGATGTTTAAAAAATCTTGCAATGTTGCCAAGTCCATGTTTTTGCGAGACAAAATAAAACAAGCAAAAAACGAAATCAAAGCGACTTGGAACATTTTAAACAAAGAAACTTGTAAGTCCATACCACGCAATAACTCTTTCTCACTTAAAATTAAGGATAATAATATTATTAAGTCTGACGTTGATATAGCTATAATTATATTGGAATATTTTTTTTCTGAGATACCTTTTATTACTACCAGTAAACTAAATTCTAGTCACTGCTAGCTAGTTATCTCCTCACATCAAGTGTTAATGCACTCATTAACACTTGATGTGAGGAGATAACTAGCTAGTGCGCCACTAGTTTTTACTTTGATTATATATCTCCTCATACCATCCTCAAATCGTTTAAAGATAAGTTCTTTAACATTCTCACTTTGCTTTGAATAAATCATTACATAGTAATCAATTTGGATTTACTAAAAATAGGAATACAACCGATGCCGGTGTTGCGCTCATAAAACACATATTGATGCGTGGGAAGGCAAGCAAGATGCAATAGGAGTTTTTTGTGATTTGTCAAAAGCATTTGACTGCGTAGATCATGAAATCCTACTGATTAAGCTGAGACATTACGGTGTTTCAAATATTTAGCCTCAAAGAATCTTACCTCACTGATAGAATACAAAAAGTGAGTATTAATGGTACGAACTCTTCCGGTACCACCATACGTATGAGCGCGCCCCAGGGATCAATATTAGGTCCTCTGCTGTTTTTGATCTATATAAATGACCTGCCTTATTTTGTCAAAACCTATGTGGGATTGTATTATTTGCTGATGACACTTCTCTAATTTTTAACGTAGATAGAAGTAACAAAGCACTTGACGACGTAAATAATACTCTCTCTAAGGTACTGCATTGGTTCACGAGTAACAATTTACTGCTTAATGCTAAGAATACTAAATGTATCAAATTTTCTATGCCCAATGTAAGACAGGTCGATACCATTATAAACATGAATAAAGAGCCATTAGAGATTGTGAATTCCACTGTATTTCTGGGAATTACTCTCGATTCCAAGTTACAGTGGGGTCCGCATATTTCTGCTCTGGCAGGAAGACTTAGTTCGGCAGCTTATGCTGTTAAAAAAATAAGGCTCCTTACTGATATCGCAGCAAGATTAGTGTACTTCAGTTATTTTCACAGTGTTATGGCGTATGGTCTACAGTTGTGGGGCTTGGCAGCGGATTTTTTTAACGGTGTACTCTCAATTTATCTATGATAATGTAGTATATGTCCGTGAAAACTTGCATCTCTTCAAGAAAAACAGTGATGTTCTTAAACTCAATACCAGAAATAAAAATAAGCTCGTAACTCCCAGTCTAAAACTGCTTAAGGTAAGGAAATCAATTGTTGGTCAATGTGTACAATATTTTAATAAGATTCCGCAAACTCTTGTTGAACTGCCTCTTCACCAGTTTAAGTCACAAATTAAAGCTAAGTTAATGAAACGAGGTTATTATTGTGTTGAGGATTTCTTAAATGATAAGAATTTGTGGTCATCTTAGGTATAATCTGCTCCTCTGCACACTTTTTTGTTAGGACTTTACTCTGTTAATTCAATTTCTGTGTATAAAACAAGATTGAAAAGAGTAACCATAGAGTTTCTTGCCGGAGTCTTCTCGTTCGGAAACAACCTCCGAACCGGTGGTAGAGTCACATTATGTTTAATTATGATAATAACTATCACAGTATTATATTAAGTAAGTTTATTTTTATTCATGATATTTTTGCTATTTTTTTTTTTGTATAATATGACTTGTCATAAGTACTTTTTATAAGTCTATATGAATAAAGATATTTTTTACTTTACTTTACTTTATTATTATTTAATTTCGCATCAAACTTATAATCCACTCTATAGTTGTCCCGCAGCCCGCATTCTTAATTTTTTTTTATAAATTAGGTTTTGCGCATGCGTGAGCAAATTGAGAGTGGATTTAAAGTTTGACGCGCGCGAACTATATTTCATAAAAATGTTTCGTTTGGGTTGGGCTAGTAGTAATAAAACCCTGTCTTAGAGCTTGGAGTAAAAAATCTGACGGACGTTCATATTTTCTTGTAATCCTTGTACTTACCTTGATATAAGTAAAGGATAAGTGAATATGAATATGAATATTAAAATTAGTGATTAATTGAAACTAGACATGACTTGACACATATATCCATTAAATCACGAACATTTTAACTGCTTAATGTTTATTCTTTTCATAGATCCACTAGCTAGTTATTCGAAAAAAAATACGTTTTGATGCTTTCACAGTTTATTCATTATGCTGATCATTCTAATTCATAAATTATGTTTCGATGTTGATAGGAACGGTGTTGGAGACGATACTGTAGGTGGCCCGTAAGTCAAAGTCATAGATAGAGACAGCACAGTAGATCCCGGTGCCGTGGTCCGCCGCCGTCATGTTCAACTGGAGGTGGCGCACTGGCTGCCATCCTGAGTGCAGCTGCGTCTCGTATAGCCCTACAGAATTTTCATGAATGTTTTAAGTTTATTAATTGATTATTTGATATAGTTTCTTCTTTCACTTTTTATCACTGTTAAATAAGATAACAGTCAGATAAATAAAAAAATGGATTACCTTTCACTTGTACGACCCTGACGACGGTAGTCTGCATGTCGTGAGTGGTGCAGGTAAAGCCAACGACTTCACCCACGCGGTGCGTGGTGCTCGCTGCATTCGACGTCATCTCGATCCGCCCCTCATCTACACAAACCCATCACAGATTTAGTTCTGATTTGGGATTCATATAAACACAGGAAGGGTTATTGTAATAAAAATAACTCTTCCTACTGTAAAAAAAGCCACTGTCCGATTCTGTAAGCAGAAAATAATAAAAAAAAAACTGCAACTAAACTTTCCTTTTGAAGCAACATACTCGTACAATCGAGTGCTCCACTTACAAAATGGTAGCCCATAGCTATAATTTGAACCTTACCCTGCGGAAGAGTTTCATTTACAAAATGGCTGGATGTATATTGGGCAATTCCTTTGCCGACAAGCACAATATAAGAAAAGCGATGGCCGCGAAAACTTTGCAAGTGTGTGTGTGGCAATCTCATCTAGGTAGGTACCTTATTTTTTGTAAGATTATTCTAAGGTGGTGCGATAATTATGAAAGGTGTAATCTCAGCATTCAAATAAACCTAGAAAATTTCCAGAATTTGTGTTTTGGTAAGTTTGAATAGTTTCGTGACCAATCTTGCCAAACAAGTTGAAAATAAAGTTCTAATACATACAATTCCCGAATGTTTGTTCTGGCGCTCCTTGTACATCTAATTTGATGCGACGCGATAACACTGTATAGCTTCGCCAGCGCCCGGTGTCCGTGATCTGTTTAAATCGAAGACTTATTTTATAACAGCATAGCCATAAGGCAACTTAATGTGCGCACAATTAGACCTGAGTAGGTATGTCTATCTAAATATGCAAGTAAGTTAATTACCTGCATATTTCTTTTATTTACACCTATAATCTTTGACTGCATTATGGGGCTATTATATTTATGTGATCTTTTGGTATTTTATGCTGCTGATTTACAACCATTTTCAAATAATTTTGTAAAATTGGCCTGTCTTCCTCCGTACCTGTTCCGAGTAGGGGACGGAGCAGTAGAACTCGACGCCGTGCAGCTCGGGCGTGACCTGCAGCACGTGCGACACGTTGGCGTGCCCGCGCGACCACGTGCGGAACTCAAACGATCCTGAAAATAGACAACTTAGTAAGTTATCTGACCAACTATCTTTAAAATTAGATAGCGCAGGTGAGCAATAAAGATCTTGCTTCAAGTTTTATCACTTCAGACAGTAACTGTGAAATTATTGTCCTTTAAACTATCTGTGTAATCTCAAATCATTTTCATTCACTTATCACTTCATACGTCTTGAGGCGCAATAGTAGCGATCCTACCTTTGTCGCCGAATACGTGCGTTAATTCCCCGCCCTACATTTGTGTTTGTTATGTGTCTGGGTGTTATTATCGATTGAAGTATGATTTTAGAATTAGATATGTTTATCAATCTTTGACACCCATAGCTTCGCTTGGTGTGGGGACAGAAGATCTTCGTGTACGGTGCCAAAAACATTTAAGTATACCTACCTTTGTTTATTGTTATAATTTTTATAATACAGCTATTTGTTATAATTTTTATTTATTGTGAATAGTAGAACCAGCAACAGATAAACTTGCCTTCTAATCTGAACCAGGTGTGCGTGGACCAGGTGGGGATTCCTTCAGACCTGCAGAAGATCTCCACCACCTCGCCCGCCACCAGCGCGCCGGTGTAGTTGCCGTCCAGCTGCAGCGACACGGCTCCTGGCAACAGACGGTATAAATAAAACGGTATTTTTTTGATAAGCCGAAGATTATAAACAAAATTACTATCAAGTGTCCACTTGCAGTGCCAAGTTCATGAAAATATCTATCAATACTCCATTGATGCCAATGTCTTTCTTTTAATCTGTTCCAGACGAAATGGGTGGCTAAAAATATAAAGAATTTATTAAGTTCGCGGGCAAACAACATGTAAAGATTGTTCCGATGTGTTATCTTTCCTTGCCAAACAGTCACAGCACAAAATCAGTTATCACTACAAATAACAGATAGGTAAAGTTTAAGGAAATGCATATTTCGGAGAATTGAATTGAGCATTCAAATAACGTTCGCTTTTTTTTTGATTGCTTACACAAATGCACGATTTTAATATTACATTCAGTAAATTCGGTAATATCTGAAAAAAAAGAAGTAATATCTTAGGATCGGGCAAAAGTTTTTTTGTATCTAGAACACCAATTAACGATGTTAATATTACATTCTGTAATTTCTAAAAAAAATGGAGTAATATCTTACGATCGGGATCCCGCCAGTTGGCGCTCACAGTGGCCACCAGGGCTACTGCCACACACACGAGCAGTTTGCCGATCATCGTAGATTCCTCACTGCAGGTTATGCAACCTAGCTGGATTGCAAAATACTTTTATATCAATTTTATTCTAATCTAAAATGGAGATCTGTACGATTATTTTGCTTCTAGACATTTGATAGCTGATGGATAGCTTTGATTTGATTATAATATTGATTAAAATGTCCGTGCCCAAAATTGGACAACATTATAGGTATTAATAAGTAGTTTTTGTAGGTATATTATGTGTATAAGCATAGGTCGTCGCCTTAACGGTGCACCGGTCACCATGGGTCCTGCTATCTATTGCAAGTTCCTACTTAAATAATTTGGCTCTAGATTAAATAATGCTGATTGATGTCTAAGTCAGCAAATGACGAAATCTAATAGTAATACCGTACCATAACGTTGTTACTAAAATACTTTTTAATATCAGACATGAAAATTCTTACAAATGAAAGACTTTCGACAACAGAGCTTTGCCTGTTACAGGACTCGGTTGGAAGAGCAGACTAGCGTAACTAATATACTGATAGTATAACGATACACGTTGCATTAACGTTAATAATATCCTTATTCATTTGAAATCCTGATCATTACAGAGGGGGCAAAGCAGAGAAACTCGACGCTTCGGGAGCTCGCACGTGCGCTGGCGCCCGACTGCGCCTGTGTTTAACTACAAACTACACTCCTGCTGAAATCATCTATAAGCACTTTCGTAAGTTTGTGCATAGCAATTAAATTTTTGGCATTAAGTTCAGCGTGCGTTTAAATAACTTTGTTCATTTATTTACTATTTATTTATGGAAAAGGCAAACCAACAGTACCTACATACATAAACACGTTATAAAACAACATTAGAAATACATTTTCTTATGCAAGTACCTATGACAGGTGTACACAGCATTTATAATAACAACAAAAATATTAAAGTACCTAACTAATGAACAAGAAAAATATATAGATCTACTTTAATAATTAATAATTAAAGGTCAGTTTTTGGTGTAGCAAGTTTAAACCTAGGCAGCCTGTCATGGACGATATCTATAGCAATGGTCCCAATGCTACCATTTAACTCATTGTACCGTGCACAACATCTGGTCACAGGAGCGTTCCTGCCACACAATTTAAAAACGTCAAATCTTCAGTAGATCGTCGGTACTGAAGACTCTCGGTTTTAAAAAAAAGACAATCTTTGGTTGTAAGATTCTGGGATATGCCAGATGAAATAAACGCGAAGTGTCTCGTGAACGAACGCTGAATACCCTCAATCCGCTGAGAATGCACTGCATAAAAGGGGTTCCACACTACACTTGCGTACTCCAATAGACTCCGCACCAACGCGTTTGTTTATCCGTAGAGCATCACTCTCGATTACAAAGTTCGTGGTTTCGAGGAGGCTAACATGTTTTTAATCAGTAACATAATTCTAACACCCATCATGTATTTTATTACTCTTCATTTATTACCTATGGTACCTATTTGAAATTTATTAGAGTACTTACGAGAATGTCAAATAAATCTTCAAGAAGATTTTATTTTAATTTAATTGAACTTTACTGTTGGAATGGACTACCTACAAAAGGCGAACCTTATGCATTGAGGTGGGAATGCCTTTTCTTGTCTGGCTTAGTAAGTAACGTTAGCTTGTAAAAACCCTTTTGAAGTAAGTACTCATATTCTTTATAATTTTATCTTGATGTAGACTTTAATTTAGTAAATTCATCATCTAAGATCGTATCAAGCCAGATCGACAATCACTGAAATGACGTTTCTTTTCACCTTTCGCAACAATGTGAAATTATTACCTATATCCGCCTTTTTTCAATGTTATTTTAAGCTGAAGATGAAGTAATAATCAACCGCAAAGAGGGAGGGAGAACATGGCCGGCATTACGGATGCGACGTATAGTTAGGTGCGACTATGAGAGTCGTACATCAGCATGGCTCCGGGAACAATCAACTGCTTAATTAGTTTTATTACTCTCATATATTCTGATCACTAATACAAGTTCTTTTTTATTTAAATAATCTTAGGTGAGATCAGTAAAAAAAAGTAGTAGTATGGATAAAATAAGACGTTATAACCGCAGAACCCACAGTAAATCTACTACTAGTAAATTGCATAATACTAGTACCAGAACAGTGTACTTTTCCACTTAGTACTTTTTTTATTATTATTAAGGCATTAAGTCCGACAATGTTGTTGTACAGTCAACAGCAGAAGTAGGTGATACTTTAACGTACTAAAATTGATAATTTTACAAAAATCACTAAGCTTATTACAATTCTAAGAATGTAAATGAGATACCTAGTTCATTCATTATAATGAACTATCGCTGCGTGTGATCAAATTTTTACGTAGTCGTCATTCATAAAAATAAATTGGAAGTTTGTTCAATCATCATTTACTTTTGCCTCTGACTGTACTCTATTGGGGTTTAATTTTCATATTTTTGACATGTGGTTTCAGGTTCCTAATGCTGGGAACGCTCGAGATCCCGCGGACGAGCGGAGAGGGCTCAACTATACCCACAGTTTATTGGAAATAAACTTTTACGATGCTCGGTATAGTTTTATTCGTTATTATTATAGTTACCTACTTGATATTACGACTGGCCTGTTGGTGCAATGGTACCACCTGCCGGAAGCGCTGAATATCGCGGGTTCGATCCCCGCTTATGACAAACATTAATGTGACGAAAATTGTAGTTTGTTGTGGATCCGGACTGCGAATGAATGAATGAATAGTGCTTACCTACTAACTTCGTAAACTATATTCAGTTAAATTTAATTTTTCATTAAGGACTGTATGAATTTAAATAAGAGCTTAAGATACACTTTGCTGTTTGGGGTGATCGCCGCAATGAAGCCCAAATACCTTTTAGTCAAACTAGTGTGGGCTCAGGAGCGCAAGGAGTGCCCAACCGTGTACCTACCGAGGCATCGCACCGTGGCATTCCGTGGGTCTTTCAGATTTGTGGCTACAGGGTGCTGGAACGATCTACCTCCGCCGTTGCGCGACCTTAAAACGGTAATAACGTCTAAAAACAACTTAAAAAAATATTTAATCACCCACCAAAATGCAAATAAAAAAACACTACTCACTCCTGGGTTGTTCGCATCGTGCAAGCCGAGAGGCTCGTCACAGAGCTGATGACGCGGCCGCTCATTCCACATGCTGCGGGATGCTTGCCGGCCTGGCCAGTGAGTCAGTGACTTATATTTTTGAGGTAAAAATTGTAACAGATTTCTTTAAATTGATTACCTAATGTTTATGTTAATGTAGTTTAGGTCATTTAGATCCATATTAATTTCATTATAGATTACACTCTCAATTGAATTTCTAATGCGTGGCATGGTTTAAGTATTTTAAAAAGTAAAGTACTTATGACAACTTAATTATGTACCTACGTGGCAAGGCGTGATGATGACATGACACTTCTGCCCACCACAGACTAATGCGGTAAGACTTCTGCCAACATGGCTGACAGCTGCGCTCCTTTGCACGTAATTCTTTTTCCCATAATCTGTGCACTTAATTTTTTATTCAATTACTCATTATTGCTTATCTCCACAACATTTCTTCCAACAATGTCGGAGAAGACCACCCATCGAGGCCCTGTCAGAATACCAGCGCTGCTGCAGCTTATAGCTGCAGCGGCACATGCTGAGAGAGGGACCTTGTTGGCCCCCTTATTGATGTCTGATATTATTTTATTTTACTTAATTTTTATTCTGTTTTACTGTGTCCTCTTTTTCTTTGTTTTGTTAATATTTTTTTGTGTATGCCTCAGTGTGCGTTGGCCAATAAATTACTTTTTACTTTTACTTTCTACTTGGTACGCGAAATGTGCTTTTGTGAGGGTTTACCCGTACTTTAGTAATATTCCTTAGATAGTCCTATTGGTTAGTGGGCTGAAGTTAGTCGTATCATCAACGCGTGTTTAATGTTCTTCAGACGGAGACCGCAATCGATGACCGCTGAAGTTGGAGGTATCTTCGCAGATTCAATCATAACTAATTCAGCACTCGGTATTTCTTTATTAACTACTGTGTCATTAATAAAAGTAAGTAAATCATTCATCACATTGCCAAATGCAGGTTTGTAATCGATCAAGAACCCGGTCTGTGTTCGCAACACATACAATTTGCCTGTCCTGGGGCCATATTACAATCTCTTATAGCCAGCGAAGTTAATCTCCATAAACTGAGTTCGGAGCAATTTCGTAATATGTACTTTAAATTCCAGCTAGTGAGCAGCTACCTGTCACTATAATGCATCTTTTTTTATGGATATTTACTGACGAATTTGCTCGCTACCGTCAGTTTAGGAAATTAACTTGGCTTATAGAAATTGTAATATGACCCATGGGATTTCGACTCACCCCTCTAGATTAACGACGACGAGCGCTCTTGCAATCGGAAGACAAGAAAAACATTAATTTGTTTTTATTTGAACATAATTAATTAAGCATAATATTCATAGTAGGTACTGCGTATTTGGAATCATACAATATTGTTCATCAGAATAATAAAAGGATTTTCTTTTAATGTTAGTCGTTGTCACCAATAAAAAATGTTTTGAATTATATTTAAATTAGTTTTGCTTAGCAAGTGTTTTTATTTACGATATTTGAATGTACGGAGATATCTTTGCGACGCGCAGCCCCGTTTTGACTGTTACAATAATACAATCAATATTTTTATATAGCAGTTCCAGGCACAAGGCGACGCGACCCAAAACGAGTCACATGACAACTGAGAGCAGAATCAGGCATCATCATCAATCACGCATATTATTTTATACGCCGCACATGCATTAACAGGCACTGGGTATGGATAGTTTAAGAATTTTCTTTAGTATTTTTTTTAAAGGCACATTTATACAATTTTAATTTTGTACGCATGCAATGTACCACACGCTTGCTGATGCACGCCGCGGCCGCACCCGCGCCCTCCGCGCCCTCCGCGCCACGCCCGTCCTGCCGCCGCCGGGGAGGCGCCGCCGGGGACGCGCCGCCGGGGACGCGCCGCCGGGTTAGGTAAGTGTGCTGCGCCGCCGGCGCCGCGGGGGAGGCGCCGCCGGGGACGCGCCGCCGGGTTAGGTAAGTGTGCTGCGCCGCCGGCGCCGCGGGGGAGGCGCCGCCGGGGACGCGCCGCCGGGTTAGGTAAGTGTGCTGCGCCGCCGGCGCCGCGGGGGAGGCGCCGCCGGGGACGCGCCGCCGGGTTAGGTAAGTGTGCTGCGCCGCCGGCGCCGCGGGGGAGGCGCCGCCGGGGACGCGCCGCCGGGTTAGGTAAGTGTGCTGCGCCGCCGGCGCCGCGGGGGAGGCGCCGCCGGGGACGCGCCGCCGGGTTAGGTAAGTGTGCTGCGCCGCCGGCGCCGCGGGGGAGGCGCCGCCGGGGACGCGCCGCCGGGTTAGGTAAGTGTGCTGCGCCGCCGGCGCCGCGGGGGAGGCGCCGCCGGGGACGCGCCGCCGGGTTAGGTAAGTGTGCTGCGCCGCCGGCGCCGCGGGGGAGGCGCCGCCGGGGACGCGCCGCCGGGTTAGGTAAGTGTGCTGCGCCGCCGGCGCCGCGGGGGAGGCGCCGCCGGGGACGCGCCGCCGGGTTAGGTAAGTGTGCTGCGCCGCCGGCGCCGCGGGGGAGGCGCCGCCGGGGACGCGCCGCCGGGTTAGGTAAGTGTGCTGCGCCGCCGGCGCCGCGGGGGAGGCGCCGCCGGGGACGCGCCGCCGGGTTAGGTAAGTGTGCTGCGCCGCCGGCGCCGCGGGGGAGGCGCCGCCGGGGACGCGCCGCCGGGTTAGGTAAGTGTGCTGCGCCGCCGGCGCCGCGGGGGAGGCGCCGCCGGGGACGCGCCGCCGGGTTAGGTAAGTGTGCTGCGCCGCCGGCGCCGCGGGGGAGGCGCCGCCGGGGACGCGCCGCCGGGTTAGGTAAGTGTGCTGCGCCGCCGGCGCCGCGGGGGAGGCGCCGCCGGGGACGCGCCGCCGGGTTAGGTAAGTGTGCTGCGCCGCCGGCGCCGCGGGGGAGGCGCCGCCGGGGACGCGCCGCCGGGTTAGGTAAGTGTGCTGCGCCGCCGGCGCCGCGGGGGAGGCGCCGCCGGGGACGCGCCGCCGGGTTAGGTAAGTGTGCTGCGCCGCCGGCGCCGCGGGGGAGGCGCCGCCGGGGACGCGCCGCCGGGTTAGGTAAGTGTGCTGCGCCGCCGGCGCCGCGGGGGAGGCGCCGCCGGGGACGCGCCGCCGGGTTAGGTAAGTGTGCTGCGCCGCCGGCGCCGCGGGGGAGGCGCCGCCGGGGACGCGCCGCCGGGTTAGGTAAGTGTGCTGCGCCGCCGGCGCCGCGGGGGAGGCGCCGCCGGGGACGCGCCGCCGGGTTAGGTAAGTGTGCTGCGCCGCCGGCGCCGCGGGGGAGGCGCCGCCGGGGACGCGCCGCCGGGTTAGGTAAGTGTGCTGCGCCGCCGGCGCCGCGGGGGAGGCGCCGCCGGGGACGCGCCGCCGGGTTAGGTAAGTGTGCTGCGCCGCCGGCGCCGCGGGGGAGGCGCCGCCGGGGACGCGCCGCCGGGTTAGGTAAGTGTGCTGCGCCGCCGGCGCCGCGGGGGAGGCGCCGCCGGGGACGCGCCGCCGGGTTAGGTAAGTGTGCTGCGCCGCCGGCGCCGCGGGGGAGGCGCCGCCGGGGACGCGCCGCCGGGTTAGGTAAGTGTGCTGCGCCGCCGGCGCCGCGGGGGAGGCGCCGCCGGGGACGCGCCGCCGGGTTAGGTAAGTGTGCTGCGCCGCCGGCGCCGCGGGGGAGGCGCCGCCGGGGACGCGCCGCCGGGTTAGGTAAGTGTGCTGCGCCGCCGGCGCCGCGGGGGAGGCGCCGCCGGGGACGCGCCGCCGGGTTAGGTAAGTGTGCTGCGCCGCCGGCGCCGCGGGGGAGGCGCCGCCGGGGACGCGCCGCCGGGTTAGGTAAGTGTGCTGCGCCGCCGGCGCCGCGGGGGAGGCGCCGCCGGGGACGCGCCGCCGGGTTAGGTAAGTGTGCTGCGCCGCCGGCGCCGCGGGGGAGGCGCCGCCGGGGACGCGCCGCCGGGTTAGGTAAGTGTGCTGCGCCGCCGGCGCCGCGGGGGAGGCGCCGCCGGGGACGCGCCGCCGGGTTAGGTAAGTGTGCTGCGCCGCCGGCGCCGCGGGGGAGGCGCCGCCGGGGACGCGCCGCCGGGTTAGGTAAGTGTGCTGCGCCGCCGGCGCCGCGGGGGAGGCGCCGCCGGGGACGCGCCGCCGGGTTAGGTAAGTGTGCTGCGCCGCCGGCGCCGCGGGGGAGGCGCCGCCGGGGACGCGCCGCCGGGTTAGGTAAGTGTGCTGCGCCGCCGGCGCCGCGGGGGAGGCGCCGCCGGGGACGCGCCGCCGGGTTAGGTAAGTGTGCTGCGCCGCCGGCGCCGCGGGGGAGGCGCCGCCGGGGACGCGCCGCCGGGTTAGGTAAGTGTGCTGCGCCGCCGGCGCCGCGGGGGAGGCGCCGCCGGGGACGCGCCGCCGGGTTAGGTAAGTGTGCTGCGCCGCCGGCGCCGCGGGGGAGGCGCCGCCGGGGACGCGCCGCCGGGTTAGGTAAGTGTGCTGCGCCGCCGGCGCCGCGGGGGAGGCGCCGCCGGGGACGCGCCGCCGGGTTAGGTAAGTGTGCTGCGCCGCCGGCGCCGCGGGGGAGGCGCCGCCGGGGACGCGCCGCCGGGTTAGGTAAGTGTGCTGCGCCGCCGGCGCCGCGGGGGAGGCGCCGCCGGGGACGCGCCGCCGGGTTAGGTAAGTGTGCTGCGCCGCCGGCGCCGCGGGGGAGGCGCCGCCGGGGACGCGCCGCCGGGTTAGGTAAGTGTGCTGCGCCGCCGGCGCCGCGGGGGAGGCGCCGCCGGGGACGCGCCGCCGGGTTAGGTAAGTGTGCTGCGCCGCCGGCGCCGCGGGGGAGGCGCCGCCGGGGACGCGCCGCCGGGTTAGGTAAGTGTGCTGCGCCGCCGGCGCCGCGGGGGAGGCGCCGCCGGGGACGCGCCGCCGGGTTAGGTAAGTGTGCTGCGCCGCCGGCGCCGCGGGGGAGGCGCCGCCGGGGACGCGCCGCCGGGTTAGGTAAGTGTGCTGCGCCGCCGGCGCCGCGGGGGAGGCGCCGCCGGGGACGCGCCGCCGGGTTAGGTAAGTGTGCTGCGCCGCCGGCGCCGCGGGGGAGGCGCCGCCGGGGACGCGCCGCCGGGTTAGGTAAGTGTGCTGCGCCGCCGGCGCCGCGGGGGAGGCGCCGCCGGGGACGCGCCGCCGGGTTAGGTAAGTGTGCTGCGCCGCCGGCGCCGCGGGGGAGGCGCCGCCGGGGACGCGCCGCCGGGTTAGGTAAGTGTGCTGCGCCGCCGGCGCCGCGGGGGAGGCGCCGCCGGGGACGCGCCGCCGGGTTAGGTAAGTGTGCTGCGCCGCCGGCGCCGCGGGGGAGGCGCCGCCGGGGACGCGCCGCCGGGTTAGGTAAGTGTGCTGCGCCGCCGGCGCCGCGGGGGAGGCGCCGCCGGGGACGCGCCGCCGGGTTAGGTAAGTGTGCTGCGCCGCCGGCGCCGCGGGGGAGGCGCCGCCGGGGACGCGCCGCCGGGTTAGGTAAGTGTGCTGCGCCGCCGGCGCCGCGGGGGAGGCGCCGCCGGGGACGCGCCGCCGGGTTAGGTAAGTGTGCTGCGCCGCCGGCGCCGCGGGGGAGGCGCCGCCGGGGACGCGCCGCCGGGTTAGGTAAGTGTGCTGCGCCGCCGGCGCCGCGGGGGAGGCGCCGCCGGGGACGCGCCGCCGGGTTAGGTAAGTGTGCTGCGCCGCCGGCGCCGCGGGGGAGGCGCCGCCGGGGACGCGCCGCCGGGTTAGGTAAGTGTGCTGCGCCGCCGGCGCCGCGGGGGAGGCGCCGCCGGGGACGCGCCGCCGGGTTAGGTAAGTGTGCTGCGCCGCCGGCGCCGCGGGGGAGGCGCCGCCGGGGACGCGCCGCCGGGTTAGGTAAGTGTGCTGCGCCGCCGGCGCCGCGGGGGAGGCGCCGCCGGGGACGCGCCGCCGGGTTAGGTAAGTGTGCTGCGCCGCCGGCGCCGCGGGGGAGGCGCCGCCGGGGACGCGCCGCCGGGTTAGGTAAGTGTGCTGCGCCGCCGGCGCCGCGGGGGAGGCGCCGCCGGGGACGCGCCGCCGGGTTAGGTAAGTGTGCTGCGCCGCCGGCGCCGCGGGGGAGGCGCCGCCGGGGACGCGCCGCCGGGTTAGGTAAGTGTGCTGCGCCGCCGGCGCCGCGGGGGAGGCGCCGCCGGGGACGCGCCGCCGGGTTAGGTAAGTGTGCTGCGCCGCCGGCGCCGCGGGGGAGGCGCCGCCGGGGACGCGCCGCCGGGTTAGGTAAGTGTGCTGCGCCGCCGGCGCCGCGGGGGAGGCGCCGCCGGGGACGCGCCGCCGGGTTAGGTAAGTGTGCTGCGCCGCCGGCGCCGCGGGGGAGGCGCCGCCGGGGACGCGCCGCCGGGTTAGGTAAGTGTGCTGCGCCGCCGGCGCCGCGGGGGAGGCGCCGCCGGGGACGCGCCGCCGGGTTAGGTAAGTGTGCTGCGCCGCCGGCGCCGCGGGGGAGGCGCCGCCGGGGACGCGCCGCCGGGTTAGGTAAGTGTGCTGCGCCGCCGGCGCCGCGGGGGAGGCGCCGCCGGGGACGCGCCGCCGGGTTAGGTAAGTGTGCTGCGCCGCCGGCGCCGCGGGGGAGGCGCCGCCGGGGACGCGCCGCCGGGTTAGGTAAGTGTGCTGCGCCGCCGGCGCCGCGGGGGAGGCGCCGCCGGGGACGCGCCGCCGGGTTAGGTAAGTGTGCTGCGCCGCCGGCGCCGCGGGGGAGGCGCCGCCGGGGACGCGCCGCCGGGTTAGGTAAGTGTGCTGCGCCGCCGGCGCCGCGGGGGAGGCGCCGCCGGGGACGCGCCGCCGGGTTAGGTAAGTGTGCTGCGCCGCCGGCGCCGCGGGGGAGGCGCCGCCGGGGACGCGCCGCCGGGTTAGGTAAGTGTGCTGCGCCGCCGGCGCCGCGGGGGAGGCGCCGCCGGGGACGCGCCGCCGGGTTAGGTAAGTGTGCTGCGCCGCCGGCGCCGCGGGGGAGGCGCCGCCGGGGACGCGCCGCCGGGTTAGGTAAGTGTGCTGCGCCGCCGGCGCCGCGGGGGAGGCGCCGCCGGGGACGCGCCGCCGGGTTAGGTAAGTGTGCTGCGCCGCCGGCGCCGCGGGGGAGGCGCCGCCGGGGACGCGCCGCCGGGTTAGGTAAGTGTGCTGCGCCGCCGGCGCCGCGGGGGAGGCGCCGCCGGGGACGCGCCGCCGGGTTAGGTAAGTGTGCTGCGCCGCCGGCGCCGCGGGGGAGGCGCCGCCGGGGACGCGCCGCCGGGTTAGGTAAGTGTGCTGCGCCGCCGGCGCCGCGGGGGAGGCGCCGCCGGGGACGCGCCGCCGGGTTAGGTAAGTGTGCTGCGCCGCCGGCGCCGCGGGGGAGGCGCCGCCGGGGACGCGCCGCCGGGTTAGGTAAGTGTGCTGCGCCGCCGGCGCCGCGGGGGAGGCGCCGCCGGGTTAGGTAAGTGTGCTGCGCCGCCGGCGCCGCGGGGGAGGCGCCGCCGGGGACGCGCCGCCGGGTTAGGTTAGGTTAGGTTAGGTTAGGTTAGGTTAGGTTAGGTTAGGTTAGGTTAGGTTAGGTTAGGTTAGGTTAGGTTAGGTTAGGTTAGGTTAGGTTAGGTTAGGTTAGGTTAGGTTAGGTTAGGTTAGGTTAGGTTAGGTTAGGTTAGGTTAGGTTAGGTTAGGTTAGGTTAGGTTAGGTTAGGTTAGGTTAGGTTAGGTTAGGTTAGGTTAGGTTAGGTTAGGTTAGGTTAGGTTAGGTTAGGTTAGGTTAGGTTAGGTTAGGTTAGGTTAGGTTAGGTTAGGTTAGGTTAGGTTAGGTTAGGTTAGGTTAGGTTAGGTTAGGTTAGGTTAGGTTAGGTTAGGTTAGGTTAGGTTAGGTTAGGTTAGGTTAGGTTAGGTTAGGTTAGGTTAGGTTAGGTTGGGGGAGGCCCCATGTGAATTTGTAAGTGCTAGATACGTCCTCGTCGTCTCCCCTGGCTCTCCCAGTCCTGTGCACGGTAACGCAGTGCCAGGCTGGTGACTAAATTCTAGCACTTGGGGCAATCCTTGCGGTTTTTGTGTATTAGTGTTCCCAGCTCCCTGGCCGTCGAGGTGTCTCCGGTTTCAGGTCGAGTGGTTCCTAATAGGCAAACGTGAGGTGATTTTTCTCTGTGGATTTTCAACGAATTTTTGGCTTTCATACCGGATCCGTTGACGCACCATATTCTGACTTTGGCTTTTTCTCTTTGACTTGTTTGATTGCACTACTGCTTACTTGGCTATCATTTTGACTTTTTCTCTTTTCGTATAGACAACATGTCCATACGAAGAGGCTCGTGGCTCTACGAGGACAATCTTGTCTCTGAGGAGGTTTTCTCTGACGCAAGGGGTGTCCTCCCAAAGCGACGTGCGGTGACCGCCGTTTTCGACTCCGGTGAGGAATCGGAAATGGACGACGCCCAACTTGAAAAGGAAACCGTGCCCACTCGGGCGGCGGCCTCCAAGAGGGGCAAAGTTAAAAACCCTGGACATGCGTCAGGCTTGGCCCGGGCTAAGGAGACCCTCCGCCAGCGTAATGAGGACGCGGCGGAGGAGTCATTTAACAAAAAACTATCCCTCCGGTACTACCGCAAGGATTTACCGGTGGTGGAGGAGGAGGCAGAGGCGATCACAACGGTTGCGACTGCCGAGCGAGATCCTGAAGATCTTGATCTCGAGGAGATGCGAGTAGCTGCCGAGAAGGGAGCTGCTCGCATCTGTGAGCTTGCAGTGAAGTCGGGCCACCTTAAAGGTACCTTTATAAGGGAATTTAAGGAGAACGCCCGACTTCTCGGCAGAATTTGCAGTGTGGCGCTAGATCGCACCACATCAGAGGAGTGTCGTCGACTCCGCGTCGAAAAGAACAACCTTCGACGCGAAGTGGACGACCTAAAGGTCGAGGTAAAGGCCCTGCGGAGGGATTACTCCACCCGGAGGGAGAATGAGCAGGTGGCGGCTTCGGTGGAGCCAGTTTCGTCGCCTTTCGACCCGGAGGCCTTCAAGAAGGACCTCCTGGTGACTTTGGGTGAAATGGTTAGCGCCCGTATCGCTGGGGCGCTAATCCCCGACACCCGCCCGCCTTTGGCAGCCGACAAAAGGAGGGCAGCAGCTGCTGCCGCAGCGCAAACGCCGTCACCAGCTGAAAGCGCCCCCGCTACCGCTCCGGTTTCGACGAGAACCAGGAGGAAGGGCCCAAAAACCCCGGGACCCTCGCATGCCCTAGCGGCAGCCCCTCCTGTTGCCAGCACTTCCGGCACCTCAAGCCAGAATGCTGTTGGCAACGCTGCCGAGGAAAGGTGGCAAGTTGTGGGCGGCTCTAAAAAAGGGAAGGGCAAAGGCAAGAAGTCTGCCCAAGTGCCGCCGGCCCCCGCAACCAAGCCGACACTGGCACAGCCGGCTGCCACCCCTAAAAGGGCGCAGTCCGTTACTGTGCCGAATAGGGTGAAATCTGCCGCGCCCGCTCAGACGAAGCCTAAGCCCAAGGCAAAACTAACCCCTCCTCGGTCCTCGGCTGTAGTTTTGACATTGCAGCCCGAGGCCATGGAAAGAGGGGTTTCCTACAAAACGGCCCTTTTAAAGGCCAAAGAAACAATATCGCTCCCCGAGCTGGGGATCGAGGGCCTGACGACCCGGCAGACTGCCACTGGAGCACGTATGCTCCAACTGCCGGGCGCCAAAAGCGCCGAGGCTGCCGACCGCCTGGCAGCCAAGCTTACGGAGGCACTGGCGGGAATTGCGGTGGTTACGAGGCCCACAAAATGCGCAGACCTGCGGATCACGGGCCTCGATGACACCACAACTAAAGAGGAGGTGGTGGCTGCTGTGGCAGCCAAGGGTGGATGCGACCCGGCCCAAATTAAAGCTGCAGAGATCCGTTTTGGATCTAATGGGACCGGGTCAATCAACATCAAGTGCCCGATTGCAGCGGCACGAGTGCTTCTGAACGGAGGTCGCTTGCTCGTGGGGTGGAGCTCGGTGCAAGTCCGGGCCCTGGAGCCACTCCCCATGCGTTGCTTCAAATGCATGGGGATTGGGCATACGCGCCAGCTCTGCCCCTTGAGCAGAAACTGTGACGACTTGTGTTTCCGGTGTGGGCAACCAGGGCACAAGTCGGCAGGCTGCATGGCTACGGCGCGCTGCGTGGTGTGCGCCGAGGCAAAGCGGCCTTCAGGACATACGATGGGGGGAAGAAACTGCAACCCTCCCCCCACCAAAGCGAGAGCAACCCCAAGGACCGGGGCTGCTGAAAGCGGTAGGCGCGCGTCTGCGCCGGAGGAAGTCGCTATGCAGGAATGAGTTTAGTTCCTCATGGCAACTTTCTCCAGACCAATCTGAACCACTGCGCCGGGGCTCAGGACCTCATGGTCCAATCCATGGCACAGTGGAGCATTGACGTCGCGGTGGCTGCGGAACCGTACTTCGTCCCCTCTCAGCCCCAGTGGGCTGGAGATACACACGGTTCCGTGGCGATAGTGGTGGCGGGCCAAAACGTGCTCGTCGCTAAAGACAGGGGGCCAGGTTTTGTGGCGGCAACATGGGGGGGTATTGCCATTTTAGGCGTGTACTGCTCCCCCAACACAGGTCTCGCAAACTTTGAGGCATTTTTGCGGGACCTTAACCCGGTGGTTAGAAGGTTGGCACCTCTCCCAGTTCTCGTCATGGGCGACCTCAATGCCTGGTCGACCCTATGGGGGAGTGTGTCCACCGACGTGAGGGGCCTGGCAGTGGAAGACTGGGCCGCTAGTTCCGGGGTGTCCCTGCTTAATCAGGGAACATCGTACACGTGTGTGCGCAGGGAGGGGGGGTCCGTGGTGGACCTCTCGTTCGCCACCCCCTCCATAGCACGTCACGTCCGGAACTGGCGTGTACTGAGCGAGGTGGAGACGATTTCGGACCATAAGTACATCCGGTTCGAAATCTCCACCTCTAGCGGCCCAGAAGTGCCGCCTAGAAGGCAAAACCACTCTTGTTTCCCACGGTGGTCCCTCACCAAACTTAAAAAAGAGTTGGCTGAAGAGGCGGCCGTAGTCGCGGCATGGGGCGCGACCCCCACAACATCGGGGGTCGACGAGGCGGCGAATAGGTTCCGAGACACGATCTCAGGGGTCTGCGACGCCGCCATGCCTCGTATTAGGGGTCACCATCCTCCACGGCGCCACCAGGTCTATTGGTGGTGCGAGGAGATAGCGCTCTTGAGGGAACAGTGCTCTGTGTCGCGCAGGGCGTTCACGCGGGCCAGACGTAGACGCGTCAGAGACCCTGAAGTGGAGGGCCAGCTGTATGCCTTCTACAACGCCGACAAGAAGGCATTACAGCTGGCCATCAGCCAGGCGAAAGCCAGGGCTCGGGAGGAGATGTTGGAAGATCTCAATCGAGACCCATGGGGGCGGCCGTACCGCGCGGCGCGCGACAAGTTACGCCATCATGGCCCCCCCGTGGTAGAGATCCTCCAACCAGAGGTCCTGGAGAGGGTAGTGCGGGAACTATTTCCAGATCCCCCAGCGCACACCTCTCCAACAATATCTCCTCCCGCGCGAAGAGTCGAGGATGAGCCGGTCCCACCAGTCACCGACGAGGAGATGGCGGCAGTGGTTGACCGGCTCAAGGCAAAGAGAAAGGCCCCTGGGCCTGATGGAGTGCCCGGCAAAGTCCTTGCGCTAGCACTGAATCACCTGGGGGCACAGCTTCGGGATATTTTTAACGCTGCACTTGCATCCGCGCGTTTCCCGAAGCTGTGGAAGGAGGGCCGTCTGTGCCTTCTTCAGAAGGCGGGTAGACCCCCGGGTGAAGCAGGTGGATACCGGCCGATAGTGCTTTTGGACGAGGCGGGTAAGCTGTTCGAGAGGATAATCGCTTTCCGCCTCGTCCAGCACCTACAGGAGACAGGGCCCAATCTGTCACCGGTACAGTTTGGGTTCAGGGCTGGGCACTCAACAATTGATGCCCTTACGCTCCTGAAAGAGGGAACGGAGCTGGCATCTGCTCGGGGTGAGCGGTCGTTGGCGGTGAGTCTGGACATCGCCAACGCCTTCAACAGCCTGCCGTTCGGCGTGATACGAGAGGCACTCCATTATTTCGGAGTGCCCCCGTATCTCGGCAGGCTGTTGGAGGACTATCTCCGTGGGCGAGAGGTCCTGTTCCAGAGGGGCGACGGCGTGTTGGTCCGGCACCCGATGAGGTGCGGTGTTCCCCAGGGGTCCGTCTTAGGGCCCCTGCTGTGGAACTTGGGCTACGACTGGGTTCTCCGCGGCGCGCTCCTTCCCAGGATGCGCGTCATTTGCTACGCGGACGATACCCTAGTCGTAGCCACAGGGAGGGACTTCCCTGAAGTCAAAAGACTGGCTGAGGTGGGTGCCAGCCTCGTCATTGGACGAATTGAGGCACTGGGGCTTAAAGTGGCAATAAATAAGACTGAGGCCCTGCTTTTCCATGGGCCTCGGCAGGGGCCACCCCCTGGTGCCTCAGTCTGCCTAAACGGCGAGACAGTGAGGGTAGAGGCCCAGATGAAGTATCTGGGCCTCACATTGGACGGACGGTGGAGGTTTGAGGCCCATTTCAACCGCCTCGCCCCCCGTCTGATCCGCGCGGCGGGCGCGCTGGGCCACTTGCTGCCCAACGAGCGCGGCCCGGACCAGGCTTGCCGTAAGCTCTACGCAGCAGTGGTCCGTAGTATGGCGCTCTACGGAGCGCCAATCTGGGCACAGGCTCTTACCGCGCATAACGTCGCCCTTTTGCGAGCCCCACAAAGGGTGATGGCGGTAAGAGCCATACGCGGGTACCGCACTATCTCGGCGGGGGCTGCCTGCGTCCTCGCAGGCATGCCCCCATGGGAGATGGAGGCCAAGATTCTCGCTGCTGTCTACCAGCGCAGGGCAGTGGCGAGAGCACAAGGCGAGCGCCCCTATTTCGATGAAATAGAGGGCGTTCGCAGGCAAGCGCAAAACGCGCTTCTTCGGCGGTGGGCAGAGGACCTGGCTGAAGCCGTCTATGGCCGGCACACCATAGACGCCATCAGGCCGGTCCTCAAACAGTGGGTGCGCCGGGAAGGGCGGCCACTGACATACCGGCTGGTGCAGATACTTTCCGGGCATGGCTGCTTTGGAAAGTATCTGCACAAAGTGGCCCGGAGAGAGCCTGACCCAACGTGCCACGAGTGTGGCGCTGAAGAGGACACCGCCCAGCACACGCTGGAGGCGTGCGTGGCTTGGGCGGATCAGCGCCGCAACCTTGCGGGCATTGTAGGGCAAGACCTCTCACTCTCGGCCCTAGTACGGGCCATGCTCGGGAGTGAGGAGGCATGGCTGGCTATGGTCTCCTTCTGCGAGGAGGTGATGACGCAGAAGGAGACCGCGGAGAGGGCCCGAGAGGATGATCCTCTGGCGGCCCCTCTCCGACGCAGACGGCAGGGGGCACGAAGACGGCGGTTCGCCCGTCCTCCTCCTGCTCCCTAAAGTAGCACCGGGGTGTAAGCCGGGGGGCTTACACCCTATTCCATGGTGCTCCCGTCTGGGGGCGTCCCCAGTATACCGGGACGCCCCCGCAGCGTGAGGAGGCCCGGCGCATAGGCCAGGCCGACCGCTGGGGTGACGTGGTAATCCGCAAGGCTCCATGTCGCCCTATTCCAAAGCGGTGAGGGTATACCCGGGTGTGTTTTAGTGGGTATGCCGTCGGCTTCACCGGCGGAGAGTCCCACACTCCCCCACTGCCCGACCCAGGCAGTGGGATAGTGCGTAATGCATTTCACACCCGGAGAACAAAAAAAAAAAAAAAAAAAAAAAAAAAAAAAAAAAAAAAAAAAAAAAAAAAAAAAAAAAGGTTAGGTTAGGTTAGGTTAGGTTAGGTTAGGTTAGGTTAGGTTAGGTTAGGTTAGGTTAGGTTAGGTTAGGTTAGGTTAGGTTAGGTTAGGTTAGGTTAGGTTAGGTTAGGTTAGGTTAGGTTAGGTTAGGTTAGGTTAGGTTAGGTTAGGTTAGGTTAGGTTAGGTTAGGTTAGGTTAGGTTAGGTTAGGTTAGGTTAGGTTAGGTTAGGTTAGGTTAGGTTAGGTTAGGTTAGGTTAGGTTAGGTTAGGTTAGGTTAGGTTAGGTTAGGTTAGGTTAGGTTAGGTTAGGTTAGGTTAGGTTAGGTTAGGTTTTTAGGTTTTTTTTTTTTTTTTTTTTTTTTTTTTAACTACGGGGGAATGCTTTTACGCACTTCGCCCTCCAAGCTGCATGCAGCAAGGCGGGCTTCGTGCGGGACTCCCGGCCTTTCGGCCGGACTACCCGCTAAACCCCCACGGTGTTCCTCCTCTACCCAACCGGACCGCGGGAACAACACAGTAGTACTACCGCGGCCCGGCAAGGGTGGGGCCCTGAACGGGGCCCGACGTGGTGGGAGGGCAAAGAATTGGCCCTCCCGTCTCCTCCTCTTCACTACGACCCAGTCCCGGAACACTTGGGGAGGGGTCGTTCGCCACTCTTCAAGGCGCGGCGCGTCCCCCGACGACACGGAGGTCCGGGGGAGCGGCACCCAGCGCCGGGAAGGACCACCCCTCTCGACCAGTCAGCTCTGATGAGCAGAGTAGTACCGGGAGAGGGGCGATCATTGGCATTCGCGGTGCGTAGCACCGCCGCGGACCTTACAGGTCACGCGTGAAACTGTATCCCGGCCGGGGCCACCACTAAACTCGGCGGCGGCCCCGGGCCGGGGCTCTGCGTGGGGGTAGTGTGCCACCGGCGCGTTCGCGCTCCCGCAGGGCCTCTCTCTTGGCCACCATCACCTCGTCAGCGTATGAGGTGACGGCGGCCCAACATTGTTCGCTGCCGGCCATGGCTGCGACGACGGCCGGCAGCGATAGGTCTTGCCCGATGGCGCCAACGAGCCTGGCGCGTTGGGCGCCCCAACCCGTGCACACTGACAGGGTGTGTTCCGCCGTGTCCACGGCGCCGGACGCGCAGTGATGGCACACGGGCTCCGGGAGGATTCCCACCAGCTCCCACAGGTATTTGCTGAAACAGCCGTGGCCTGTGAGAAGCTGGGTGAGCCAGTACGTGGGAGCCCGGTGCCTCGCCTCGACCCATTGGCGCAATACGGGCCGGACCGCCTCGACGAGCCGTCTGCTGGTTCTCCAGCCTCTCTGCCCATCGCCTGAAGAGATCGTCGCGACATTCGCTCCTCCAGCGAACGATCTCTTCCGCGAGGGGCTCAGACGGCGTTTGCCGCAACAAGGCCCTCCTTCGGTAAACCTCCGCCAGGACCCCGGCCTCGAGGTCCCAGGGGAGGCTCCCGGCGATAAGGCACGCCGCCTCGTAGGAGACGGTGTGGTACGCCCTGGCAGCCCTCTGCGCCATGACCCGCTGCGAGCGTCGCAGCAGGGCCACGTTCTCGGCGCTGAGGGCCCCCGCCGCCCATATGGGCGCTCCGTAGAGCGCCATAGAGCGAACCACTCCGTCGTATAGGCGGCGGCCGACACTTCCCGCCCCGCCACAATTGGGAAGCAGGCGCGCGAGCATTCCCGCGTACGAGACCAATCTAGGCGCCAGCGCGCGGAAATGCCCGCTGAACCTCCACCGGCTGTCGAGGACGAGACCGAGGTACTTCATGGTCCCGCCGACAGCGATGGAGGTGCCACCCACAACAATAGAATACCCCGGGGGGGGTTTCTTCCGAGGCCCATGAAGGAAGATGGCCTCGGACTTCTCGAGGGCCACCTGCAGCCCGAGGGCCCTGATGCGGCTTGCGACGTGGGCCGTGCCCGCAGTGGCGAGAACGCCCGCGTCCCTAAACGATTCGCCCCGCGCGGTCACCAGGGTATCGTCGGCGTAACAAATGACGCCGACCCCCCGAAGATTGGCGCCGCGCAGGGCCCAGTCGAATCCGATGTTCCACAGGAGGGGGCCCAGGACCGACCCCTGTGGAACACCGCATCCCATCGCCCTGCGGACCACTCGCTCTCGGACCGGGTATGTGATGGCCCGGTCGGCGAAGTAGTCCGCAAGGACGCGCCTGAGGTACCACGGGACGTTGTGGTACCTCAGGGCCTCTCCAATTGTTGCCCAGGGGATGGTGTTGAAGGCGTTCGCAACGTCGAGCGACACCGCCAGCAACACCTCCCCCCGGGAGACAGCACTCTCAACGCTGTCCCGCAGCCGAGAGATGGCGTCCAACGTGGACCTCCCACGGCGAAACCCGAATTGTCCGTCGCTGATATTCGGGCCCACCGCCTCCAGGTGCCCGACGAGGCGCGCGGCAAGCACGCGCTCGAAGAGCTTGCACGCCTCATCGAGCAGAACGATTGGGCGGTAGGCCGACGGCGAGTCGGGGGGCCGCCCGTGCTTCGGAAGCAGTACGAGCTTCCCCGTCTTCCACCGCCGTGGGATCGTGCCGGACGCCATTACCTCGGACATGAGGGACAGTGTCTCCTCCCCGAGGACCGGCATTACGCGGGCGAGGATCCGCCCAGGAACGCCATCCGGACCCGGGGCGCGGTTCTTCGCTTTGAGCTTCTGAACCGCAGCCCCCAACTCGTCCTCGGACACGGGCGGAACGACCTCGCCCGCGGCCGGCCCTTCCTCGAGAGTCGGTGCCGCCATTCTGGGCGGCACCCATTCCGCTACTCCTCGGCTCGGGAATAGGGAGCTGACCACGCGCTCCAGCAGGAGGGGCTCGAGGGTCCTCGTCAGTGGGGGCGCCGCGGGTCGGAGCTTTCGCGTCACGACTTTGTAGGGGCGCCCCCACGGATCCCTATCGATGCTGTCGAGCCACTCCTGCCAAGCCTCCGCCTTGGCAGCCTTTATGGCGGAGGTCAGGGCCGCGCGAGCGGCTCGGTACGCGGCGAGCAAAACTTCCTCGTTGGCGAGGTCCCTGGCGCTTCTTCTTCGGCTTCTGGTGTACCGGCGGCGTGCCACGACACATTCGGCCCGAAGCCCCGTGAGGTGGGGCCTCCACCAATACACCTGCCTGCGCGGTTGTGAGGGACCCGCCCTGCGCATCGCCGCATCGCAGACGCGAGATAGTGCTCCAGAGAGCCTTTCGCATCTCGCGTCCACGTCCAGGCCGCTACCGGCATTTGCAGCGGCCCATCGCTCCACGATGGCCGCCTCCGTGGCCAGCTCCGGGTCCAGCGTGGCCAACCGCCACCGCGGACCCTCCTCCGGCAGGGGACGGTCCAGAGCGATCGCTATGACGTCCGAAGGGGATGGGACTAGGTCGAACCTTATGTACCTGTGGTCCGACAGCGTCTCCACCCCCTCCTCAACCCGCCACCGCCTAACGCGGCGGGCCAGGGCGGGACTCGCGAACGAGAGGTCGACGATCGACCCGCCCTGGTGTCTCACGCACGTTTGAACCGTCCCCTGATTCAGGAGGACTAGTCCCGTCGACACCGCCCATTCTTCCAGGGTCTCGCCCCTGGCGTCGGTCGCCGGAGATCCCCACGAACGGGATTTCGCGTTGAAGTCTCCGGCGACCACCACAGGGGTAGGGTGCACCTCTTGGACCAGAGCGCCGACCTCAACCAGCAGACGCTCGAAGTCGGCGAGGGTCCTGTTCGGGGAGAAGTACACCCCGATCACTGCCACGTCTTCCAGCGACACGAGGACGCACCCGCGCCCCCTCCGCACCCTGCGGAAGGGGGGGTTTGAAGCGTCGCGCCGCCAGGCAACGATAGCCACCGAACCATCGTCGGCGCCCACCCAGTCGTCACGGGCCTGGACGCGGTACGGCTCGGCGACTATGGCGATGTCGATTTGCCACTGCGCAGCCGTCTGGAGAAGCAGATCCTGTGCGGCCGCACAGTGGTTGACGTTCGCCTGCAGGATCGAGACCCTTTTAGCCATTTAATTATTGGCGGTGTCCATCGCCTCCTCTGCAGCACTAGGTGCTGCTATGGACGCGGCAGGGGGACCAGGATTGCCCCCGCCCGTCCTTTTCCTTCCGTTTTTGGCGTTGGCCATCGCCGGGCATTTTTTGTGCCCGAGGCGATGGCCGGCGTCGACGCCCTCTGACGCACAGATGGCGCAGGAGGGGTCGGCGACGCAGGTGGTCGCCTTGTGGCCCGGCTGGCCGCACCGGAAGCACAGCGCGCTGCGGTCTATCTCGCAGCGGCACTGCACCCCCAGGTGTCCCGGCACCAGGCAGCGGTAGCACCGCTGCGGCCGCGCATCGAGGAGTGCGGCCCGGGCCACCGACCAGCCGATGGTGAGGCGGCCACTTTCCGTGATCTTTTTGGCCGCCAGGACCGGGCACTTGACCCACACGGTCCCCTGGCGGCCAGGTGGGCGGTTGATGGTGCCCACCTTTACAGATTCGGGGCGGCAGCCCCCCACCTCAGCCACTCGCGCGGCCACCAATTCACTGGTGGCCGCGTCGCTCAGACCGGAGATGCGCATCTCTGCGCACTGCTCCGGCCTAGACACGCGGGCCACCTCACCAACGACCTCGCGCAGCTTGGAGGCGAGTTCGTCGGCCTTCTGGGTTTTGTCGGCACCGGCTAACTCCAGCACCCGGCCCCCAGTACGGGCCGTGCGGAAGCGTAGTCCGCTGATCCCCAGGGCCGCGAGGTCAATAGCTCCCTCGGCCCTGGACAACACGTCGGCGTAAGTCGCCGTAGAGCCCTGCGGCAGCGTAATCACTACCGCCGCTGATTTTGGGGCCCGCAGGCGACGGCCGCGCCTCCCTCTCTGCTGCTTTTCCGAGGCTGCTGGAGCAGCCGGCGCCTGAGGCGCCGGGGCAGCTGGCCTTGGCACCGTCTCTCTCCGCGCCACCACATTCCATGGACGGGTGGGTTGGGCGGCGGGTTGAGCCGCGGCAGGAGTTGCCGCTTTGCGGGCCACCTCGGCCTCGCGGGCCGCCAGGGTCTTTCTCTTGCCCCCTCTCTTCTTCTTTCCCTTCGCCCCCGCATCAGAAGTTGCGGCGGGGGCGGAGGGAGGGGTCTCCTGTGAGGCCCTCGGCGCGGGGATGCTGCGCGCCGGGGACACCATCGCCGGTGGGATGCTGCGCGCCGGGGAAACCATCGCCGGTGGGGAGGCGGGAGCGCCGACTGCCGGAGCACGGGAATTACGCTCCGGCGTCTTGCGCGCGTCCGCCGCCAGCGAGGGGCGCAGCCGCGGCTCCGGAAGGAGCCGGTCTTCGATCCCCGACAACCTGGCGTCGATCAGGAAGAAGATTTCCTCCCTGGTCATCGCCGTCTCGGCTGTGGGGACGGGGACGGAAGTCGCCACTCGCCTCTGGGCCTCTATTTCGGCCCTGAGCGCGAGGATCTCCGCTCGTAAATGGGCGACCTCCTCCGACTCCTTCTTCGCGGCGAGCTTGTGCACGGCCTCTGCCGCCGTCGCAGCCGCCTTCCTTATCTCCGCCACGTGCTGGCACTTCATTCTTGTTTGCTTGCGGGCAAGCGAGCCGATCAGCTCTAACGCTGAATCGACCGTGCCCACAAGCTCCTCGGTCCCGCACGTGGCTGCTGCTGCCCCCTCCTGGGCAGAGTCCGTTGGCGACACCGCCGCAGACCGGGCCCGCAGGGCCGCCTTCCTCTCGGTGACCTCGGCCGCCAATTCCTGCTCAGCGAGCAGCTCCATCTCCCGTTTGCGCTGAGCATTCAGGTCGGCTTTGGCTCGCGCCAGGCCGACGTACTCGCCTGTCGTAGGCGGGCGCCCTCGTCCCCGTTTGGAAGGTGTAATGCTCCTGGCTAAAGCCACTTCCTCGCCGTCCAGGGGCCGCTTCCTTTGCCAGAAACGGCCGGTCGGGGTGCTCGACCTCGAGCTCTCCTCGACTGATATGCCGCTGCCGTCAGTCTCTACGACGCGCAGCGGCTTTCCTTTGTCGATGCGCGATACACGCACCCGCCTCTTCAGGGCCGAGGCCCGGTCCCTGGAGCTATCGCTACCGGAAGACCGGCTCCGGCTCCTCACCCCATCACCGGAAGAGTTTTCGGAGTCCGTTTTCCGTTCGCCGTGGTCGCTGTTTTTGGTACTGCTTCGTGTCTTCCTCATGATGAGTTAGGTTAACAAAAGACAAAAACAAACCAACAATAAATATAGATCAACTAAAGGGTGCGAAATTAGGCCCCGCTCAACCTGCAACCGGAGATACCTCGACGGCCAGGGAGCTGGGAAACTAATAATCACAGAAATCAAAGCAACACGAATGTTGATTTTCTTAAAAGAAAATATCCTCGCAAAAAGCCTGTTAGGCCCTGCTCGACCTGAAACCGGAGACACCTCGACGGCCAGGGAGCTGGGACACTAATAAGCAAAGTCGCAAGGTTGCCCCAAGTGCTAGAGTTTGGTCACCAGCCTGGCACTGCGTTACCGTGCACAGGACTGGGAGAGCCAGGGGAGACGACGGGGACGTATCTAGCACTTACAACTCACATGGGGCCTCCCCCAGGTTTTTTTTTTTTTTTTTTTTTTTTTGACTATGGGGGAATGCTTTTACGCACTTCGCCCTCCAAGCTGCAAGCAGCAAGGCGGGCTTCGTGCGGGACTCCCGGCCTTTCGGCCGGACTACCCGCTAAACCCCCACGGTGTTCCTCCTCTACCCAACCGGACCGCGGGAACAACACAGTAGTACTACCGCGGCCCGGCGAGGGTGGGGCCCGCTGAACAGGGCCCGACGTGGTGGGAGGGCAAAGAATTGGCCCTCCCGTCTCCTCCTCTTCACTACGACCCAGTCCCGGAACACTTGGGGAGGGGTCGTTCGCCACTCTTCAAGGCGCGGCGCGTCCCCCGACGACACGGAGGTCCGGGGGAGCGGCACCCAGCGCCGGGAAGGACCACCCCTCTCGACCAGTCAGCTCTGATGAGCAGAGTAGTACCGGGAGAGGGGCGATCGTTGGCATTCGCGGTAAGCACCGCCGCGGACCTTACAGGCCTCGCGTGAAACTGTATCCCGGCCGGGGCCACCACTAAACTCGGCGGCGGCCCCGGGCCGGGGCTCGGCGGGGGGGCAATGTGCCACCGGCGCGTTCGCGCTCCCGCAGGGCCTCTCTCTTGGCCACCATCACCTCATTAGCGTATGAGGTGACGGCGGCCCAACACTGTTCGCTGCCGGCCATGGCTGCGACGACGGCCGGCAGCGATAGATCTCCCCCGATGGCGCCAACGAGTCTGGCGCGTTGGGCGCCCCAACCCGTGCACACTGACAGGGTGTGTTCCGCCGTGTCCACGGCGCCGGACGCGCAATGGTGGCACACGGGCTCCGGGAGGATTCCCACGAGCTCCCACAGGTATTTGCTGAAACAGCCGTGGCCTGTGAGAAGCTGCGTGAGCCAGTACGTGGGAGTCCGGTGCCTCGCCTCGACCCATTGGCGCAATACGGGCCGGACCGCCTCGACGAGCCGTCTGCTCGCCGAGGGGTTCTCCAGCCTTTCTGCCCATCGCCGGAAGAGATCGTCGCGACATTCGCTCCTCCAGCGAACGATCTCTTCCGCGAGGGGCTCAGACGGCGTTTGCCGCCTCAGGGCCCTCCTTCGGTAAACCTCCGCCAGGACCCCGGCCTCGAGGTCCCAGGGGAGGCTCCCGGCAATAAGACACGCCGCCTCGTAGGAGACGGTGTGGTACGCCCTGGCAGCCCTCTGCGCCATGACCCGCTGCGAGCGTCGCAGCAGGGCCACGTTCTCGGCGCTGAGGGCCCCCGCCGCCCATATGGGCGCTCCGTAGAGCGCCATAGAGCGAACCACTCCGTCGTATAGGCGGCGGCCGACACTTCCCGCTCCCCCACAATTGGGAAGCAGGCGCGCGAGCATTCCCGCGCACGACACTAGTTTGGGCGCCAGCGCGCGGAAATGCCCGCTGAACCTCCACCGGCTGTCGAGGACGAGACCGAGGTACTTCATGGTCCCGCCGACGGCGATGGAGGTGCCACCCACAACAATAAAATACCCCGGGGGGGGCTTCGTCCGAGGACCATGGAGGAAAATGGCCTCGGACTTCTCTAGGGCCACCTGCAACCCGAGGGCCCTGATACGGCTGGCTACGTGGGCCGTGCCCGCAGTGGCGAGAACGCCCGCGTCCCTAAACGACTCGCCCCGCGCGGTCACCAGGGTATCGTCGGCGTAACAGATGACGCCGACCCCCCGAAGATTGGCGCCACGCAGGGCCCAGTCGAACCCTATGTTCCACAGGAGGGGGCCCAGGACCGACCCCTGTGGAACACCGCATGCCATCGCCCTGCGGACCACTCGCTCTCGGACCGGGTATGTGATGGCCCGGTCGGCGAAGTAGTCCGCAAGGACGCGTCTGAGGTACCACGGGACGTTGTGGTACCTCAGGGCCTCTTGAATTGTTTCCCAGGGGATGGTGTTGAAGGCGTTCGCAACGTCGAGCGACACCGCCAGCAACACCTCCCCCCGGGAGACAGCACTCTCGACGCTGTCCCGTAGCCGCGAGATGGCGTCCAACGTGGACCTCCCACGGCGAAAACCGAATTGGCCGTCGCTGATGTTCGGGCCCACCGCCTCCAGGTGCCCGACGAGGCGCGCGGCGAGCACGCGCTCGAAGAGCTTGCACGCCTCATCGAGCAGAACGATGGGGCGGTAGGCCGACGGCGAGTCGGGGGGCCGCCCGTGCTTCGGAAGCAGTACGAGCTTCCCCGTCTTCCACCGCCGTGGGATCGTGCCGGACGTCATTACCTCGGACATGAGGGACAGTGTCTCCTCCCCGAGGACCGGCATTACGCGGGCGAGGATCCGCCCAGGAACGCCATCCGGACCCGGGGCGCGGTTCTTCGCTTTGAGCTTCTGAACCGCAGCCCCCAACTCGTCCTCGGACACGGGCGGAACGACCTCGCCCGCGGCCGGCCCTTCCTCGGGAGTCGGTGCCGCCATTCTGGGCGGCGCCCATTCCTCTCCTCCTCGGCTCGGGAATAGGGAGCTGACCACGCGCTCCAGCAGGAGGGGCTCGAGGGTCCTCGTCAGTGGGGGCGCCGCGGGTCGGAGCTTTCGCGTCACGACTTTGTAGGGGCGCCCCCACGGATCCCTATCGATGCTGTCGAGCCACTCCTGCCAAGCCTCCGCCTTGGCAGCCTTTATGGCGGAGGTCAGGGCCGCGCGAGCGGCTCGGTACGCGGCGAGCAAAGCTTCCTCGTTGGCGAGGTCCCTGGCGCTTCTTCTACGGCTTCTGGTGTACCGGCGGCGTGCCACGACACATTCGGCCCGAAGCCCCGTGAGGTGGGGCCTCCACCAATACACCTGCCTGCGCGGTTGTGAGGGACCCGCCCTGCGCATCGCCGCGTCGCAGACGCGAGATAGTGCTCCAGAGAGCCTTTCGCATCTCGCGTCCACGTCCAGGCCGCTACTGGCATTTGCGGCGGCCCATCGCTCCACGATGGCCGCCTCTGTGGCCAGCTCCGGGTCCAGCGTGGCCAACCGCCACCGCGGACCCTCCTCCGGCAGGGGACGGTCTAGAGCGATCGCTGTGACATCCGAAGGGGATGGGACTAGGTCGAACCTTATGTATCTGTGGTCCGACAGCGTCTCCACCCCCTCCTCAACCCGCCACCGCCTAACGCGGCGGGCCAGGGCGGGACTCGCGAACGAGAGGTCGACGATCGACCCGCCCTGATGTCGGACGCACGTAAGGACCGTCCCCTGATTCAGGAGGACTAGTCCCGTCGACACCGCCCATTCCTCCAGGGTCTCGCCCCTGGCGTCAGTCGCCGGAGATCCCCACGAACGGGATTTCGCGTTGAAGTCTCCGGCGACCACCACAGGGGTAGGGTGCACCTCTTGGACCAGAGCGCCGACCTCAACCAGCAGACGCTCGAAGTCGGCGAGGGTCCTGTTCGGGGAGAAGTACACCCCGATCACTGCCACGTCGCCCAGCGACACGAGGACGCACCCGCGCCCCCTCCGCACCCTGCGGAAGGGGGGGTTTGAAGCGTCGCGCCGCCAGGCAACGATAGCCACCGAACCATCGTCGTCGCCCACCCAGTCGTCACGGGCCTGGACGCGGTACGGCTCGGCGACTATGGCGACGTCGATTTGCCACTGCGCAGCCGTCTGGAGAAGCAGATCCTGTGCGGCCGCACAGTGGTTGACGTTCGCCTGCAGGATGGAAAACCTAGGAGCCATCTAATTATTGGCGGTGTCCATCACCTCCTCTGCAGCTCTGGGTGCTGCTACGGACGCGGCGGGGGGGCCTGGATTGCCCCCGCCCGTCCTTTTTCTTCCATTTTTGGCGTTGGCCATCGCCGGGCATTTTTTGTGCCCGAGGCGATGGCCGGCGTCGACGCCCTCCGACGCACAGATGGCGCAGGAGGGGTCGGCGACGCATGTGGCCGCCTCGTGGCCCGGCTGGCCGCACCGGAAGCACAGCGCGCTGCGGTCTATCTCGCAGCGGCACTGCACCCCCAGGTGTCCCGGCAGCAGGCAGCGGTAGCACCGCTGCGGCCGCGCATCGAGGAGCGCGGCCCGGGCCACCGACCAGCCGATGGTGAGGCGACCGCTCTCCGTGATCTTTTTGGCCGCCAGGACCGGGCACTTGACCCACACGGTCCCCTGGCGGCCAGGTGGGCGGTTGATGATGCCCACCTTTACAGATTCGGGGCGGCAGCCCCCCACCTCAGCCACTCGCGCGGCCACCAATTCACTGGTGGCCGCGTCGCTCAGACCGGAGATGCGCATCTCTGCGCACTGCTCCGGCCTAGACACGCGGGCCACCTCACCAACGACCTCGCGCAGCTTGGAGGCGAGTTCGTCGGCCTTCTTGGTTTTGTCGGCACCGGCTAACTCCAGCACCCGGCCCCCAGTACGGGCCGTGCGGAAGCGCAGTCCGCTGATCCCCAGGGCCGCGAGGTCAATAGCTCCCTCGGCCCTGGACAACACGTCGGCGTAAGTCGCCGTCGAGCCCTGCGGCAGCGTGATCACCACCGCCGCTGATTTTGGGGCCCGCAGGCGACGGCCGCGCCTCCCTCTCTGCTGCTTTTGCAAGGCTGCTGGAGCAGCCGGCGCCTGAGGCGCCGGGGCAGCTGGCCTCGGCGCCCTCTCTCTCCGCGCCACCACATTCCATGGACGGGTGGGTTGGGCGGCGGGTTGAGCCGCGGCAGGAGTTGCCGCTTGGCGGGCCACCTCGGCCTCGCGGGCCGCCAGGGTCTTTCTCTTGCCCCCTCTCTTCTTCTTTCCCTTCGCCCCCGCATTAGAAGTTGCGGCGGGGGCGGAGGGAGGGGTCTCTTGTGAGGCCCTCGGCGCGGGGATGCTGCGCGCCGGGGAAACCATCGCCGGTGCGATGCTGCGCGCCGGGGAAACCATCGCCGGTGGGGAGGCGGGAGCGCCGACTGCCGGAGCACGGGAATTACGCTCCGGCGTCTTGCGCGCGTCCGCCGCCAGCGAGGGGCGCAGCCGCTTCTCCGGAAGGAGCCGGTCTTCGATCCCCGACAACCTGGCGTCGATCAGGAAGAAGATTTCCTCCCTGGTCATCGCCGTCTCGGCTGTGGGGACGGGGATGGAGGTCGCCACTCGCCTCTGGGCCTCTATTTCGGCCCTGAGCGCGAGGATCTCCGCTCGTAAATGGGCGACCTCCTCCGACTCCTTCTTCGCGGCGAGCTTGTGCACGGCCTCTGCCGCCGTCGCAGCCGCCTTTCTTATCTCCGCCACGTGCTGGCACTTCATTCTAGTTTGCTTGCGGGCAAGCGAGCCGATCAGCTCTAACGCTGAATCGACCGTGCCCACAAGCTCCTCGGTCCCGCACGTGGCTGCTGCTGCCCCCTCCTGGGCAGAGTCCGTTGGCGATACCGCCGCAGACCGGGCCCGTAGGGCCGCCTTCCTCTCGGCGACCTCGGCCGCCAATTCCTCCTCAGCGAGCAGCTCCATCTCCCGTTTGCGCTGAGCATTCAGGTCTGCTTTGGCTCGCGCCAGGCCGACGTACTCGCCTGTCGTAGGCGGGCGCCCTCGTCCCCGTTTAGACGGTGTGATGCTTCTGGCTAAAGCCACTTCTTCGCCGTCTAGGGGCCGCTTCCTTTGCCAGAAACGGCCGGTCGGGGTGCTCGACCTCGAGCTCTCCTCGACTGATATGCCGCTGCCGTCAGTCTCTACGACGCGCAGCGGTTTTCCTTTGTCGATGCGCGATACACGCACCCGCATCTTCAGGGCCGAGGCCCGGTCCCTGGAGCTATCGCTACCGGAAGACCGGCTCCGGCTCCTCACCCCATCACCGGAAGAGTTTTCAGAGTCCGTTTTCCGTTCGCTGTGGTCGCTGTTTTTAGTTTTGCTTCTTGTCTTCCTCATGATAGTTATCAAAAGACAAAAATCAAACCAACAATAAAAGGATTCAACTACCTTAGGTTCTTGTGCGAAATTAGGCCCCGCTCAACCTGCAACCGGAGACACCTCGACGGCCAGGGAGCAGAGAACACTAATAAGGCAAAAGACCGCAGAAAACAAGATATATTTAAAAATGTATCTTGTTGCCCCGGAGTATCTAGGTTTGGTCACCAGCCTGGCACTGCGTTACCGTGCACAGGACTGGGAGAGCCAGGGGAGACGACGAGGACGTACTAGATACTCACAAATTCACATGGGGCCTCCCCCGGGCCTCCCCCAGGTTAGGTTAGGTTAGGTTAGGTTAGGTTAGGTTAGGTTAGGTTAGGTTAGGTTAGGTTAGGTTAGGTTAGGTTAGGTTAGGTTAGGTTTTTTTTTTTTTTTTTTTTTTTTTTTTTTTTAAATAATTGAATTGAGGCTTAAGGCTTTTTCATGTGCAAACATTTTCCGTAACGTGGGGTTATTAAAGGCAGATGGTATTTCTCAGGCGTGGGTGACCCGAGACAAAACAAAATTGGCGATTTCTCTGGCATGGGAGACCAGAGACAAAACGACAGGGGGGTTTTTGGGGTTAAGGTTTTGGATTTGGGAAATTTTTCGGGGAATATTATGGTGATTATTTTCAGGGACATTTGGGACCGGGAATTTTGAATCTATTTCAATTTACTGCCAAAGTTTTGAGGTGGATTGAGGATCCACTTTTAAAAGTTTTGTAGTAGCTGGGTGTTTGGGCTACTGGTTGTAGTCAGAGGTTTGAGGGGAACAAAGAATATCTTGTAACATTTTCGGGTTTAACATACTTAAGTATTAAATTTGCAGTTTATTTATTTTTGGGAACAATTGTGAGACGGAGAATTTTGAAACTATTTAAGTTCCTGCCAGATTTTGAGGTGGACTTGAAGGTCCACTTTTAAAGCTTTTGTAATAGCTGGGTGTTTGGGCTACTAGTTGTGGTCAGAGAAGTTGAGTTGAAAAGAAGGAGACTAAAAATCCTATAAGATTTTGGAGAGAGTGATTGCTCTTGAAATTTTTGATATTGTTGGGTTTAAAAACATATGTTTGAGATTTACTGTAGATTTATTTTTAGGAACAATTTGGAAGCGGAAAATTTAGAAATATTACATTGATAAGCCAAAATGTTGTGTTGTGGACTTTAATTAAATTTTTCAGTGGTGGTAGATGATAGGGTTTCTGAGGTTTTTTAAAATGGTTTGGGAGAAAAGGGAGTTTTTTAAGAGTATAGGGTAATTTTGGTGTAAATTGAGGGAATAGTATATCTGATGAAAGTCACATTGGTAAGAATAGAAAACTTTGAGTTAAATTTCATAATTTGAAAATGATAGTCTGTAGTTTATAAAAGTTACGTTAGTTAAAACACTTTGAGTTTGAATTTAGATTATTTTTAGAAAGCTACTTTAAGTTTTAAAATATTAAAAAGAATTGACTATAAGTATGTACGGTTTTAGGAATATGTACTTAGTACAGGTATTTTCGGAGACTGTTTTACTTCTCATTATGAGAAGTATTAGTTTCCGTAGTCTGTTTGGTTCTGGAGCCGGAGAATCATGGACTTAATTCGAGGGCACTCTCGGGCGTTGGATGCATTATGGGAGACTTCTCCTTTGGTGCCCATGCGGAGGTGGTGTGCGGAACAATTGTAGCACTTGAGCTTGGATTTGTCGTCTTTGTTTGGACACTCTGACAACTGGTGTCCCACACTCGCGCAATGGGCACAGGGCTTTTTGTCCGTTTTGCATTTGGCCTTCGTGTGGCCGAATTGGAGGCACTGATGGCACTGCACAAAGCGGCTGAAGTCTTCAACGTGGACCCTACTGTGGTCCACGTTGAGCTTCCCGAGAGCGAGGATGGTTTTACGCATCTCGGGGGTCACCTCTACAACCGCGTTGTACAGTACCGGGTTTCTGTTCGAGGTCAAGAAGCAGATACGGGTCAGCTCAACGTCATTTTGGGTCACGAGGACCTCCGCTAATTCCTCACGGGTGACGTCCTTGGAGATTCCCTTGAGGATTAGGAGCGGTGGTCGTCGCTTCGCACGTTCGGCGGCGAAATTAGGACTTTCGTTGTGACGGGCTATGGTTTCTTCGCACTGCTCCTTGCGCTCGAATTCGACCCTCAGCTTGGCGTTAGGAATCGGCAGAATTTTAACTGGCGCATACTTGTGTTTCCGGAAGGATATCTCCTTTTTCCAAAGGGATACCACATCCGGGGGTTTGAGGGTGCAGTCGAAGGCACTTACAATTATGGCGGGGTTCGTTTCGGGAGTTGGTGGGAGGGGTTTGGCCGTGACACTGGCGTACGAAGGTGCTTTTGGGGGTTCAAGATGGGGAACAATTTGGGGTTCTGTCATGGATGAGTGCGCCATAGGGGGTTCCTTAAGGGCGGCAGCCAGCATGTTGCTCGAGAGGCGTACGAGGTCCTCGAGGCGCTCATTCTGCTTAATCAGATCATCAACTTTTTGTGAGACCTCTCGTCGGACCTCCATCGCCGTCTCATTTTGGATGCTGAACATTGCGTCTACGCTATTGTCCAGCTTGAAATTCAACTGCCTTATACACCCTTCATTGAATTGGTCGGGATGGTATAGTGTCGGTAACAGGTCCATGCATTGGTCAATTTCGGTCGCAGCGTCGGTGATTAATTCCTTGTGGCTTTTTGTAACAGATTTGCCGGCCTTTATGGCCTTCTTGATCTGTCCGCTTAAGTGCAGGACGACCTCAATGAGCGACGGGACGTCAACACACTTTTCCTGCCGAAGGCGTATTTGGATCGGTGATGGACTTCGCTCTTTTGCGGCCGCCATTTTGCCGTTAATAGTGCACAGGAGTAAGGTTTTTAAGACACAATTGGGATTTTAGAGGATTATACAGATTTTTTATGAGTTTTGATGGGATATTTCTAGAATTAATGGCAATTAATAGGGTATTATATAACAATTTGTGGTACTATATTTATACAGGATTTTTAAGTAGTTTGTTTTGTGAGCAATTGATTTTTTAAGACGTTTTGGAAATTTCGGGGGAGTAGGGGGTTAAAATTTCAAGGGTTGAAAATAAGGGCAGAGGGGAGTTGGGGTGAAGTAATTTTAAGTTGAATAAAAGTTTATGAAATTTTGACTATGAATTTTTAATGAATTTTTTAAGTTAATTTTACCACGGAAATTTGATGCTTAGAGTATAAGATTTTAGTAACAAGGGTTTTTTAAAGTCCGAAAATAAAAACTGAACTGGAAGCTGTTGTTATAAAAACCGGTAAAATTTCCTGTGAGCCCAAGAAACGGATAAATCCAAAAATAAAATATTTCGAAAATAAAATGCTCTCGTCGACCCAAAAAGTCTTAGTGGTAAGTGAGATAAGGGGGGGCGGGCGGGCGATTTTTCGCCCCGATGACGTCAGAGGGTAGAAAAGTGGGTGTCTACGGGTAGGTATCGTCGGCGCGCACAAGATTGCCGAAGAACGCGACTGGGTGTTCTATAGAAAAATTTGGAAAAAACGCTGAAAAACTGTATTTTTATGAAATTTGTATGTGTTTAAATTTAATAATTAATTCAGTATTAGTCGGAGCGCGCTGAAAACAACGGCGGCGTGTCTATTTAGTCCGAGCGAGTTATACTGAATCAAAACAATTTGCAAAACGGGTCAAATTTGGAAGATTTCGAATGTTTTTAGAAAATCACTATGAAATTTAATGTTTCAAAAATCTATAATTAATTCAATATTAGCGGGAGCGCGCCGAAAACAACGGCGGTGTGCTTACACGGTCCCAGCAAATGATATTGAATCAAAAAATATTGAGATTTGAAGAAAAATTTGAAAAATTTAAATTTTAGTATGGCACAGTATGGAGCGTCTATGTAAATTATATGAAAAAGTGAAAAAAGGCCAAAAATTTGAGTAAATACGATTTTAAATGGCTTCTTTCGCTGTAACAATACTGAAACTACTAATAAGAAACTTCTAGAAGCGCAAGATTGACTGAATTTCAGCTCAAAGTTCAGTTTTTAGAATCGGTTAGGTTAGGTTAGGTTAGGTTAGGTTAGGTTAGGTTAGGTTAGGTTAGGTTAGGTTAGGTTAGGTTAGGTTAGGTTAGGTTAGGTTAGGTTAGGTTAGGTTAGGTTAGGTTAGGTTAGGTTAGGTTAGGTTAGGTTAGGTTAGGTTAGGTTAGGTTAGGTTAGGTTAGGTTAGGTTAGGTTAGGTTAGGTTAGGTTAGGTTAGGTTAGGTTAGGTTAGGTTAGGTTAGGTTAGGTTAGGTTAGGTTAGGTTAGGTTAGGTTAGGTTAGGTTAGGTTAGGTTAGGTTAGGTTAGGTTAGGTTAGGTTAGGTTAGGTTAGGTTAGGTTAGGTTAGGTTAGGTTAGGTTAGGTTAGGTTAGGTTAGGTTAGGTTAGGTTAGGTTAGGTTAGGTTAGGTTAGGTTAGGTTAGGTTAGGTTAGGTTAGGTTAGGTTAGGTTAGGTTAGGTTAGGTTAGGTTAGGTTAGGTTAGGTTAGGTTAGGTTAGGTTA